>JAXDDX010000011.1:6032500-6387500 GCA_034670405.1 Hoplostethus atlanticus | reverse complement strand
CCCCCACCCCTCCCTCCCCTTCTTTCCATCCCTCCATCTCCTAGCGGGCGAGTGGCACTGGCAACAGATGGGGCAGGAGAGATATTCACAGCCAGGCAGGCACTTCAGAGCCAGGCCGGGGATTTGAACGCCCCCCCCACGGCCCGAGTCTTCTCCGGTGCAGCCCTAAGACGGTGCATGTCAGGATTAGCAGCCGGCCTCCTGGGTGCTCTGTCCCGGCCCAATCCTCCCACAACACGAAGGAATACTCTGACCTTCGATCAGCTTACTATTTCGCGATCAGAAGATTGGTAGCGGTTTCACCTCCTACATGCTAAGCGCTAAAAGCTTAAGCACTCTTAAATACTAGACATCCCTTTCATTTATTGATTCATTTGACTGGGCAGACTTTTTGTTTTTGTTGCCACATTGTATTGCCCACTGTTTCCACCAGCTTTCACGGAGCACTTACACCTCCGTTTTAGTCATTGCTGTTTTGGCGTTCATCAAACACCCATTCTTTCGAGCAAACGCTTAACATCAGATTGGTGGGAGAACAGCTCCTGTTTAACTGTGACTCATTCCCTTCATCATACGCACAAAGCATAGGCGTGCTCATGCAGACACAAATCCACTCTGGCATTGTTTAGCACTTTAGTCGGTGTTGCTTTTTTTCTGGTCAGTCTACTCCCCCTGGTAGTTCTTATTTATTTACTGAGAGAGACTAAACCATCTCTGGACTTTTAAACCAGCGTTGTTTCTTTGGTAAAACAGTGTCTCTCCATGTCTGCTGGCCCAACCCCCAGTGTGGTATGTTCTCCCTCCACTGTTATCGTACAGAGCCTCTCCCTCTCACAGAACTATCAGTCGACCTGCCACAGCATGTCTCTCTCCGGCTTCATCGCTCAGGGCGCCCGGCGCTCCGTGACGCTGATGCATCTCTCTCTCTCTCTGTGTTTCTCTGTGTCTGACTACTGCATTTTCCCCTCATTGTTTTTTTTTTTTTCTTTCTCTCTCTTTTGCATCTCTCAGTTGCTGTCTAACTCCCTTCACTGCCTCCCCAACCCCGTTCTTCTCTGTTCTGGTAATCTCTCTCTCTTTTTTTTTTTTTTTTTTGGATGTCCATTGCCGCTAACGCTCTCCAATTTCCCCCGTCGCCTTATTGCAGAGTTAAATTTTAGCATGGTTTTGACCCTTCTGGATAGTTGTTAATAGGACAAGACAGGTCCAAAATGGAAAATCTCACCCTTTTTTTTTTCAACTCAGTGGTATAGAAGATATAGATTCTTCTCCTTTCTTCAATCTCACTTCCCTCTCTCTCTGTCGGGTTCTCTCTTTCCATCTCTCTCTCCTCTCAGTGACTTGCAGAATGCAAAGGAAGATTTTCACTGTTCCACTGTTGATCATTAGAAGAATATATTTGCTTCACGATATTTGTCTCGATCTGTGTTACCGCGTATCTTGCCTTTGACATGGAGGTGTAATCCACAGGAGAGTGGGTTCTGCACTGCTTTAAGTTTTACTACCACTTTGACATGGCATAATCAATGTTGAGTTGTGCTGTTTTCAAGATGTGGCATGCAAGGAAAAGTGTGTGTGTGTGCACGTCTGTTTAGTATGTATTTGTGACCCTGTTCGTTGCTACCCACATCCACATTATACCCTCACCCCTCCTCCAAATAGTGCCTACATGTATGTGTGTGTTTGCACATGTATAAATCTCCATGGCAGTCCGTCAGCCTCAATAGATGATGACGAATCCCATTAACACTCATCTGTCTTCTGTAGTTCTATTAACAGCCTTGCAGGGCAGCACAAAAGATCATGAAAGTGCTTGTTGGCCAGCGGCTATTGTCCCAGGCTGTACCTCCCCCTCCCTCCCCTCCTAAGGCCTGTTTGTCCCCCGCTGCCTCTCAGCCTGGGGTCCTCAATTCATCACCTTCACCACCTCCATTAGCACCATCTCCTCCTCAGGGGGCCCTTAGGCGCCCTAAAGCATCTCAAAGGACGACTGCACAGGTCATGGTGTCAAATGTCATTGGCAACAGGCCAGCAACTCTGTGTGTGTGGGTGTTCACAATTCAAAGACCTTTGCTCTTTGCCTTGTGTTGTTTGTTTTTTTCCCCACTGAGCCAGCGTACACATTAAACATCTGTCCCCACCCGAACGCCATCACACCCTTTTTGGTATCACACCCCTTATGACTGGGAGTGCCTTGTATATGTGTGTGTGCGTGGGTGCACATTTCTAGTGTTCACATTTAATCTTGTGCTGCCAGCTTAGAGCCACGTTTCCCCCCCCAGAGATTAGAGGACGGTTTAGAGGAGGTGCACACACACACACAGAGGAAACACAAAGTGGTTGTTTGCATATCTCGAACAAGGAAAATGAACAAGCAGCAAGCTATTTGCATAGCTTGAAAGGTCACGAACAGACCACAGCTAAAATTATTTTATGAGAACTGAGACTGAGGATCAAATAGCCTGAATGGTTACCTAATATCCACTTAACCCAGATCAGGAACAGTACAATAGGTGTGTTTGTACCCTTGATTTCCACATGACACGTCAGTCTTAAAGATCCGCAATACTGAAAGTAAAGTCGCCCTGCTGTGTCTTGTCTCCGTTTGCACAGGTGGTGCAATATTATGTCAAACCTGCTAGATTTTGGCTGATCTGCTCCCACCAGATTGTAGCTCCAAGTTGTGTGTGTGTGTGTGTGTGCGTGGGTGTGTGGTGTGTGTGTGTGTGTGTGCGTGTGTGTGTGTACAGTGTACGCACAGTGGGAGTTTCCTGGCACAAATGCAGAGAGGTAATATGCTCTCATACTGCGATGAAACACACACTTGGCACGACATTGCAACGTCATAGATGGAGCGCGGTAAGGCAGATCAAAGCACAATTAACTGCAGGTCTCTTGCCTCGTCCTGTCTTTATCGGCTGGCGTACAGCTTCAAGTCTGTCATTAGAGCACAGTAAATGAGCCTCACTTAAGATGTCGCCTCACCGTCAGACAGATAGACCCGGCGCTGGCGTGCGATGAAGACAGTTTAATGAGCAGGAGATAATCGAGAGATGAGATGTGGATGAAGCTACTTGTGACATTTTATTCCACGATAGACGCTCAAGGTGTTCTCAGTACCGTACAGCGGGGCTATTTCCACCTTCCCTGTCACCTTGATACAGTACTTTCCCCCTTGTTGTCTGTGTAAAATGCAGCCTAGTTTCAAGTAACAATACCTTGGAGCCTTAATTAGTGGCTCAGCCTGTCAACTTGACAGAGTTTCTCTCCGCAACGTTGTTTGGCCCACTGGCAACTGCCTACGGAGCAGACCAGCGGCAGGTTTATGTCAGCATTATGATAGAATAGCACAATATTCCACCAGCCCCACATTAATGCAACACTAAAATGTGAAAAGGCATTGGAAAAACGTGACTATAATCAGGGTTCTCCATGTGACATTTATGCAGCCATCCACCCCAAGCCATGTTAGTACTGGTAGATACTTATTCATTCAAATATCTAGGCCACGTGGTGGCCCACCAGGCCTGCAGTACATTTCGGAAATCCCTGTGTGACTTGAGAATTAAGATGGGATGCCTCCAACTCCACTTGGTCTACTCCCATGCCTCATAATTAACTCATTACCTTACATTATTTAAACATGGGACACAACCTCCAACTGGCTGCTGGCCTATAGCTGCTAGTTCCCCACATCGCAAGAGTAAATAACATTTAGCCAGGGTCCAGGGGAGCCAGAGAAGGGGGAAGAGGCTGCATTTCACATTTGGGTCCCATCAGTAAGCAAAAGTTGAACACCCCCTGATTATATGGTGTCTTTGCCCTCCAGGTTGTCCGCGGCCGGCCGGTGTGCCGCATGGAGACCTGGTGAACCAGACCGAGGCTAACCGGGGCTCCTTCCCCCCGGGAACCCTGCTCACCTACGGCTGCGAGCCCGGCTACACCGCAGACGGACCCACCACCATCATCTGCACCAGCTCCGGCGCATGGTCGCATGAGGTCCCGCGCTGCATCCGCAGCAACGGTGAGCAAGGCGCTCGCATACAAGCAGCGCAACGCTGCTGCATACTGAACACTACACACTTTTAGACACGCACGTCCTTTTTGAACAATAAATGCACACTCGCACACAAAATCTGTTGACTCAATCCCTCAGAGCCAGCAGGGAACACGGAGAGATTTCACCTAAAATGGGTATTAAACCACAGGAATCGACACTGAGCACACTTAGAAATGTCTGGCAGCCGCATTTCCTTTCTGTGCATAATGCAACAACCCAGACGACTGAAGGGCTCTGCTGCCTCTGCCTCTCCCCAGTGTGTTTGCCCCCCACCGAGCCGGAGAACGGGGGCTACCGCTGTCACCCCTCCCCCTGCCACCACCTCACCCAGAAGACCGTCATCGAGTACTTCTGCGATGAGGGCTACGCTCTGAAGGGGGACTACAAATTCCTCACCTGCCAGAATGGCGAGTGGGACGCGCCCATGCAGATTAGCTGCCGACTCAGCCAAGGTGTGTGTGTGTGTGTGTGTGTGTGTGTGTGTGTGTGTGTGTGTGTGTGTGTGTACGTATTATTACTAGACTACTTGAATAAGGAGAAGGATGTGTTTGCCTGTGCTCTCGTGTAACCTGACTGTCTCTGTCCCTCTTTCTCCATCTTCCTCTGTCTTTCTTTCACTCTGCGTTTCTCTCTTTCCCTTGCTGGTTCTTCTTTCTCACTGTGTCCCTCAGACAAGGAGCCAAGCTCTCCACTGGGCATGCCAGCTCTCTCCATCGTGGCGTCCACAGCCAGTTCTGTGGCCCTCATCCTGCTGTTAGTGGTGCTGTTTGTACTGCTACAGCCCAAACTCAAGTCCTTCCATCACAGCAGGTGAGTCACACACACACACACACACGTTACAGTATCCTAAATAGCCAAAACTACATCTAAATGCCTAAACCTAAACCTCACCGTGACCTTAACCTAAGCTCAATTTTAATGCTAACCCAAAATGATCTCGTCAAATGAACCTTTTACAACGTTGCTACACGTAGCATTTTAAACATCAATATATCATTGTCAAATGAAATGTGATGCTTTGGTACAATTACTGTAAATAAACGAGACTAGTGGAGGTGATCGGTAGCCTGTATCTCAGGCCAGTGGTATTGTTAGTGCTTGTGTTATATTAGTACACCCTGTTGCTTCCTGTCACAAAGGATGTTGCTACTTGTCGCCCTTCCCCCTCCCTGGCGTCGCTCTGTGTTCGCTTGTTTTCTCTTTGGCTTTACTGAAGAGGATCAACATGTTGGAAGTGATTTTTCCATCGGCCTTTCACTCCTTCCACCATCTGCCGTCGAGAGAAACTCTGAAAGCTTTAGCTCTGTTAGCGCTGGAAAACAGCGCCCTCTTCCTGTTTTGCACTGTAAAGCAATCTCCCTTTTTTTCCCCCACAAAATCCGACCCAGTGGCAACAAGGTAAAATGTCGTAGAGGCTGCCAGTCCTCTGTTTATTTACAGTAATATAATAATTTCTTCATTAAAAATGAATGTGCTAATGATTTACTGATGTTAAAATGCTACATGTAGCACCTTCAAGTGTTCTCGTCTTCCTATCCCACACACACACACACACACACACACACACACACACACACACACACACACACACACACCTAGGATCAAATGTTCTTTTGCAGTTCTATCAGCTCATTTGCATAAAGTAGCTGGAAGCCAGCTACTTTATGCAAATGAGCTGTCCAAGTAAGACAGCTGGATAGGAAAGATACTCCACAGGATACTACAAGTAGAGTAATGCCTAGCAACTGGTTTGTCAAGTTGACGTGGCTCATATACCTGAGAACTGAAAGTAAAAGTATGAAAACGTTGTCCAACCCATTCCAGTCGCTAACGATCCCTGCTGTGGATCAGTGATAAAAAGGCCAGAACCCTTTGATCTAATGCTCAGTGGCGTTGGTGTTGGTGGTGTAGAGGGCCTGAGGGCTCAGAGCGGCCTGCCATAAAGGGATTGCACAATCGACTCTAATCACCTCCAGTGAGAGGCTCTGCTGTGGCACGCAACACACATGACTATGCAGCATGCCTTTCAAACTCTGTTTTTCTGTCCCACCCTCTCCTCCTCTCTGTCTCCCATCCCCCCCCCCCCCCCACTCCACCAGGAGGGAGCAGGGAGTCTCAGGCCAGTCTAGCTCCATCATGGTGGAGGGTGTCCAGGTATCGCTGCCCTCCTATGAGGAGGCTGTGTACGGCAGCAGTGGAGCCGCCACCTCCAGTCCTCCTTCTCCTCCTTCTCCTCCTTCTCCTCCTCCTCCAGAGACTCGGGTCCCGATCGTGCTCTCCGAGGGCCTCCCCCAGGGGGCTACGAGAGGCCAGGACCCCAGCAGAACCCACCACCACCACCACAGAGACTTAGACTTCTGCCTCCCATCCACCTCCTCCTCTTCCTTCTCCTCCCGCCGTCATGCAGAGACGGTGCTGGTTCATCAGGCCCCCTCCTCTTCTTCTTCTTCATCGTCATGGGCTAGAGAGCACCCCGGGGGTGCATGTGCAGCCCCCCTTCCCCTCCGTAGAGACTCTGAGAGTAGCGACCAGCACAGTCTACTCTCTGTAACCTCCACGGATGAGTTCTCTGATGGTAAGCGGCAACGTGCTTTTACACCAAAGCCATGAAGTCATCCACAGTGTCCCAATTTAACTTAAAGGCATGCAGAGAGGTAATATGCTCTCATCAGGCATTGCATACTACCTGAAATGGAATCACAATAGAAAAAGCATTATTTTGGGATTGGGTGGGTAATATTGAGGCTAGATGGCGGCACCGTACGTCAGGACTCTGAGCCACTGGTCTGGTCTGCTCCATTCTAATATGTCTGCTCTGTTATTGCCCTGCAGATATTCCCCTGCTGAAGGAAGCATGAAGCCTGTCAGCAGCATCAGCGGCAGAGCCCCTCTCTTGCTGCGGACGAGGACTGACTGTGGCGGTCAACCTCCCTCCCCGAACCCTTCAGCAGCCAGCACAGAAAAAGACTTAAGAACTATGCCCATTCCCCACGCAAACCTCCTTTGCCATTGCTACCCACGCACGGCAAAGACGGCAACCAAAACTCGACTTGCACCCCTCCTTCTTCTGCACCCTAAGCGACGCTGGAGCGCCAGCGGACCCTCGATCCGCTACACCCCAGCTACTGGATCTAACTCGAGACAAGCCAGACAAGCATAAAACGATTTCAGCTCAGCGCGAATCCTGTAGGTCCCACGCATACAAGCAAAGCAAACGAGTCAAGGTTGTGTACGGTAGGCTGTGACTCGCCTCCTCCCAGGTGTACTTCCCTATTAACAGCACTCTCACAAGGCAGTCGACTCTGACTGGGGGAAAAAAAATTGTACCTGTGATTTTCACTCCTCCTGCTGTGGCGTATAGAAGCGCCCCACCCCGCTGTACTTGAAAAGTAGTGAGAGACGGCTGGGTTTGCGGCCCTCTTTGCGAATGCTGCATGTTGTTTCTAGTTACCACTGTCACAGGCACGGCGCCCCTGAATGAAGCATGACGCCTCCTCTCTCACTCGGTCTCTCTCTAGCTATCTGTATCCTGTCGGCGTCTGGCGCGTGTGTATAGTGGGATCGAGAACCACCTCACAACAGCAAAAAGTCTTTCACACCGCACCATGTCACGGCTGGGGAAAAAAAAAAAAAGGCACGCCTCTCATTGTTCTGTTGCCTACCACACCCGATATTTGTAAGGCGCTCCCCGTCTGTCAGCACGACTGCGATTGAGTGGCGTTTCGGTTCCAACACATCTGTATCTGGGAAGGGGAGGTTGACTTTGAACCTGGTGATTTGACGCTTGACCGAACTTCGGGGTTGTTTTGTGTTTACTTTTTTCCCACTGTATTTATTGTTTGGTGTGTGTGTGTCTCTTGGTCTGCTTTGAGATGTTGAATCTGGGTTTTAAATGTGTGTGTGTGTGTGTGTGTGTCTGTGTCTGTATCTATGTGTGTCAGTTAGGCGAGGGAGAGGACATGTCCTCATATGGTCGGCCCCTGATGCAGAAAAACAAGCATTTTTCCTAATTTGGCTCTGTTCAGATCAGAGGCTGGCTTCACAATGCGCCCCTGTCTCGCGCTGTTGGAAAATCTCCCTCTCGGCATTGAATAAGTCACACGAACAAACCAGCATTACTATGGGGAAAGAGACCAGTACACAATGTGTGTATTATTCATCTATTCCCAAACTAGAATATTTATCATTTCTGCTGAGTGGCTGGAAAACAGGAGTCTTCTCAGTGGAACTGGGTCACGCCCGCCTTCATACTGAACTGATGCATCGTTGACACCACTGCAACTGGTTGCAGTGAAAGAAAATGATGAAAATGATGTTAGAAACATATGCCTCCCCCACACCCCCGCCCCGTTTCTAATGCCAAGTGCAAATATGAGAGAGAGAGTCGCGTGTATCCGTTGTCAATCATCCTCCAACCACTTGATATCCGTCGGTAGTTGAGCTGGTCACCCTGGAAACGGCATGACACCGACGGGTCCTGAGTTACTTTCCAGGCCCAACTGCCCGGAGAAAACAGAGCAACAGGTCACCGTTTCTGTTCCTCTCTTTCTTTCTTATTTGTGGCTGTCTGTCGTCAACGGCTACATTAATGCAAACAGAGAATGTTGCCTTAGACTTGTACATTTCCTTTTTTTGGTGTATAATCTTAAGCCTCCATATTTGTTGCTTTATAATGTTGCGATGTCTTCTGTTTTCCCAATGGCCTTACTCTCTTCTTTTCTATTCTATGCATAAAACTGTCTTGTGTATTTATCAATCAGTTGACTCGTTTTGGACACGACTACAAGAATGTCCGTCCTTCTCTGTCCCCCCCCCCAGGCTTTTCCGGCTGCTGTGATAGTGAAGAGCCTATAAGCACCTCGAATATTTCACTATTCCCTTGCTTCTCTTTTTGCTACAAGGCATTTAAGTGTTATGGGATTAAAAGAGAAAAAAACCCTGAAATTAATTTTGCGTCCAGAAGCACTGTTGTACGGTGTTGCTTCCCTGAAAATAACAGGGGGAAAAAGTACACATCTTGATTCTGAGTTTCAATGCTTTCAGCTTTGGTTTTTCCTCTGTACATGGCAGTGGGTGTGAAGATAGTAATTTAATATTTGTATAAAGTTTAATTTAATTTTACAGTGTGTATATAACTTTCTAATTAAAGCTTTCTTTTGAAGTGTGGAAGATGCAGTGTCGTTTATTCAAGCCCGTGTCCGAATGTGTCCGTCACCATGTCATTTTGGGCCACAATGACGATCAGACTTAAATAAGGGTCACATTTTACCATAGGCTCTAGGCCTATGGTATCTGGTCAATCTCCTATGGCATCACTATAATAAGCCTATAATATTCATATAGACACTTGCTGTGACATTTGTACAGTATGACTAAAGTGTATTGAAGGGTTACTACAGTTCTTTGTAAGGGCGTACTCCATCTGCTTCCCATCAGGCCCATCAAATCCACTTCTAATGCCAATAAAATTGTGGTTTATACTGTTCTTTATGAAGTGAAGTCAAACATTTGCTAATCCTATGTGGAAGGTCCCTTTGCCTTGGTCAAAGGTCATCCTTGTTTTTTTCTAATATTGAGTGACTGCTTCCTGAATGATGCTGCTATGCTTGATTAGACTTTGGAATGACCTGCCCAAGTAGCTTGGTCTAGCTAAGTCCTAAGTATCAAGCACATCACTAATTGAAACTCATTTTATAGACATACTTTCATGTAATGATCTTTTATTGTTTCTGACTTCCCTTTTACAGTTTATTATTACGACTTTTTCTTGCCTTTATATTGCTTTTGCTGTTGATTTTATGTTACTTTTACTTCCTCTTTTGTAAAATGCTTTGTAACTGTTCTTATCTCCTCCTCCTTTTTCTTTGTATTAGTATTGTTTGTATTGTCCACTTGAACGACATGCCCTCACCCTTCTTTTTATTCTTGTGTCTGGGTGACACGTAGTGGTCAGAGAAAGAAACTACAACCTTGGATGTCTGCTTTCCAAGTATACCGAGCATACCTAACTGCGGATTTGCGGGACGGTGACGTACGAAACATGGGCGGGATCAAACGTGTCAGTCAAATTTACAAGGTTCATTGCCATCTGCTGGTTATCTGATGTCATTACAGATTATGAAATTCACACACAGCACCCAGTATATTGTAGCACCTTAGTAAGTTTAAAAATGGTCTGTTTCAATGTCTTAATGTATTTGAATTAAAAGCTATTTCATTGCAGTGAGTAGCTTCCTGGAATATCCACTATTTTATACATGTCGCAGTACGGAGCCCCTTAAGGGTCATGATGGGGATTTTTTTTTGTTGCTACTTTGTTACACATAGCCTGCCGACGTGGAACAGACTCGACCACCTACTCCAGGCCAGTTTAACCCATTGGCTATCACCGCTCATCGTTTTATGCAGTTAAACTATATGTCACTATGAACATCCATGCATTAGCGTTAGTTGCGTGTAACTGTTGTGAATGTCAAACTTTGCGAGGTAACGCAAAATGTATTGCGTGGGAAAGCAAAACTTATTGCGAGGGAACGCAAAAGTAACTAAAAAAAATCCCCACCATGACCCTTAAGGGGCTCCGTAGTTACCCCCTGAACCTGAAATCATTCTCATTCCTATCCCCAACCAGCCGCCTTTTATGATGCTTAATCTGACCCCAACAGTACCACAACCCTAACCAGTTATCTCGGTCTACTCCCGAGTTTTGTAATCTATCCAATCCTGCCAGTTTGACTGTTGTTTTAGTCCTGTGTGTTCACTTGTGTGAAGACATCTGCCATTTCGTTATTGCTGCATCTAAACTTTTAATTACAGTAATTTACAAGCAAGCACTGTCAATCAGCGGGCTTTGGGTTAGCCCATTAGAAGTTGTGAGGTAACGCAAAACGTATTGCGAGGGAATGCAAAAGTATTGCGAGGGAATGCAAAAGTATTGCGAGGTAACGCAAAACGTATTGCGAGGGAATGCAAAAGTATTGCGAGGGAATGCAAAAGTATTGCGAGGTAACGCAAAACGTATTGCAAAAATGCAAAATCTCATTATCTTAAAAAATCTTATTATTGGTATTGGTGAAATTATTTTTGGATTGACAGAGGATTGTAAGCATCTGATTGGCCAAATTAAAAAAATGATTGATAGTTGCCACGCCCACTCTCCGCCCCTCTCAAATCTCCGGTCTGCAGAGATACGTACTTGAAGTTAACCGAGACTGCCCACTGATTTACTAGCGGCTAGGTGGCTAGCGCGTGGGACAAGTCTTACAACAACAAAACGTAATAGACTGTTGAAGATCACCTGGCATAAGCAATCATACGATATACACATATCTGTTTAAGTGTGTACTTATATGGTAGTCGGAACTGTACGGTTAGTTTGCTTACGTCAATACATCTCTAACGTATCAGAAACAAGGAGGTTCTATAGATTAGAATATATTAGTATCGGCAGAAGTGACGTCAACCTCGCCACCCAGTGAAACAGGCGCCATTTTGTTTGGTGTGGGCTAGACCACTGGATTTTAGTCACTGTTTACGGTTAGGAAGGAATTGCAACAGGACGGCTTAAAGGTATGTTTAAAGCGACGATAAGCAATGGGCAAAAGTTATTAAGACTATTGGGCATCATAAATAAACGCACAAACCGCTCGTCAGCGTGGTCGCAATACAAATGCACCAATTATACGTCGTGTATTCGACTGCGTTGAGCACAAGGCCCGACGCGCTTTCAAGATGACACAGGACGGTCAACGGTTCACATTATGGCATTTGTACATTTGTCTTTCCTTTGTTCGTGCTTATTCTCAGGTGGTAAATTAATTAATTAATTAAGTGTAATATCTTCATGTCTGTTTTCAGGTAACGTAACTAGCAAGATGAGTGGCTGTCGTATCTTCATCGGTAGGCTGAACCCTTCGGCCAGGGAGAAGGATGTAGAGAGGTTTTTCAAAGGCTACGGTCGCATCCGAGATATTGACCTGAAGAGAGGCTTTGGCTTTGTGGTGAGTCCGATATGTGTGAAAAGATTGATACGTGCTGCTCTCTCTAATATGGAGAGGACGTCACGCCAAACCCCAAAGAAAACACGGCAGTTTAAAAGTGTCGTTGTTCTTCGACACGGACACCTACCCAGTAGACCATAATGTAAGACGTTTTACGAATCGTTAAGAGCCCCCCTTATATTCGGCATATATAATACGAAAAGCAGCATTTATTTGAATTAAATATCAACTTTAACCAATGGTTCGTCCGTTACTCCTTCAATCGTATTCCACTCTAACGTTAATAACGTTAACTTCGTGTTACCCAATTGTACAAATTTATATTTTATTGAAATGAAGTGCTGCTCGGTGGATTATCTGTATGCCCAATTTATCAGAAGACTAGTAATTAATAAAAGATCCCAACTCATGGTCCACCAGGTATACAGATTTGCCGGTAAGCAAGGAAACAATAAACCGATATAATTTTGAACGGACCTTGACGTCACTGTCTCTACATACAAGTAGAAAACACACAATAATTATGGTCCTGTGTGTGTGTGTGTGTGTGTGTGTGTGTTTCCAGGAGTTTGATGACCCCAGAGATGCTGAAGATGCAGTGTATGAACTAGATGGGAAAGAGCTTTGCAATGAGAGGTAGGATGATTTCCTCTATGGTGAGTCCTTGGTTTTAAAGCATGCTTTCAGTTTGTAAAACCCTATGCTGGAGTGGTTAAAAAAAAAAAAGTCAATGAACATTATAAGGCAAAAATCAATTATATTTTAAGAAAAGCACTAATTTATGGAATTTTTTGACTGAAATAACATATTTTCATATAACAAATTACTTATGCAATCTTGAAAGATGGAAAGTAAATTAAAATGAGGGTAAACTGCCATTTTATGTGTTTACCCTCCCTGTATGTGGCCCCTTTGCTGTAAATATCCGTGCTAAGCATTTATCTCAGGGTACCCGCGGGGTCTTAAAAGTATTTAAAAAAGCATTGAATTTAATATTCTCAAAATAAGGCCTTAAAAGTATTGAATTTCGTTTACAAAGTATTGAATTTTGTTTGCAAAGGTCTTAAATTTTTTTCTTGTCCTTTCGTAGGATCAAATAAATACCGTAACGTCATGAATAACTGTCAAATGTATAAAATGTTTTGTGTGTAACGTTACAATTTCAACTGTATTGACGCTCTTGACCGTGGAGTGTGCTACTAACAAGCTAGCTCGTCGTCTCAGAATGGGCAAGTGTCGTTTTAAGGGGCTTTCACATGATCCGTGCAAAGCGTCGGCATCAACGCCGTATCAAACGTCTCTCTTTCCCACTGCTCTCTATCTCTAACCCGATCACTAATGAATAGCAAACTAAGAGCTATTAGATTCCAGTGATTGGTTGCGCATCGCGAAGGTCAAAGTTGAATAAAGTTGAACATTGAGCGCAGCTCCAGGGGGTCTCCCAGTGTCTGTGCCCAGGGCGCAGAACGCCGAGGGCGGCGGCGACACTAGGATCGGCGGCGACGCTTGCCAGATAGGAAATTAATGCCAGCGCCGAGCATTTTTGTCGCTGATCATGTGAAGGGCGCTCACAAAGCTATTTTGTATTAAATATTAATGTGAGTATTATAATATGTTTTATTAAATTCAAGTACCTGGTAAATAATTATTTTCATTCTAAGTGGTATTAAAAAGGTCTTAAAAAGTCTTAAATTTAACTAATTTAACCTGGGGTACCCTGTATCTGGTTGGTAGGTAAACCCACCCAAACATTGCATACCCAAAGAATCTGAACAGCGTTTTCTTTTTCCCCTCATAAAGACTACGCTGCACATTGTTTTTCTAAGTCTTTTGTTTTTTTCTGTAATTCTCAGGGTGACTATTGAGCATGCCCGTGTACGTCTGCGTGGCGGCAGAGGCAGGGGTGGCGGAGGAGGAGGAGGAGGAGGAGGAGGTGGAGGAGGAGGAGGAGGTCGTTTCCCTGATCGCTATGGCCGGGGCTCCCAGGACGGTCGGAGGTATAAGCGTTTTCACACCCTTCAGTGTTGCCGAGTGAAGACAGTTCATCTGCTGTTTTATGTCAAATAGGTTTATTTACATGTGGGTAAATAAATTAATATGAAAAGGTCTATTTTAGTGGAACCAGTCTATAAAAAGAATCAAGTTACCTGCGACTCTTCAAAAAGTACCATAAACCATAATGTATATGGTTTTGGAGTGAAACGCCTGGTATGACTCTGCCAAACAGACTTCTGGCTGCTTTGAATCGGTTTCACCAGGAATGGTCAATGTTTGCATCCACACCAATATCCTCTTTTTATTTTGTGATACTATTGGTATCACATGATTGTATGGTATTATATGATTGAGCCAGATCATGTCAATGTAATATTTTGTTTGCATTAACCTAGATTAGTTCCTATCTCTGTTATGAGACACCTGAATAATAAGAGGGCTACAATCCCAGTAAGCAAACCAAACACTTCTTTTTACTCCTTAGACTTTTCTGAACTCACAGGCATTACGTCCCTGTTTTTTCTGAGCTAGACCACTGGAATGCATAGAGGTTGAAATCGCAACGTACCAGCTGGGAATTTGTCTTTGAATGGAACGCAGCGCAAGTGCCCAGAAAGCCTTGAAACACAGTAGCCTTGCTGTTGACAAGCAGCTAGTGAGAGCGCTCCGTCCCTTTGCTGAGCTGTGCGTATCTCAACCAGATCTCTTAAACAACCTTCTGTTGATTTGTAAGTCTCATTTTACATCTCACCGTGTTTCAGCCGAAACCCTCCTCCGATGCGCACTGAGAACCGTCTGATCGTGGAGAACCTGTCCTCTCGTGTCAGCTGGCAGGTTAGTATTACCACATGCCCGTAACATACAGCCAGCCTCTGAAAGCTGCAACACCTAATGTTATATCACCTCCAACAGTCAGTCATTTCCATTTAATGCAACATCATAGCAATTCTGTATTTGGATTCAAAACAGTAATAATGGATTGAGAGCTAATATGTGTCAAGAATCAACGTTTATCTATTACGATCAGGCCCAAATTGTTCTTTCAAGATCTGTCAATGCTCATATGACTCTGCATCTAATGCAGTTAATTACTGAGAGAAAGAGCAATAACAACAACAAAACATTACTTTATTCCTGTTTTCAAATTTTAACCAATTCTTCACCCCTTTATTTGCCAGCCTGACTGTTGTGTCGTATGGAAGAGCTCGCTTATGGTGGAGTTAACCCCTTCTGGGTCCTTCTGTCTGGGTTGAGCCTGTGGTGTCAGCCAATGTGTCCTACTCCTAGTTGACGCCTGGTGGTCATGTGAGCGCTCGCTCTCCGCTCTAGAGGCGATGGCGGCCCCGTCGCTCGCCCGCAACGCCCCCTGTCGAAGGTGTGGGGGCGCCAGGTGTGTGACTGAGAGCGAGAGAGGGAAAACAAACAGAGAGTTGGCAGAGAGAGAGGAGAGGAAAGAGCGAAATGGTCGATGATGGTGATGGTGGCGTATTGATCGATGGTTCGTTAATTTGAGAGGCTTCGATCGATCGATATCTCCCCCCTCCCTCCCCCCCTACCGGTGTTCCCGCACATCGTGAGCGAGAGAGTGAGTTCCTCCCAGGTGCCCATGGATATAATCTGCTGTTATCCTGATGTTATGGTGGGCTAGGAGAGCCTGCGGCCCACCCCAAAGGGTTTCGCTCTCAGGTAGTAGTTTCCTCTCTTCCACCCTGTTCACTCTTTACTGAGGCGGGGTGCCGAGACAGGGGCGGTCCGGCGCGGAGCCCTGTGCCCTCCTAGCCAGGAAAAACGGGGCTCTTAGCGCCATACGCTGCCCGGGCGGCGCCTCTGCAGTTCATGCAGATGGTATTCACCTCTCTGTAGTTGTAAACAACAGTGGGTCCAAGAATCTCGAGACTGACAATAGTTGAAAATATTAACCCTGTCTACTCAATGAATGGCATTCTACTGAATTGGTTAATTATCTCCAAATTGGCATATACTTGCCTGTTGAAGGGCTTGCATTATGATTGAACATGCTCTTTGAGGCTCTTGGACCCATCATCCTTCTTATCTGCAGTAGCCTGTGTAGTGCTCTCAATATATCTAACCATCTCTCTCTGTGGGTAAATCAATCATGTTTTATGACTTGGCCAGTGTCCCGAGCTTCACCCTAACTTGTGATGAATGGTGTTCACGTGTGTAGGACCTGAAAGATTTCATGAGACAAGCTGGAGAGGTGACATTTGCAGATGCCCATCGCCCCAAGCTCAACGAAGGGTAAGCCGATCACTTCATTATCTGTGTCGCCGTGTGCCGGCTTATGAATATTGTAGTGTGGCTCGTGGGTGGCTCTGTTTGAAAGGAGAATTCAAGTCAAGATGGTCTAATCTAGGTTGTGAGGAGGCATACTTCAGATTCCAATTCATAATGTTTGTCTTTGGTTCCTCAGGGTTGTTGAGTTTGCCTCTTACAGCGATCTGAAAAATGCCCTTGAGAAACTTTCTGGAAAGGAAATCAATGGCAGGAAAATCAAGCTCATTGAGGCAGCTAAGAAGAGGTAAGTTGTCTTGTGTTGTTTCGATCCATCTAGCATCCTAGAGAACTAGCCCTTTCTGGCCAATGCCTCTTGTTGACGCTGCACTAGGCGGGTTTTTAAATGTACAAATGCACTCGCCTTATCAGCCTAAATCATGAAGTGATGCTGCAACAGAGAAAAGCAGCCCACGTCCACTAATTGAGACACCATAGGTTCGGTCTATTTGCTCAAATAAATTTCGGGTGTCAGGGATGATCACTGGCTGGAAATCAAAGTTGATGAATAAAAACTTGGAAACAAACTGTCCTAAACAGCAGAAAACGAGTGCTTGCTGATGCAGCTTACTGATGTCTGTTACATGATGTTAGGGTTTTGAAGTCGTCACAGTTCAAACAGTTACCTCTTTCTACCATTTGGGGCCGCCAACATGCAAAGTTCCCAAACCCAATAACTCATATTGACAGCGCTGTTTGGTTGTCTAGACTGAAGGCTAAGGATGATAAAGGGTGTCAATAAACTGTTTAAGGCACACCCTTACTTGAACTGTGCTCTGTATGTCCCAGCACCCTGGTATGCGGGGCATTATGACACATTCTTGTGATCACAGTAAATCAAGAACCACGCATGATAGAAACCTGATACTTAGACTGCAGGTGCCCCTTATAGAGTAGATGATCTGATTAGATGTTTGAGCACCTTGCTGCATCAATTTGCAAATTGACACATTAATGAGAAGTAGCAGGGCATTAGGCAGCTCAAGTGCCTCTTGTTCTTAATTGAATCATTGTGTGCTGCCCTACAAAGGCTATCGACCATAACAACATTTTATCTTTTTAAATATTGAAGGTCCTGATTAGGCTTTAGATTCCCTATCAACAAAAATGATACCCATTAATGCTCCTAAACAATATACAATATACATAAACAACATGTAGGATTTTTTATTTTTTTTCCCCTCCATTTTTATTTATTGATTTTTGTAAACATTGTAAGTTCTTTTGTTGAATGCGCTGTAAGGTTATTTTAATGTTCCTCTCTGTTTTCTTTCCTTTTCCAAGGTCAAGGAGTCGCTCCCGGTCTGAAAGCTCCTCTCGCTCACGCTCCCGTTCTCGTGGTCGCTCCCCGTCGCGCTCCCCCCGGCGCTCCCGCTCCCACAGCCCCGCCAAGGCCCACAACCGGTCACGCTCCCCCAGCGGCTCCCCACCGCCCTGCAACTCCCCCCCAGCCCCCAGAGCCAAGGAGCCGGCCAAGCGCTCCTCCAAGACCAGCAAGTCTGCCACCCCGCCCTCCCCTCCGCCCGCTCAACGGGCTTCCGCCTCCCGCTCCCGTTCTCGCTCCCGTTCTCGCTCTCCGTCTACCGACAGCCAACGCTAGCACTGTATTCACTTTATGTGGGAATCAACGGTAGAAATTACCTGCTTGCTTGGAGGAACAGCTCCGACGGCACGCTAGAACTCGGTTGAACCCTTCTGAACACCAAGATGAAGATTTTCAGACCTTGGTTTGGTTTTCGTTCATAGTGATCATCCTCACATTTTTCATATTCAGCACACAGTACATACAAGGAACAAGGTGAATAATATCAATTATTATAGGGCATATCAATTATTTCACCTTAATTGAGTTGCTCTTTATTGTGAATCATCTATTTTGAGCCTTTACACCCAACACCGATTTTCCATCAACCGGTGTGACTGACAGTAAACAATTTAGAAATGGCTTTTAGATTAATTGAATCAAATTCTACATTGGTGATTTCAGAAAGTCAGAAGTTGGGGCCTGCCGCCACACCCCGCGTTCCCAGGTGTCTATAACCTGACAGCGGACACGAACAGTGTTTTCAAGCAGGAAGCTCGTATCTACGGTCTTTCCCATATGACGTGAATGCAGAATGAGAGCACATGGAGGCAATGCGCGCGCACACTCTCGGTTCATAGTATTTTCATTACATCACAATTTGTTTCTGTCGATATGGCTTATTGTCAAAGATACCAATAATCAACATCTAAAGTTTTAACAAAGTTTTGGCAAGATGGACACATAAATGATGTGATTTAAATACTATGAATTCACTCCTCCATGTGAACGCTAGGTTGGTTCTGTAGAAACACACACACACACACACACACACATATAATGGCGCCACCTTGAAAAAAAAAACCTGCATATGGATAAAGTAATGTGATCTTGTTTTGTTTTTTTGGTAGATATGTCAATGGAAGAATTTCGGACCATTCTCATTTCTCGCATTCGGCTCGTTTCAAACTTTTCAAAATCGTTGTTTTTTTCCCCGTTTGTTTTGGGTTTTTTTACTTGCCTACCACAGGCGGCGTGCAAACTCTTTTAACGTAGAGTGCTTGCATTTGCTTTTGTTTTGATCGCTACTTTGACCTGGATGAGTACATATTCTTTGGTATTTGTGCTCCAAGCTCAGATATGAGCCACCGTGACAACTGGTTGGCAGCTTCAATATCATGAACAATTGTGTGTAATTATGCCCATGGTTGCAGTAGTTAAAGTAAAAACAGTTGTACAGTGAGATAAGTGCATTGATTTAATGGAACTTAGTTTTCTTGCAGTGACTGGTAAAATGTTTTTTTGGAGGGAAGGGGGGATAAGGTAATGCTGTTCAGTTATCACTTTTTTTTTGGCATTGCGTTGAAGGTTTTTCTCAGTTTAAGGGTTTTAATGTACAGCAGTGTAAACTTTTGTTTTTTTACAGTGTATAAATGTGATTCCAAGAGGACTGTTGGTACTGTGATGAATGGTGACTTGTGTTACTGTGTTTCAAAAGTGGAAGAACGTGTAGACGAAGAGTTTGGGAAATAAAATTTTGTACTCTTAACGCATTTTATTTTCAGTGACGGATATGACGGACATTTGTATGGTATAGGGAAAAAATGGATATAACAACCAATAAAACAATTTTAACAAAACACATTTTGTGTATATCAGTGCTTTATAATACAGTCAGACTTTGACAAAAACAATACTAACATTTAAGAATATGGTAGTAAAACTTTACTATGTTACAGTGTTGTACAGTATTTACTCTGAGCACTCAAAATAAATTGCAGTATTAAAATTTTTTTTTTTTTTTTTTTAGGATGCTACATTTGTGAGCTTATGCCATTGACTCCCGATCAATGAGACCTAAAATCACAGTACAAAACGGCTGCTGTGCATTTGTAGCTCTCTTCCATGTTTCAAATCTTGGCGATGCTTGGTTAGCAGGAAAGTTCACACCGTTGGACAAAATGAAGGACTGAGGGCTTTGGGAGGTCTGTCACATACAGTCACATCAGAGGGCTCCTTGACCTCCAGGGTAATATCTGTCGCTGGCTGGTATGTCACCTCTGTAGAGTCAGACAGCAGAGGGGGTTGGAGGAGAAAACTGTTAGGCAGATTACATAGATTGCAAAATGCAATCTGGTAGAATTAAAGCACTTAAATGCAGTTTTTATCCAACATCTCAGTATCTGAACTGACCTGAAATAATGGAATATCAAGGACTTTTAATAAAGAGTAGGGCTACCCTTTGCCTTTAGAACAGCATTGATCCTCCCTGAATTGAAGTTCTGAACTGTGAAGTGGGACATGGACCATTCTTCAGAATGGAAAGTTTGGTGCATGTCAAGAGTTTTTGAGGCTGTTCTTGCCACGTTAAGGATTTTGCAGTTTTTGTGACGGATGGTCCTGCAGTTTATGGCCTGACTATTTGGCCTCATGTTGCTTTGACAACTCCCAAAATTGAAAAGCGATTGTCAGACCTCTTTTAAAGCTGACACAACGAATTGACAGTCAATTTAAAGGTTTAAAAAAAAAAAAAAAAAAAAATTCTGGATTACTATCTTCTTAGTTCTAATTTTAATATTTTCTAGTTGCCTACTTAGCATACTGTATGCTAACATGTTAGCATGTGCACAGGATGTTGGTATAGTCCTTTAATGTGACTCGCCAGTAATAGTGATTTGTTTTCTTAAATTTTTGTTTTAACCACCCCCTGCAATGTGGTGTGAAAATATGCTTTATTAATTGTGCACACGGCCTGTTGATACATGCAAAATGTTAGCTGCAATGATCTTCTTCATGAAGAACTGATATGGTGTTTGACACAGGCCAAGATTAAAAACTATTCAAAGTACAATATCTGCTTTGGACCAGGCTCAACAGGCCTATGTTTCCTTTTCATCAACCCTTTCAACCTTCAGCTGTCGGCCATGTCCTCCGCATGTTTCTCAGTCAAGGTCACCCACCTTTCTGTTTGAGCTTGAGCCACTGGTGACCCCTGAACAGCAGGATGAGCACTGTAGCCTCAATCAACTGGAAGGATATGTAGACCATGGGGAACAGGTAGAGAGGACCTATCACCTCTGGTGGAAAGGCCACCTTCAGAATGGTGGAGCACAGTTGTATGTTCTGACAGCCTGTTTCCATGGCAGTGGTCCTTCGTTCCCTGAGGAGAAAAAAACAACTGACTTACTTGTGACTAAGTCATGGACACGTAAAGAAAGTATTTTATACGCCGCTATCTATCAGGGCTTGAATTTAACCTCAAAAGTGACTGGAAAGTAATCGTGCTGCAAACGACATGATTCGTTCATCATGACTTACGGTCCACTGAGTCTGAAGATGGAGGAGAAGATGTATCCGAAGATATAGCCTATGAGGGGCATGAGAGCGGCGATGGCCATGAGTGGAGGAGTCAACACGGTCAGGATGGAGCCCCCGACAGCAATGCTGGTCATGACGGCGATCGCCACGGAGGAAATCATCATTATAGACAGGCCTACCTGGGGAGGGTAGCACAGAGGGAAAGTCATCCCATGGGTTGTGGCTTCATATCATCCCATGGGATAGCAACATAGTTGTGAGGCCTTAAAGGGGAATCCCGGTATTTTTAAACCAGGGGCCTCATTACAGAAGAATTTCCTAACTGCTTGTCCTATCTTAACTTAAGTTTCCAAGATAGGAAAAATCCTATCTTCCTATTACAGAAGCAATTCCTAAACTCATGGCTGTATCCTATCCTATCTCAGACCTCATATCTTATCTTAACTTAAGAAATCCTAACTAGAACTGTAAACTCGATTCTTCAATCGGCACTCGTCCTGCCATGCCTGTATCTGTGTTTAGAATGTACACGAGACTGCCGGTATCCTTGATTAGAATGTAATATCAACAGCTTTCTCACTTCACTTGTCACTGGCTAGATATAATGGACGAGAAAAGAGAGAGGAAACCCCACCTTTTTGGGAAGTTTTCATCCCAATTATCGGCCCAGGATAAAGATTAAAATATTATAATATTCATATATAATAATAATACTATAACATTAATTTTATTATATTATAAATATTATTTATTAAAAATATATAATATTTCGGTGTTCATGTTGTTCCCCATCTTCATTGTCATTGCCATACAGACCTAACAACAGTGGTGCTGCCATTTTTGGCAGTTATTTTGAATTTAGGACAGGGTCTATGTCATCCTAACTTAGGATTCCTAACTTAGGAAATTCTTCAGTTAGGACTTTGTTCTGTAATAGCTAAATTCCTATCCTAAGATAAGATAGGATTTTTTCCTAAATGCAGTTAAGAAACATGTTTATGTAATACCAAAAATCCTAAATGTCATCCTAAACTGAGATAAGATAGGATTTCAGACTTAGGATGTTTCTGTAATGAGGCCCCTGGGCTCTATGTGTACAAATTCGTCATTTATACCGCAAAATAGGTACAAAAAGTTTTGGAATTGCTACAGAGATAGACCTTTTTTTAACCAGAAACAGAAGTCTCGCTCTCAAATCTGAAAGATGAGGTGAGTTGTTGCATGAAGAGGTTAAACAGGTTAACCAGGTTTCTGGTTAAAAAAAGGTCTATCTCTGTAGCGATCCTTTCCGTAATGTTGTCAGACACGAATAACAATCTGAGCCTGTCAGTGGCAAAAACAAGCACTTTTAGTGGACGTACTTCGATCGGGCGCACTTGCCCCTGCGGATTACGTTGCAGCCATAGCAGCCCGTTTCACGACTGCCGACTGAGGCGATCTACCAGAGCAATTCCAAAACTTTTTGTAGCTATTTTGCGAATTTGTACATAAAGAGCCCAGGTTTAAAAATACCAGAATTCCCCTTTAATCATAACCTCAGTTCCGCATTCCCACCAGACTTCTGACGCTCGTGTTTACACGCTCACCTTGGTGATGATCTTGGAGTACTGTGGCCTGTAGTGGTTGGTGAAGATGCCGATGCCACAGGGTATCAGGATCATGACCAGCGCCACGATGATGTCCCTGTAGGGTATAGCGTTCTGCAGGTTGGAGAAGCCCTGGCAGTACAGGTAGAGCAGCAGGGGCATCATGCCCAGTGCCAGGACCGTGGAGCAGGAAGTCATCACGATGCTAAGGGGGAAAGACAGGGAGATAGAATAGGAGTTTCAATGGTTCACTAGCTGGTGGCAAGTGGGTTTCGGCCCAGGATTGGTGCAAATTACTGGCTCATTGAGACGCTGATGGTGATAGCAGGTAATTAGCGCCACGATGCTAGAGCTATTAGACCAAAAACAACCCTAAAACAGAAATCACAGATATACAACTCTCTCCCCAAGTTGAAAACCAGGGAACCAAGGTTTTAACCTGTGGCATCAAGAGACAAAACATGAACCTGCTCCACTGCCAAATGCTGTTTTGTGGACTCATGCTTTAGATCTTTATTTGCTTTTAATTCAGGACTGAATATTTTCTGAGGTAAAGCTTGACAGCCCTTTGTAACAAAGTTTATGGCCCCCATTCTGTCCTATTATACAACAGTTGAGCAACAGTGCCAATGCCACAGTGACCCTGATAATGTTCAGATAAACTTTATTGGTGTCTGTAAAATTATAAATATGATTATTTATGGTGAATATGGGGTTTGTTGAATTGTTATTGGCCAAACTCACACCTATAGATGAACAACCTGGCGTAGGAATACTCATCAGCTGCTCCATTAAATGGTCCAAACAAAAACCTTCTGTCAAGGTCACGCTCAACGGGGCAGACTAGATAAGGTCGACATGGATCTGATAATGGAATGATATAGAGCCTCATGGGGTGAATGGCCTGGCGGGTGAAATGTTGGCTAATGGTAAATGCAATCCGCCTACAATACAGTTTCACAACTGCGTGAGCTGATGTCTTCATCAAGGACATTTGGAATTCAGCTGATCTTAACTAGTTGTACCTGAGGTTCATGTCCCCCTGCAGGGCCAGGGCTAGAAGGTTGGACACGCTTCCTCCTGGACTGCAGCCACAGATCAGCACTGTTACAGCTGCCATCGGGCCCAGCTGGAACACCTACAGCATGTATTGATCATTTATTGATTTTCAAAATGCAAACAAATCAATCTTAAAAAAAGGTGGGATGTGACAAATGAATAAATAACCAATAGGTCACCGAAGAAGATATAATACATACGTGCATCAATGAGGCTTCAGATGCTCCCTGTGTAAGAAGGCGAGCAATACCAACCAATACTAACCAGTCATACTAACCTTAACTAAGGAGAAGGCTGTGAGAGGCATGACACCATACTGGGCCACCACTGCTATTGCCACCCCCTTGGGTTTCACTATGTGGGCCTGGGAAGAATGAGAAATGATTCAGAACGTGGCACTTTTGTCTATTATAGGTTTATTCCAAAATAAGACGTCCACCTAGGATACTTTTCAAGGACACTAGGTCTCTTCCGGACTCTTTATACGATCATTTAAAGAATCCCAATATCTTTTACAGAAACAAAACATAGATGGGTATGGAGAGAGAAATTACCTTGATCTTTGACACCTCCATGGTACACCCCAGTGACACCATGGTAATGAAGAGGATGACAATCATGATCAGGCTGATGGCCTTGTCCATCACCGGCGGTATGAGGGGCATCGAAACGATGGAGGTCCCGTTAGCGGCTGTGACGTTGAATAAGTAGCTATCATTTTGCCACAGGTCTGGATCAGGGAGGTTTTGGAAGGTTTCGTACTCCATCGGAAACCTTCCAAGACGTAAGAAAGAGAGGGAGAGGTGAGAAGCGGTAAGTATTCCTTCAAGTTTAAGCATGAGAACCTTCTCACCTTCTCACCGTCTACTAGCATTCTAGTAGACGTGGCAGAGGTAAACCTGTTCGTCTGAGGCAAAACTTACCTCAGCTGTTCTGGGCCTTGTGGATCTCACCAGCTGAATGACCTCCAAAAACATTATTGAGAAATTATTGAAAACCATATTGAGATTTTCCAGATTTTCCAGATTTTCCACCTCTTCCTCGCCCATTCTCGTTTTGTGTTCTTAGAAATTGTGGCCTTCTGCTTGCGTTCTACCCCCGCTAACCTTTTGCTTTGATGCATTGTTACCCTCCTTCTCCAAACCCTCGTTGACAACCACATCCTCCCTACACGCTTGTGCTGTGAGTAGCGTGCAGGGCGTTTTACTTTCACAGACTTCTATTTTATCTACTCTCACAACATGAAACACCATGTCACAAAATCACCGTAGATCCCCCCTAGACATCTCAGAGTAGTCGCTGACTCTCTGAAGGTGAGAATTGAACACCTATCCTCAGGGGCCATTTTGCACACAACAGAGGAATAGCCCAAGTGGGCCCCACACAAACAAACATTCATCCCTCTCACAGAATTTGTCTCAATCATAAACATAAACACATATTTTAAACATTGCGTTACCTTATGAGATAGAGGTTCCTCTCCTCTCCTTCTCTGAGACAAATGATACTCCTTGTGTGTTGGCACCCTCTTTATATACATCCATGTTGAAATCTGGCTAATTATTATCATAAATACTGATACCTGGTGGTATTATGGCCCACTCACCTTACTCTTATCTGTGCTTTCTCCTGCAGTAACATCCGCTTGAGGACAGTAAGGCCTAATCAGGTTTGTGAAGGAGGAGGAGTCAGCATGCCAATCAGGATAAATGTTTCATTTGTCAAATAAGATAAATTGACATATTTTGTTGTATGTTAGTGCATTGGATGATCAAATCAAATCACATTTTATTTGTACAGCCCTTAATCGCCGTTCCTGTGGTAGGGCTGATGACAGTTAGGGACCGGGGAACTGTAGGATTGCCCTCCCGTTTCCCAGCTGTGTGTGTGTGGGCGTTTAACACGCTGTCAGCCGCTCCATTGTTCCAGTGCTGGACCGACGATTCCCCCACGGGCTCTTGCTGCATATGGGCCGGGTCGGACCAGCGCCACAAGCCTAGACCCCGGGGGAGGGTCTTGACCAGCCGGACAGTTAAGTGGTCATTTTAAATAGTAAAAGGTTAAATGTTTGGTGTTTAGTCCTGATTATTATTGTCCTTGTTAGGTGTAGGATTTGAATACAACAGCAGCAATATATCCGTGGGAACCGGGGGAAAGTTAGCTGATAGGTATGGGGGGGTTACATGCCTGTCTAGCCCAGTTTAATCAGCCTCATTTAGTAGTGTTGAATCAAGTGTGTCTATCTGGGGTGAAATCCTGTGTGCCTTTTTACTGCATGAAGCTCAGTGTGTTTGCTTAAATGCTTGTTGCAACGCCACGGGGGGGGGGGGGGGGGGGGGGTGGTTTGGTGTGTTGTGATACTGAGGGCGGCTGGTTAGCTGGGGGATGGACTTGTCTAAGGGGGGGGGTCATTGCTTGGCCAGTCCTCTACTCGGTCCACGAAGAACATGCTGTTGCTTAATGAACTGATCTTGGTAAAATAAAGAGCATATATTTTTCTTACGTCGTTGTTCAGTGTGTGTTGTTCCCAGATCTCTGACACCGGACCATACCGGGTAAAAAAAAAAAAAGGTGGTGGCAGCAGTAGCTTTTCAGCCTGTCCAGTTACTTATGTATACCTAAACTAAGGTTTATTACAGTACACAACACGCCCCAGACTTGGACCCTCACAGAGGACGAGGAAAAACTCCCACAAAATATGATAACAAGATATGATATAAGCGCCATCTAGCAGAGGTGTAAAATTCCGGGTTCAGAAAGTAAAAGTCCTGCCAGGAGTTTTCTCCCCCTGTGCTCTTAACCAGGTGATCGCAGTTATCAGTCCCTCCCCATGCTGTAGAATGGAACTAATTAGAACATCTAAATAAAACCCTGCCAAGTCCCTTTACTTTCTGGACCTGGATTTTACACCACTGCCATCTAGTGCACACTTGATTTCTGCAGCCGGAACGGCAGAATAGGGAGGTAAGTGAGAAAGGAGGCTGCAGCCGGAGACCTCTTTAGTTGAACTGTACTGCTGTGATGAATGTGAAAGAGTAGGATATGAAATATCCCTCCAAAAACAAAAAGGGTTGTTGTGTGTTTATCATTAATAACCAAGTGTTGATTGGATGGATGGATGGATGGATGGATGGATGGATGGATGGATAGATGGTGAGAGCAGCTCGATAAAGCTATAACACAATATTTGTCAGAGACCCCCCACGTCTCTTAGGCCTTTAATGCTTGCAAGCAGAGCTGAAACTACACACACCGAGGTTTATGCAGAATGAGCTGAGGAATTCAGTTCCTCAGATACATTTATACACGTGACTGACTACCTCTACATACACACATAGTAAAAGGCCAATAAGTGAAGACATGCAACGCCATACACGATCACCCGCCCGTAAAGGGGCCCATAATTCCCATAGCCACACAGAATGGTCTGCAATGGACTAAAGAGATTCTTGCAATCCCGCACAACATCCGGGCCACGCCATCTGCAGCCACTGGGTTCTCCCTTTCAAGCTGCTGACTGCATGCACCCACCCCACTCGGTCGTTATGGATCTGCTCGATGATGCTGTGAAGGCAACGGGATTCCTGCATGGGTACCTGGTCTAATTGGGCAGACATATCCAGAAGGTCCAAGATCAACTCCTTTGAGACATCCACTGCAAGAGACCTGGACATCATCCACAAAAGAAAAGAAAAAAATATGACCTAGTGGAAATTCCTCAAGAGCACTCTCTGACCACTCTCTGTTTGTACAAGGAACCATAATGAGTCGGGGAGAAGCTGCTTGAATGTTCTCAAAACAAGATGGAAATGATGTCACCACCCCTGTGAGAGTATAAAACCTGTGTTTGTTGATTATTTCTCATTCTCTGCTGCAACAGTGAAATTTTGGAAAATGTTGGACCAGACCAGTCTTCAACATGATTTCACTACAACATAGCTTAACCATTAAAATGTCACGCTATTCCTGAAGCAAGAAATGCTTCAAAATGTACAAACCTGGAGTAGAAATTAGGAACACTGATGCTATACTGCATCATCATTGCCTGTGGAATATTGCACATGTGTTTTCAAACCTAGACCTCTAATCCGATGCTATAGATGACCTGTATAGTTCACCTGTCCCCCACCCCCCTTACACATAAATCATCTCTAGATAACAATGGCAACAACCAAAAACCCCTAACAGTGACTGAATACTGGGGCTCTTCCAATGTATCCTGCACAATTCTGGACGGGGCAAAAGGAGGGCAGGGTTTAACAGGCCAGCTCTTTAAGGGAATGGGGGGAGGGGAGGGCCTGGACTGATCAGCCTTTCTATAATTACAGGCCACTGCTAGACATGCCTGAGTTTTACTACCTTTTCCTCCTCTAGCCCCTGCCTGTGTCCACCAGAGCTAATCACTGTCTGCTCCTGATGAGCTCTCTGCAACCTGAACACCGTGGACTGATAGGATGACAAATCGCATCATAACTCTGTGTGTCCTGGGGAGGGGGTGGCATGAAGGGTGTGGCAGAAATGCAGATGGGAAAACCTTGGTTTGCATCAGAATTCCTCGTTATGATAATGTTGAGGACATTCATGCCTGCAGGTACTGTAAATGCACAAACATAACACGCTTTCTTGTTAATAGAATGCAAAAGTGAAATTGAAGGGAAAAAAAGATTGAAATCAAACCAAAGATATTCATTTCATCTATAAAAGAGGCATAGGAGCTTGGCTTAAACCATCCATTTTCATCTGACTACCTTCCACTATGCCTATGGCTTCACGGCGGCGAATGCATTATTAAGGCCCGGCCTTGTTGTGTTGTCATCCTTTAAATAGGCTATACTTATAGAGACCTCATTTCTGGGTGACCCTGTTTGTGTCCTGTGCTGCAGGACATACAACTACATAATATAGAAGAGGAAGGGTAGGAGGGAGGGTGAACCAGAGGAATAGAGGGAGGTAAAAGGGGCATGATCCACACAGAGAAAGGGATAAGTGGGGAGGATGGTGGAGGGAGAGAGAGTAGGACAAGGGTTATGGCAGCTCTGGGTATCTATTGGAAGGGCAGTGGAGGGCAGGGTGTTGCCAGCAGCTGCCGTGGCCTCCTGACCTGCTAGGGGAATGGATGAGGCTTCTCTGTTTTTACACATTTGCTGATCCACTGTTGCAGTAGAAATAATCCACAGTGTAAGCTCCTTATCTACAGCACAATTTTGTGAAAAAGGAAGCCCAGATTATTTGCAATTTGTTCTGAGACAACCCCCCACCCGACACAACACCATATTTTACGAGCAAGATGGAAAAACAGCCGTAGGCTGGGCTGTCTGACTTCTGCATAATAACTGCATGGCCACACAAATGTTGAATTGCCTAAGTCTACCAGGCTATTTGCCACAAAATATTATTTAAGTCCAGTAATATGATTTTCGGACTCCATGTGATTGTGGAAAGAAAGAAAGAAAGAAAGAAAGAAAAGTAATACTAATCAGTGAACACGCTCCACTTCAAGGGAAGGAAGAAATCTGAGGAATACAAGTGTTTGAACTGGGCCTGTGTGTCTCAGTGTGTGTGTAGAATGTTATGTATTGTTCAAATCCACGTGTCTCAACCATGGCCCTATTTCTGCCCCTATTGACATACAACTGCAACTTGAAATTCAAGTCCCATAATGCCTCTGGGGGGAAACGCTGCTGAGGTGACGCAGCTAACGACATTGTCCGCTGGGTATTGTAGTTTTAAAACAAATATATTTCGCCATGTAGATTATATTTCAGTCATTTGGTGATATTTTTCATTACGCATTAATTGTAAAACGATTCGAATGTTTCTACAAAATTCGCCAGGAATGAAAGTTTATTTTAAAGATACACAGAAACGACATCTATGAACCTGAAAGCAAGTCCCACACGAGCCCGTGATGTTGCGCATGCGTGTTGCGGAGCGGCAGCTGTCCGTGTGGAGTGAAGTCACGTGGAGGCAGTCGGTTGAATCCACCTCGGTTCTGTCCTAACAGAACGGGAGCTGCTAACAGTCTGACTGTAGGTGCGCGTCTCGGTGTTAAACTGATTCATGTTGTTTTTCAGTCGCCCGTTCCCTTAAAATTGACTATTTCATCGAAGAATGAGTGATAACGATGACATCGAAGTCGATAGTGACGTGAGTATGACCGCAGTTAGTTTTTACGGCTCTTATTTTGCTGGCTGGCGATTTAGCTAAACTAGCTGCTCGGCTAGCGTTCGCTAACAGTAAGCAGGCTAGCTTTGCTTTTCTGTCTGATAAGTATTTTTTGAGGTTCTCGGGAATCCAGTTTATTGGTAAGCAATGCTAGCCCGTGTTGCTCCACGGCTTTGCTGAAACGCAAAATTATTTTATATTCCTAGCTACTAACTGGTAGGATTTGGTGAACAATTGTGGCTACAATCGCACTTTTTTGTTCTGTTTTTTTTTTTTTGCAGGAAGAATCACCGAGATATCACTGTGTGGTGCGTAATGATGGGGAGATTTGTCCCCAACGTAGAAAATTGTTAACTTATTGGAAAGTTACACATTTACCTCATTCTGCTTATGTAGTTATTTAATGGAAGGGTGAATTTGCTCTATGAGATGCTCTCTTTGCTCTCAGAGATAATGCATTATGGAATAACACTATGAATTAGTTAAATTAACATGTTTGCACGGCGATGCCTGCCAAGTTGAGTCATTTTCTTTATCTTTGGGGTAGATGTGGTTATCGCTGCGATTCTGATCGAGCAGCGATTATTTCACGTTATCAAGCTAACATTAGTGCAATGCAGGGTATCCCCCATCCTATGTGTACGCGGCCATAGGGAGTTGGTAACACGACATCTATATTTAGACCAACGCTTTATCCTGCTGGAATAGCTGCATTTGGGTTTAAAAACTACAACAACAAAGCTTTATGTGCATTTCACGGGGGAGTCCGCTCGTGAACACTTTCACTTTGCAAATCAGACATCTAGGTCATCTCGCCAACGAGAAACTATTTACGTTTATATTCCGTCGACGGTGTTTTTGTAATGGAAATTGGCGACTGTAGTGTGCAGAGCAGGAGCCGCGCCTGCATCTCGGACAAGCTGTCGTGTCAGGAAGGGTGCTGCGGGATGTTTTCCTGTGTTGCAGCCAGTGATTAGAGCCATCTTCTCTCGACAGGCCACTGAGGGCTGGCAAGCTAAATGAATGACGTAGCCGCATCGCATACTGGCGAGAAAAACACCCTGCACGATATACTTAATGCACAGCACAACATATGGTCTTACCACCAGACAGAGGGACAAAATAAATGAAAACTGAATGCAAAAGGCATATTTGGGCAACACCAATTTAGAGTGTTATGCATTACTAACACTTATCAGACCTTTTCTGCTGCTGCCCTCCAACAGACCTTAGGCCATTCTCTGTTTGCCAGGGTTACCTTTTGCTTTGATGCGGCTGTGGACGTTTAACCGCAGAACCAAATGACAATATGCCACTTCATGTATGAATGCATTTGGTTTCACACACTATATGCCCTTGAAAGTCAGGCAGTTGCTTCCGGCTTGGCCCACCTAGTCTCTAAGGAGTGCACACACAAATGAAGAAGGAAGATCCTCTTTCACTAATGATGGATGCAGCATAGCAAACATAAATTAATAGGTATCCAAAGTTGGATCGTTGGCCTGTTTGTAGATCTGTTTTAATAATCTGGGGATAATGGATTGACAGTGGAGTCTGATTTAAAATAGATGCTGAACACATTAACTCTAATGTTAGATGTTTTTTAAGGATTTCATTTTTGGGGAAGACAAAGCCTTTTGGTTTCCTGCTTTTCCAACCATTATTTCCTGATTTTGATGTTAGCCACTCCTTAGGGCATCAAACGCAAGATCTTTTTCCAAGTTCCATGCTGGCCTTACAGTGGGCCAGGCTTTCATGCAGTGAATGTGAGGAGACCATTGGTAGCCAGGAAGCAGCAGTTAAGGGCTCTTCCACTTGGCACCTGGAGTAGTTATGCAATGCGTCTTGGTCAGGTATGAATAGAATGGAGGGAGCTGCTCGGCTGGCATGTCCTCTGAGGCAGTCAGGAAAAGGTATCGGTTTTATGATGGAGTGATAATGGTTGCACTTAGGAAATTAGACACCTGTTTTTCAAGGTGCCTGATGTGCCTAATGACCCGGATACCATCTACGTCTCACAACCAAGGTAGCAACTAGGGAGGCACCAGAACATGTCTGAATGAGTGGAAAGACCTGTATTCAAAAATGCAGTTACCAATGAACCATTACAGGATTGGTAGTCATTGGCAATCACTACAACAACCTCTAGGCCATTAACTTTCTCAATGTTCTTTATCCATAAATGGAAAGTACTCATATAATTCACATATATTATACCTCAAGACAATTGACAGTTGTTGGAGATTTCAATCAGTATTGCAAACACAAGGACTGAATGCTTGGAATTCAAGAAAGCAGAAAATTGAATCTGTAACGTCATCAAGCAAAACGCCCTGAACCTGATTTATTGACAGTGTGCAAGGGGCTGGCATAGGTCTCAGAAGAGCTTCATTTCATTGCAGTTCTTGCAGTTTTGAATGAGGAAAATGTATCCATGTAAAATCACCCAGGGCACTCGATGTCCACAAACACAGTGCCCTATTCAGTGTCTGTGGAGCAGCTCCAGAGAGTGCTGCCTGATGACATCATAGCTCGGGGAAAGACTTCCTGAACACATTTTGAGCTTAATAATGCTATTAATAACATCAGTGCTGTCTGATGCAAACTTCATATCTGCGAAATGTAAGACTTTCAATTAATGCCCATGTATTTCTAGAACTACAAATATGTTGGTGAATGGACTTCATGGGTTCTGAGGTCATAAAACTCAGCACATAGAGGACATTGAAGACTTTTATTTCAAATAAAATGATAAACTTGGAGTTGGGTTTCCACACAACAGCAGCAATGTTGGGAGCCAACCACTCGTCCTCAGGACCTCTCCTCCATTCATTGAAATAGGACTTATGAAAATGGCTGCCAGACTTGCCGTGTAATTCCACATGCCATCGATACCAGTCATCTGTTTGTTTTGCTTGTTCTCTTGCCTACCAATGTTGAATGCACTTATTGTAAGTCGCTTTGGATAAAAGCGTCTGCTAAATGCCTGTAATGTAATGTTTGTGCTGGGGTCAGTGGAGGGAGTGGAGTCACGCCTTTTGGTGGTTGTGTGTATGTTATGAAGAGGCACATGGTCCAGTGGAAACGCCTCCCTGGCTGCTTTGTGGCTGTTGTGCAATCGGCTGCAGGAGCAGCTGTTTCCATGCTAGCGTGACTTACTCTAGTGGTTAATCACAAAATGGGCATGGTGGTTAATATGCCATGGCCTCCTAATGCAGGGCTCTTACTGCTCTTATTACACTCTTATTACACTCTATTTCATAATCCCAATGTACAGGATATAACATAGAGATGGGAGTTTGGGCTAATTTCCCTGATTTATAATCTAGTGCTACATTGCTTACTCACTGGCGGTTTAGTCAGTCATCTTTAGTTGTTGTCCTTGAGATTGTTTTGTTGTATTAGATCAAAGGAGGTGGAAACTGAGTCAATGGCCTAAAATGACCATATAACCTATACCTGGTCTCTCCCACCCAAGATGTGACCTGCACAAAGGTTGTTTTAACCTCGACGTTGGCCCAGTGGCGGATAGTTTGTTTTTATTGAAATACGGGGACAAAGTGACGTTCATGACTTCTACCTTGTCTTGTGTGTCTATTGCTTGGCTCTATCATGCAGTTTTCCTGCTGTTTAGATTAGGCCTTGCTTAGGTATCCCATGACTGTTAGTAGTGCATGCAGCTAGATTATCAGTTTACCTGGACAGAGTCTGATTGGCTGCTGGATTCAAGTCCCAGCCCAGAGAGAGACAGAATCAAATCTGATTGGGCAATGGGCTGGTTTAGCCTAAAACAGGTCTAACTGCAGCAGCAAACTGATCTCTTGCCTGGCTGTAGTCATGTGATTACGGCAGCCATCTTATGCCTTTACAGGCTAATTGGAATGCAAATGTGTGTTTGAAATTTGCAGCCAGTTGGATGCAGTAGCTTCACTGCTCAGAGCATGAGTGTTAATTCACAATGTATAGAACTGGTAAATGGGTTATGGTGGTAGCCAGTTACACAACTTGGCAAAAGACATGAAAATGTGGAATTGTATTCAGTGCAGCAGTCTGAAGTAAACCATGAACTTCGCCTAGTGCAGGAAGATTAGATTTTAAAGCTGTACAGTGTTGAAAATACAGCGCATACTGGAGGAACACAACAGACCTGCACGTCATTATCAAACAACACTTCTACTGATAAGCCCTACTGAAGCTACAGATGAAAAAAAAGAAAATTGCCTTAACCTACATTCCACCAGCAGAGGTCTGTCAGTGTCGGTTTATTCAAATGGTGTGATCCTCAACCAGGACGTGCCAGCCTCTTCCTCCCACCTCTCACCCTATCTGAATGACTTAAGTGTCTTGACTTTGACCTGGACATGAATTGGACCAGCCACTCCTGCATGCCACTCGCAGTGAAGGAGGGACAGAAATGCACTAGGGGGTCAACGGCTGTCACAGTGGGGGGGTGGGGAGGGGCTAGAGACAGAGGGCCTGGTCAGACAGGGCCAACAGCCACAGCATGCAGCACAACTTTTGGTGATGAACACTGAACTAAAATAGGACTTGTGTTTGGTCTCACACCTTTAGTCCAATGGAGGCACTTGATTGACTGACTGACTATGCCTCTGCCAGTTCAGAGGTCTAGAGGTCAATTTTCCTGTTTCAGCAGGAAAATTAAAGGAAATAATCCCAAAATTGTGTCCTTCCTATCAAAGTGTCTACAAGGAAAACATTGCTCATCTTCATTGCCTTTTATTTAATGTATTACCATTATTTGTTGTACTGATATCTATATTCTACTCTATATTTGGTCTTTATTGATTTTTAACTGCAATTCTGCTGAAACAATGTAATATCCCCCACAGGAGATTGAGACAAGTTTCATCTCACAGCCAAAATATAGTAGTTTTAGGAGAGATCAGGGTGGTGGTGAGGTAGTGGTACTGGCACGTACCAGACCATTAATAGGATTTTTGGATCGGTATCCATTATTTATGTTGGTACAGAATAACCACTTACTGAGTTATTTATTTTCTGGGGCATTTTTGCTGCCAGTTACTGATTTCTAACTACCAATTAAAAACCTTTGAGGGCACCTGACTTCCTCACATTGCATAGTCAAATTTGAGAGGCCGTGGTGGCTGATTTCTTTACATTTGAGCAACAAACTGCATTGGTTGCGTTTCAGTTAACTTCACAATTGCTACTTCCTGGATTTCTAATAATCTGCAACCACAAATAATATTGGTCAACATGAGACTGGTAGAAATTTAGACAAATGCCTGCTGATGTCACTATCCCATTTAGGGTTGGTACATCATTTTGCCAATATTGGCATTTTACAAAAAATTGGATATTTGCCAATCGCTGTCGTCCACAATTGATATGAATGTTTGATTACATATTTGTTGTGTAATTGATCAATACTACACTGGCCCTTGACCAAAATGATTGATCGGATTCTACCCTGACAAGAATACATTGTAGGGGAAACACTGAATGCTTGAAATTTGCGTGTAAAAACGGTAAATTTAAAGATATTGAACATTGCTGCAAAATATTGGCTTCCGTCGGCTTCAATCCAAACATATCGGCATTGATATTGACCATCAAAACCCATATTGGTCGAGCCCCAGTCCATTTCGTTGTGTTAACGTCGTAACTGTTAATGTGGGGCTTGGCAGCGGAGCAGTGTAGGTGACTTGAGGACACCCATCGTCCTCTTCGTGCCCACGCCGCTCGGCTGCCTGGCTGAAGGCCTTGTGACTCTCTCATTGCAGGCAGACAAACGGGCACACCACAATGCGCTGGAGCGCAAGCGTAGGGACCACATCAAAGACAGCTTTCACAGCCTCCGGGACTCCGTACCCGCCTTGCAAGGGGAAAAGGTTGGTAATGCCCGGCCTGGGTGACTGCAGCCCTCCAGGAGCTCACATCGTCTCACACAGCACCGGTGTTGGGAGTGTGCTGGAGTTGCTTGGTTGTCTCATTTTGGTTTGTCATGTGTTTGAAGGTCTACGATTTGTATCTTAGTAGTTAGTACATAGATTTAGTTCTGTTAAAGATCAGACATACAGTCCTGGCCAAGATTATTGGCACCCTTGCATTTTATGCAGATGATGGACAATATCTTCTGAAGTAATTGGACTTTGGTCTTCACAAATCCATCTGTTTTATTTAACAGCACATCATCAACAACAATAAGAATATAACGTAACATCTTTTATGGGTTCAATATAGAAAAGTGGCTATGACCATTTTATGTTTCATCACTTTAAAATGGATAATTGGTTCATTTACACCACAAGTGAGTTGAATTACACTGCACAAGGGTGCCAATAGTCATGGTCACTTAAATAAAAGATCCTAAAAGATTTTTTTATTCTTATTGTTTAATCGTGCTGTTGTAAATCGATAGATGAACGTGTGAATCCAATTATTTCAGAAGATACACATCATGTCTGTGCCAATAATCTTGGCCAGAACAAAATGTAATGTAAATGCATAGTGTACAGATGTTTCTATTATATGAAGTAATTCTCATGATCATGAATGTTATTTCTCCTGAATATATATCCTGCTTGAATAATGTGATGCATGTGATCTATAAATGTGTGTATATATGCAATGTCTTGGAAATGGTTGCAGGGACCAGGGGGGAGGGCAGATGGTGGAAGAGTACAGATTGGCAGCAGCAAGACAGCAATGCAGTCTAAATACATGGGCTAGTGTCAGGAAGTTATTATGAGGAAATGTTGTTGCTCTTATCCTGTTTTGACATCATTGATATAAAGGGCACTTGGAGTGTGTTTCATTTCTCTAAAAGACTCCTCATCTAGGAGGTGGGGGCTTTAAGATGATGATTATGGATGTTGATAACTTGAGTATATACAGATGTAGTGTTACTGTGTGAGCTGTAAATGGAGTCCATAGTGCTAGTCTAGCTTTAGCCTGGGGCCCAAATGTTGCTTGTTTGCTAGTGAGAGGACAGAGTAAAGGTGATGTAATATAGGTCACACCATGCCGCTGTTGGAGATGAGGAGGCAGGTCGAATTGTTTATGGACACTAGGGTAGTGTAGATTGCAAGGCTGCATTGGTTAGGACGGTAGAAAATGTAATGGTTGTCAATCAATCAATCGAAGCTGTTATTGTTGCCCTCATAGAATTAGGCCTGCTTTCTCTTGGAGCTGATTTGTAGAAAATGAGGAAGCCCACCAGTAGGACTTGAGCAGAATCTTTTGTTTGTAGTGGAGGCAAATGCTACTGTTGCGACAGCTATGTGCCAGGGTTGTGACCTAGCTTGTGGATGTCAGATGTAAGTGTTAGAAGATTCTGAAAGGTTAAGAGGAGGCAAGTTAGTATAAACACACAGTGTTGTCCTAGATTCCCCGTAGTCTGCTGCAGTTGCCTCCCTCAAACAGACTGCAGTGTAGTGGCCTGTGGGCCTGTCTTCTGTAGTGCTGTGACAGGAGTGGGAGCTTTGTGTTCAAATGTGATAAGGACACTGAAACCTTGCGTCATTGCTTTAGTTTTTCCATTTGTTGCTGACAGCAATCCATCAAACAGGCGTCCCGAGCTCAAATCCTAGACAAAGCCACAGAGTACATCCAATACATGAGGCGGAAAAACCACACGCACCAGCAGGACATCGATGACCTGAAGAGGCAGAACGCACTGCTGGAGCAACAAGGTAAACCGGTCCAGCCTCTGTCTGTCCGAATACCCCTGTTGACCTTGCATGTCCTTCAGTTCCTTACACCCACGATCACACTGGTTGTGTTGCAGTGTGCCAGACGTTCATTCATTTCCAATGGAACGCAGCGTATGCCTCGCAGCATTGCAGTGAATTTCGTACGTTACATTTTTCAAACGTATGCATCAAATTGCATGTGTGTATTGGACAGGAAGTAGCAAAAAAGAATACTATGCTAGGGTAGTTTTTGTTCCTAACACATTTCAATCAAGCCGTCAATCAATTTTGGTGGGCAGAAACAATCAGCCTTTCCGCTGCGTGATCGGGCCGTTAGGCTGGGGACACACTACACAGCTATTAGAACGATTAGAGCCACAATTTTCCCATTGCAACTGATTTTGAAGGCAGGACAGAATCTGTATTAGTTTGTGCGGTTGATCTAGTGTGTGAGGTGAGACAGTTCCAACTGGATAGACAGGCAAGACACTGAATTCCATCACAAACATTTCAAACATGCTTGATATTTACAACTCCAATCAGGACAAGTCTTGACGTCCTCCTGTAGTGTGAGTTGGTCACCAACTCATATGTGAAAGAGACAGACAATAACCAATGAGATTAGAGTATGTTTGGGGGGGGGAGATACAGGAAGTGTGGAAAGTAAAATGCTCAACTCCATGTTGGTTTTAGTTGCATTGGTAGCAGTGTGGGACATTTGGGGATTGTGTGGCGTTAGGACTGTGGTAGTGTGATCCCAGTGTTTGTTGGTTGACACCTGTCCCTTTCCTCTTTTCCCCTCTTGGTTCCTGTTGCTCTCTCCTGTGTGCAGTCCGTGCGCTGGAGAAGGTGAAGGGCTCGAACCAGCTCCAGGCCAGCTACTCGTCGTCCGAAAGCAACCTGTACACCAACCCCAAGGGAAGTGCCGTGTCGGCCTTCGACGGAGGCTCCGACTCCAGCTCTGAGTCGGAAACCGAGGAGCCCCCCAACAGGAAGAAGCTGCGCGTGGAGGTCATTTAGAGAGCACAGCTACCACCACCAACCTCTTCCCTCCCCTCCTTGTTCTTCTCTCTCCTCCCATCTCTGGGTGGGCTCGCACTGGAGACTCTTGATCCCTCAACCCCCCCTCGCCCACCAAAATCGTCTCTCTCTCTCTCCACACAATCCGTGAGAAAGAGCGAGGGGGGGGGGGGGGGTGTCGCCATTGTGGAAGATGACTGCTAAAATCGAGAGCTTTTGTTTTTTCTGATTTCCCCCCTCCCTCCAATCTTTCTTTCTCTCTCCGTTGTCGTTTTCTTTGATTCTCCAGCATTGGTATATTATTTCAACATCAACAATCCAAAAACCCAAAATGAGGCAGCTTGGCTACTTAAGGACTTGATGCTTTTTGTACCCTCGATATAGTCCCTTTTCCTCAGCTTCTTTTTTTCGGGGGGGGCGGCAGCGCACCATGCGTACTCCTCCAAGCACTGCTATATATATATTTTGTTCATTCTTAAGATCCTGTTTAGAATTTACACACGCCTAAACCAATTGTCCTGGAGAAGTTTACCTTTTTAAAAAAAAAAATAAGAAAAAAATATTTGTAGCCTACTTTTCCACAACAGAATGTGAAGACGCTTTGAAGCAAATGTTAGTGATACCCACCTCAGGCCCACTGGATTGCCGATGTTTTCCATTTTGACACGTTTGTTAACAGAAGAGAAAAGAAAGACGTATAATTCCTTTGATGAAATTGATGTTTTGAAAAAGAGGAGAAAAATTCCTAAACTTGTATCGTATTTTGTCCTTTAGCTTGAAGTAGTGAATGACTTTAGGTGGCTGAATACGTTAGGCATCAGTTTTCTATATTATAAAGCATTGATTGGGTGTTTTCAAGTTCTCTAAAGTATGTTATGCATTTTGTAGTATTCTCACAAGTCATGGGAAAATGCCAATTTGTCACTTGTAGTTTCCTTAAGGGTTTGAAATAGGTATTGAATGTCAAAAGGTAGCTCCCTTTTTTTTTTCCCCCCTCCAGTACAAGGAAGCAAAAGTCCCTGTCGATGTGTCGTGCTTTACACAGTAAAAATCAATGTTGCTGAATCCCCCAAGGAAAAAAAGGAAGCATTTTGCGTGTCTAGGAAATGTGTGTTTGTATCATTTCCATTTTATTTCCATTGAGGAGGATATAATTAGTGTAATGGGTCTGTTTGTCTAATTCCATTCCATGGAAATTACAGGTATGTTGTACATACTGCCAACAATTGTCTTGCAAGTTGAGGCCTACCTTTACTATGAGACTATAAAATAAACTATTTTATCCTTTAAAGTGTTTCCGTGTAGTTATTTTACTGTTAACATGTCAGTAAATAATGATGGGTTTCAACAGGTTTGACATTGGAGTGTGTTTCCTTGTCCACATGACAGATTAATGATAAAACGTTCAGTATCACCACAAACAGGTTTTCCCCCTTATTACTTTCACACAGATGTAGAGAGTGATCTTCAGGAAACAGTACTTGGTCAGGCCATCTTTAATTTAAAATGTGTGCTTTTGTAACAGGGCAAACACACAATCAGGTTTTTCTGGTTCCTGTTGATGTCAGCATGAGTAAAGACCCAAGGCATACTGTACCTGATTACATAACATTTCACCTCGGGAACACAAAGCTCAGCTGTTCGGTCGACCTGCACATAAGCAATAGTCGCTATCCAACCTCCTGACAGCTGTTTGCTCTTCAATCTGCCTCCCTACACTAGACAACTTTACTGACGTGCTGTACTAATGGAATGCATACCTGCCTTAACTAACTTTCAATACATATTTTTCATTTGTAAATTTCATAACACCGTTTTGAGAAGTGCTATATAAATACCGTTCATTAATTCTGGTTGGACTGAAGCTGCGAGCAAAAATTCTGTCAAAGGCAAAGCTTCCCAGACAACTGTCGACCTTTATTCAGGCAACCCCGCCCCCCCTGTAATTCCAGGCCTCATGTCTGTTGAGGGTCGACCGGCTGTGGGGTCCACATCCAGACCACTGTTTGCTGGTTCGAGTCTATTTCCCCCCCCAACCAGAGGTGGCCGGCTCGTGCGTGGTCACGTCTCCAGAGACGACCTAGGACTGATCGTCGGCTCCAGTGTGTCTGTCCGGCCCCGGGGACGGGCAGCTGGTGGAAATGTTGCAGGGCTTGGGCCACCTTCTCGGGGCAAATGTTGTAAATTGGATGGGTTGGTGCCTAGACGGACAACCAGAGGAAGACATTCACTGCATCATGGCGTTGGTGTAAATTTGTATACATGCTGTAATTTGCTCCATTCTTATTCCTATTTTTTCTTTGCTGTATCTGATCATTTGCTGCTGCACCTTCCCCATGGGGATCACTAACGCTCTAACTGGTGTGTATTGCTCAATACACTGGAATCCCATCCACGGAGATGTCTAGGTATGAAACTGGCCTGTTAGACAAGGATCCATAGCTCTGAACACACATGGACTGTATAGTGATGGTGTGACTGACTGGCGAGCATGCCAAAACACTGCCGGTTCAACCCGATGCTGATAAAGCTGCTATAAGTCACCTTTGTATTTCTAACATGGTGTGGAGGTACATGTCACCGCCGGTCTGGTGTGCTAACCACCACATCGTCAAAACATCTCGGTTGTCACGTTGCTGTTGGAGACGTGTTCAGCATTCACAAGGATCTCACATTTTATACCACGTCTACTAATCCCTCCCTCGCCCTGCTCGAGCCTCACCAGTTTGTTCTCCTCCTTGCCGAGGATCAGCTCGTGGTGGAGGTCCACGTTCCCAAAGTGCTGTGCTATGGAGAGACCGCTCAGGCAGTAACACGTGTGGTAAAAATCTCTGGACCTGGATAGGGAGACATTCACAACGTTCGGTGATACTGCTGCAGAAATCTACGCTACAGGCAGTTTGAGGTTGCACCATTAGTGTTGCATGTACAAGCCATTATATGAGTGATTATTTATGTATTTAACCAAGAGGTCTTGAGTGAGCAGCCAGGCAAGAAAGCCTCAGCGAACAAAGCTTACAGCCCAACGACACACAACCGTGTGCATGAGCAAGAACAAGGCAATTCACAATTTACTGTGTGTGTGTGTGTGTGTGTGTGCCAGCCTTCGTGTGTCGTGGTGTGCATGTCCAGATGGCGTGGTACTGACTTGCCAGGCTTATCCAGAAGGCCTCCTGCTGGGTTCTGACAGCACAGGAGGATGTACTCCTGCAACGCCTGCTGCTCAAACATCCACCTCTGCCGACTCAGCTCCGACTCCCCTGCGAGTCAGTCAAGACACTTAACGGCCTCGTAGGTAGAAACACATTCAGTATTACTATATTCATTCATTCATTCATTCATTCATTCTCTCTCCCCACTTCATCCCGGTCGTGGTCCCGGAGGGGGGTTGGAACCTATCCCAACACACACCTACGGGGGAATTTAAGAGTCGCCAATCCAGAGAGAACGTGCACATTGAGTGCTGTGAGGCGTGCTGCCTCGGTATCTAACCTCCTGAAAACGCTGTTTATTACAAATGTCTTTCCTTTAGGTAACTGAAACCAAAACCATATTTTGTGGAATATTCCCACGTCAATTGGTGGCGTTGAGAGGGCATGAGAGGGAAAAGGTACAATGACTGGTCAGAATTACAAACCTTTTCAATATTTTCAATGGATAGTTTATTTTTTGTTTTTTTTTAAATGTCTAATCCCTTGAAAAGACCTTCCACAGTGCGTCTACCCTCAGGCTACAACCATAAACAAGTACAAGTCAACCAAATTGATCGGTTTGGCCAATTAATTCATCGGTAATGGGTGTATCGGAGCACTGGTTACAGACAATTATGTGTTTTGGTACCTGGTGATTCAGTTCAGTTTTTTTATCTCAATTCTAATGTAGCAAATATTTCAGCACAGAAACCCGTACTGGATGAATCTGGAGAGGCGTCGCTTTCATTTATGGCTGTAACAGTTATGGGATGTTGTTTTAGCACTACAAGGGTGTTAAGAGCTTTAATCCAGGTGGGGTTTGGAGTTTACAAGGTCAATTTAGTTCTTCTTTGGGGGCTTTTATTGCTCAAAATCGAAATTTCTGAAAAGGTTCCTAGGAAAAGATTCAGCAAATTAACCTTTTTCTCTCTCTCATAAAAGTTGGCATTGAGCAACACAACTGCAGAACCAATTGGCTTATAATAAGTACCTTCTTTGAAGAAGGCTCTGTGGAGCAGTGGCAGCAGCCCGGCCTGCCAGAAGGAGTAGCAGCCGTCCACCAGTTTATTACAGCGGCCCTGGAAGCCTCCCTCGAAGCGCATCTGTCTGCTGACCACCCACCGCTGGGGGGGGAAACACAATGTCACCAACCCACTGCTACACATACAGGCCTACTTAAGTGACAAAATTCATTCAGGATCTTTTAACACTCGTGCAATTTGTTCAACTTCTGATCTCTCTGACTTTGATCACATAACAACCCTCCGCACCGGCACCGGCACCGGCAGACGATTTCTCTTTTGTACACCGCAGCTCAAAATCCCACAGGGTCTCACAGAACCAGAGGTGGAGCAGCGGTAGCTGGGGCAAAAATGGAGAAGAATTTGCAATATCGTTGCCATGGAAACCACTTAATTGGTGCCCTTCCAGTCTGTGCGGCGTGGATTGAGTAATTATGGACTTGGTTTAATACCAGCTGCGGTCCGGTCCGTCTGAATGGACGGCGCACAATGTTTAGCTTATTAAACTGGAGCCCGTGGATTCATTTGAGCCGCTGAAGGCTGCAGCAGTCATTGTGCTCCGGTGAAGAAGGACGAGGAGTTCAACGTGGAGGAGAAGGTCAGCCAACACTGGAGGCCCCGCTGCAGCTCAGTGACTCATCGAGGAGCTGGGTATCTCAGAGCCCAGGTCTGAGCGTGGGATTAACTCCCTCACACACACATGCACACAGAGAGACGAAGAAAAGAAACCCCCAGCTTGGGCCATGCAAAGTTAATTAACTGTTTAACGGGTGCCCCGCCTCACTTTTTTCTAAAAAAAAACCAAAATACATTTATTCATTTATTTTAGAAAGATTTACGTGGAGCATCCGTTAAACAGTTAATTAAATTTGGCCTTCCCATTCAAACCATGTTGTTTTAGGCTGGTGAGCCAAATCTAAACATAGCATAGCAACAAAATGCCCATAATATATTTGTGGGAGGTTGATAGGGTTGTTGATCAATACCAATGACTATCTGCTTTAGGTTGTAATATGGCCCTGTGATTTCATCATGGCTGCAGGTTATTGCTTGGGGTGAAGGGATATTGCTTTAGTACAAGGCTTCTGATACCGATAGCGTCTCTTTAGTTGTCGGGAGTCGAGCCCAGAGGTTATTCTGGACGTAATAATAGTTCTCTGTTGAGACACGTTTTACTGGGGAAATGTTGCGCAATGGGGTCGCTCACCAGCAAGGTTTTGAGATCCAGCATGTGTTCCTTGCCCAGGATGACGAGGGCAGCTGTGCCGCAGAAGGTGTAGCCGCCGTGGGCCTCCAAGCCCGGCACGCCCCCCAGACCACCCTCCCAGTTCTGACACCTAGGGACGGTGGAAAACCCATTGAAGCACAATAAAAAAAATTAAAAAAAACTGTTTACTAGCTTCTGCTCGTTCTTGAGAGCAGGAGCTGAGAACAGGGAGGGCTCTGGTGGATGGAGGAACCAGATACTAATACACAATAAAAGCCAGTGGTCTAGGTGGTGGCCGATACCTGACGATCCAGCTGGGTGTGTCCTCAAACAGTTTGGGTGTGAGGATGTTGGTGAGCGATGCTACAGATGCTGCACAATACGCACTCCTATGGAAAAACAAACACAGGCGAGGCTGAGCAGGAAAAACAGGACATCTACCACATATTTGTATTTTGTTAGCCTACCATACGGTTAGTCATGCCGCCTTTGGCCGTCTCCGCTGCCAAGAGACTGTAAATAGCTTTGTAATGCTAATAGACATGTAGCGTTACTCAGCGTCTCACTTGGACATCAAATTCAAGCATTTTTCAACGACTTTCAAGGTCTTGCTAGGTGAAATTCAAGGATTGAGTCCTTGAATTTCATTGGCATGTTTTGAGGCAAGACTGGTCAAATGTAGATTTTAAAACAAATATCCATCACAGGGTTTGGGAGACGCCATAGGATGATGCAAAAGACAGAGGGAGAGAGAGAGAAGTCTTCAAAGAACTTCCCTATTTATATGGTGATGAGAGTCAGTGTGCACATTTAGCTGCAAAATGTCTTGATTATTGTCACACATAAAGAGAAATGGACAACATTACCCAATTAAGAATAACACTGGAGCAAATATGGTCTTATTCGATTGTTCTATGATGACTGTTATTGATTTTGTCACCTTCTGCTTTGGCAATGAATGGATTGGTGTTATGCCGATACAACCAGTGAGTTGAAAACAAAGAAACGGAGAGAAGAGAGGGCGGGGGCAGTGATGCCTCCTAGGAACTCACCTGACATCCACCTCCCCTCCTACGTGCATCACAAAAGACCCATCTGGCTGCTTCACTGACCAGAGGAAGGCTAACAGCTTCTCCCTGGGGGAGGGGGGGGAGGCGATGGAAGAGAGGGGATGAGTATGAGGAGACAGCGTGTAGATGATATATGGTGGGAAAGAAGAGAGGTACAGGAGATAGGGGAGGAAACAAGGAAGGAGGGCAAAGGTGGTTTTGATGGGAAGATAGCAGGCGGAGAAGGAAGGGAAGAAAAGGAAGAGAGGGAGGAGATGAAAGAGGAGGACAGTGTAAATAAGTGCAAATATAACAGAGCCCTAATGCAACGTTGACGCCTGTCGTCTACAAAACCACACCAAAAGAAACGGGGATTAGGATTGCAAACATCAGTGGGTCACAAGAAAGAGAGACAGTGTCATGTGTCCACGGTGGAGGGTAAACAGTCTGACACATCTGACACAAAAGCTGTTGTGAGAAGAATTACTAGACACACAAATACAGACACAACCAGCTGATTGATCGTCGTTATGTGGCTGTTCATTAAAAGCCTTGAAATGTGAGAACATCATGATACTGGGTGTCAACGCATCGATACAACATCCGTTTCATTTGGGTAAACAGGGCAAATTTACAGCGTTTCAATGAAGGAATTGTGACGCTCTTCTCCGTGATGCTTTTAAAAGAACTGGTTAGCTTGTAAATAGCTGCAAACTTTACATGTCAGTCAACTGGGAGTTTCTGCCATGTTGAACTGTACGATAACACTGATATTGGGACTGTGACTGTACCTGTCTATGACGCTATAGGCCTCCTCTGTGCCGATGATGCAGAGGGCATTGACGGCGGCATAGGTGGGCGCTAGGTGGGCATGCTGGCCTGGTCCCCCGGCAAAACCCCCCGTCGCAGTCTGGCAGCGCGCCAGGAACTGGCACACACTGGGGAGGGAAGATCAAGAGTTAAGACAATGAAACAACGGGAGTTGGACTGTTGCAATGTAGCCTACACCAAATGTTGAGGAGGTAACCCATTTGTGATTAGCTGAGTGTTATATTTGCTTTCACCAAACTAGCGACAATCAGACAGGAGCATAATAGTCAGTACATGTTGCAGTAGCAAGTTCGCTAATCCCAGCTTCGTTATGAAAAAGAGTCCAACCTCGCTAAATTAAATGTCAACAAAAATGCATCATCATGTGAATAGATTGAACATAGGATTAAAGAACTTAAGTAACCCTCTCCCCTCTCCACCAGAGAGCCCAGAGGTTACACTGGACAGTTTCCAGGTGTTAATATGTGTAGCTGCATGAGCGTGAGGCGAGATGCTTCTGAAGAAGAGCACGCGTGCACAACACATTTTCAATGGATAAAGATTAAAAAAAGAAATGCACACACTTTTCTTTCAATACCTCTCTGTCTCGCTCTTGGACACACTTGTGTACCTTGTGTATTTTTAGAAATCATACACTAGCGCACACACAGATAACACTATCAAATCCACCAGAGCATCAGAGCTGTAGTTCTGCATTTCGGTGCAGAGGCCTGCAGACCGTGACGCGAGCGCCAGGCCCTTCTAGCTGACGTGGCACAGAGCACAAACCATCTGAACCACAGTTTCCTGTCTATCCAGCCTTCGCCTCCGTACACCAGTCTTGAAGCTCTCGCAAATGTACCCTTCGTCTGTGAGGATGCAATTAGCCAATTGAGTTGTAAGGGAAACCAAACTTTGACCCAACACGCAGCAATATTGATAAGAGAACAGTGCACATTTCAAGATGGTTTCATTTCTGTAAATGCGTGAACATGCGCGTGTGTGTGTGTGTGTGTCAGCAGAGGGCAAGGGCCTCTCTCTGGCACTGCCAGCCGGTGTGTTGGCATGCCTCGCAGTAACAATGACTCAGAAGCCGTTGCCAGTAGGTTGGCAGCCCGGCACGGATACTTGCTACGGGGGTTTCAGGAGCATTACTCTCTAGTGGCAATAATTCAATCAAATGAGCAACATTTTGGTAATAACTTAGCCATGTTTCTGCAAACAGCTAAACTGATGCTCCTGCTTATTTTGTTAGATATTGTCATCAGGAATGAATCACAATTATTAGTCTTGATGATTTGAAGAGCAAAATTATTTTACTGTCTTTTTTGCATCTTTTTTTTTTTGCATCTTCTTGCATCAACATCTTGGCTATTTTCAATTAAAGTGGGTGTCTACATGAAATTAAACTTTCAGTATTGCTGATATGGCTAGTGAAACTGAAACTGAAACTGCAATATACACTTTTATGGTCCAGCCCAATTTTGTGTTGCATTTGGATTTGACTAATAAATAGCAGGCTAGCAGTACACAGGCTTTATGTGGCCTACATATCATCACGCCAGTTTTGCGTTTGCTTGCTGTTTGCAGACTAGCAGTAGTGTGCACGTGTGTGTGTGTGTGTGTGTGTGTGTGTCTCACTCTGAGGCCACGGCAGCAGGAATGGGCTCCTCTAGCAACTCCAGACTGTGAAGGATCCAGTAACAAAGCCACGGTCTGCTAGCATCCAGACACTGCATGCACAGACAGACAGACAGACATAAATGTGTCACATGATCAGACGGGCATCAGATGACCAATTATAGAAATACATGTGATATTTGAGATCAGACATTCAGAGAGAGAGATAGCGAGGGGGAAAAACAGACAAGTGGGCCAGATAGACAAGCCCACGGGAGGAAAATGACGGCGCTGAGAGACACGGCCGAAATACCACACCGCAATATATTTCTTCTATTGGACGGTCGATTAATATTTGATGGTGTTTGGTTTTTACAATACAAATAACACAGTGATGGTGCGGTTTTTATTCCCATCAGATTCCCATCACACTGCTTTAATGTGGCGTGTGTATATATGGTGACTGTGTTGTGAAAATGTAATATAATAATGCACTTGATGTCAATCCACTATGTGTGGCATAAACAGAAATACCACTCCAATGACGAACTCACAGTCTGCTATTGCTCCAGCTTGGGGGGGGGGGGGGGGGGTTAGGTATGGCACAGTGCAGACGTTTAAACCATACAGGGTTAAACGCCTGCAATCTGCAATCAGTTGAACGCTCACAAAAGAGGTGACCTGCCCTGGAGAGTACAACAATATATTTGCTCACATTTAAAAGTAGCGTATGCCAATCAGACGCCCATCCAGAGGCGGCGAGTGGCACTGCGCTTCATGTCCATACTAGCAATTGCCGATACACTGGATCTGATGCAACTGTGTGTAATCTAGAGTGATCTTGGGAGCTGAGCAAAAACCTGGCGTGGGAGGTAAGGGCTGAGTTGTGTGTTATGTCATCTTCGGGAAGCGCTTATTATTATTATTTACTGGAAGCGTGGTGCTGTACCTCATAAGCGTCTGATAGATGACGTAAACCCTTCTTGAGATACTGGTAGTGATGTTCCCGCAACAACGTTGGCCTGGGGAGAGAAAAAGACAAGACAACCTCAATAAAAACCATCTAGCAGCTAGAACTGAACTTAGATCTAATTTAGAGAGTGCCAATACAGCCAAGACAGAAATCCTTAAGGAAATTCACGTATTTGAACAGACAGCGAGTCCATTTATGAGGAGCAGGTGCACTGGGCGGTGATACTGGGGATGGTACTGAGGATTGTGGGTAAATAACACCTGTAACACCAAGTCATGGTGGAATAAGATGAAATGACTCAGGCGCTACTGTGGCCTGCATCTGTAAGCCCTCACACACACACACAAGTGCATGACAGCATCTGTGTCTATGAGTCACAGACAGCTGACACTCCCTCCCTCCCTCCCTCCATCCCCACCCACCCACCCACTCGGTGCCTGCCCTTTCCGGCGGCGGTGCACGAGGACTACTGTAATTAGACTCTACCTACACAGGGTTAGTCACAGATCAGCTGCCGTGGCGCTTCCCAAGGTCTCACAGCAGCAGGTCTGCAGCACAACAAAAACCAGAGGGCAGGACAGGACTGGCGCTGAGACGCCAAGTCCACCCACTGCCGTTGTGCTCAGACAAGAATTCAATTTGAGGGTGGTAAGGGCAGACCGGCTACAGAATAGTGTGTAAGTAAACAAAACCTATGATCTCTGGTCCCGGGCTGAGCAAAAAGCACATCTGAGTGGGCACGCTATAATACCCCCATGTTTCAAATAATAGACAAAACTGATATCTTTGTGTTTCTATCGGTATTAAACTGCTATAGCAACATATTATAGTGAGCAGACTAAAGACAAACCACAGCCTGGAAACCTTGTATGTAATGATGATGTGATCCTCTTCTGCCTCCTCTTGTAGGTCTGGCTCTCATTTTGCCTTTTAACTAAAAGGTTGACGGACAACTTTGCCCCCCACGTGTCAAACATGTTTTTGAACCCTGAGACCAAGCCAATTGAAACAGATGATCATTACTGGTAGTGGGACCTCAGATCACTGATAACGTAAGCATCTTGTAGTTCCATAGATGAACAAACCATTTCCCCCTTTGGCTGCAATGCCTCTGACATTCAGGTCTAAGCCGTTGCCATAGAAATGGATGAGTCAACCCATTAACGGACAACCAGTACCGGCTAATGGCAGTAGCAAGGTGTGTGGGCCGATCAACACACACCAAGTTGAAATAACAGCAATCATACATCAGTGCAAAGGCATTTCCATAAGCAAACACCAGGTGTTTGGGATCAAATAACACCCAGAGCCAATGATCTGCCTTTATGGAAATGTGCCATAATGGTAGGACTCCTGAGAGTCCTACAAATAGATGGCCATTACTAAGCTAAATATACAATATCCAACCATTTTGTCACCTTGACTTGCATCTTTTACAGGACTCAGTGTTGGTACGCTGTGATAACAACGCTGGTGTGGAGTATTGGGACGACACCGGGTTGAATTAGAGTATTGTAACAGAGACCTGCCATTGCAAGAGCCATGTGTGAATGTCAGAAATCAAACCAAAGCAACTTGATTGTCTGTCTTCTTCACACAGACAATGATATCCCACCTCTCTAGTGGACAAAACTTCATTATATTTGTCTAACGCCGCCCTTGCAAAATATACTCTAAGTCAGCCAAGTGATACAAAACTGGCCATGTCTTTAGAACCTAATATACAGCAACCACAGACAGTGGTCACAGTGGACTTGTGATGTTAGCCTGTGTGCAGGGGTTAAACTGGGGAGAAGCAGGCACTGTAGACTTCAGTGCAAAAATCACAACCAGGCTCCCTGACCTTTACCACCGTTTGTGTTACCGCTAGCTTTTTGTAGGACTTGCGGCCTGAGGAACCGCTCACGAGCTGCAGCACAAATGAACAACAGAGATCACAACACTGGGTACTTACTGCGGTAAGCTGTGTATTTGCTTGTAAACACTGATGACTTCTTCAATGGTGCGTTCGACTTTTTTCTAGGTAAAATGAAATGACATGAAAGAGGAGAAGCAGAAGTGTCAGAAATAATAATACAAATGTCAACAGGCATTACCGACATCACCATCTGGTCATGATTATCAGAATCTGAGCCTGATGGTTTCTATTATGATAAACACAGTGTTTGTCTGCAGTCAAGACCAGCACAAAATTAAACATGGATAGTGAAGAAACAGTCGACCTATTAAAGTATGATTCGGTCTGAACATTTTCATTCCAAATCGAGATCTCCACCAAACCGATACCTGGTCTTGCAAAACTCTACCTGACATAAATGCAAACAATAATCATACTTTGTCTCAAAAAATAGTTGTTTTAGAAGAGAAAATCATCTGTGTTTTTACCATATCCCACTAGAGAAGTAGCACTATGTGAACACACACCCGTGAAACTATATTTAAGACCTGAGGGCTCTATTTAACTCTATTTCTGATCTGTCGGGGCTTTTCATTTAGGCTTTTTAAGGACCTGCACACACCCTGAATAACAGACACACAACAAATCAAACAGTTAACTTGACATGAACACACTCTCGCCTAACTAGTGGGCAGAGCACAAGACAGCAAAGTGACTGGGGCTTTTCTTTGGAGCATCATGCGTGCTCTCACGTTAAATTTAACTTTATCTCTGGTCGTACGGAAGCTCGAGTATTTATTTAGCGAATTCAAAATTAATCACATTTACATAGCCAAAGCTTGCTAGCGTGGCTAACGTATTGCGGGCTAACGCTAACCAGATTTTGCCGATTCCCTGGTCATTTTACCAATCTGCAGATTGTCTCAGGTTTTATTTGGTAAATCATACAATTTGTCTCAGTTGGCTTTCAATGTTTTTCCAGGTGTGCATCAACCTCAGAGAGCTGCCAATCAATCCCAGCACCGTTAGCATTAGCCACATTAGCTAACGAGGCTAATCTGTCCCTCCGCTCACCTGCTCCACTGAAGTCACCGTTTCCACCCCGTCGTCAGCAAATAATTCTGCAGAATGGCATTCACCAAAGCACCGCAAAGGCGACGGAACAGTTTCCATGATAGCGATAACCCCTGTCCGTTGTATGGATGTTGCAACTGAAATTGTGCTTTTAGTTTATTTTGATAGTTCGCTCACTTTCACTTGGACTCTACTCACTTTGATGGTAGAGTAGGCGGAAACGACGCGATATTTGGCGTGCACACTACGGCAAGTCCGAAGGAACGAACCTGTATTTAATGAAATATGTCGCTACATATACAACCATACACATTACTAGACACAGACACACACTCTTCTTGACGGTTGGCTGTTGGCCGGTGATAGTTTGGTCAAGACATAATCAATAACTAGCATTAGGAAAATGTCAAGAATCATAACCCAGGCACTTGCTTATGGGAAAAAAGTGTTCCTTTGAAAGGGCCTTTAATGACAGAGATAAACGTATGTATGTAGCCTTGTAAAAACACTTAACAAAGAGGCATGTGTGTGAGTGTGTGGGACCAATATCGATGATTTCTCATTCTCCACCCACTGGTGTTTTGTCACTGATGTCGAGAAAAGCAGATGCTACCGAGCGCATCCTCGTCAACACACACACACACAAGCCACCCAACGATAACCTCACAAGCCACCCAACGATAACCCGGAGACCGGAAGTAAGACGACTTTGCCTTCAAACTAAAAGCGTAAAATGGTTACGGGTGGGGCTGGGTGGTATATATGGCATATTACTTTTACTGGCAGTCTGCCAGTAAAAGTTTTATTTTGAAAACGACAACCGGAAGCCGTATTACTTTTTATGGCCTACTTGACACTGGTCCACCGCACCCACTGGAAGCTGGAGGCTGACTGGGAAGCTGGAGCATCCCCGCTTTGTCATCCACCGACAGAGCATCACCGAGCCAAAAGACTAGCTATATTTTATATGGTTTGAGCAGACATGGGATGCGTATGGGGGGGCATTGGTGATTCATCGCTGAGTTAGCTGGCTGCGGGTTATTCATTCAACGCTATGGCCAAGCAGTACGATGTGCTCTTCCGACTCCTGCTTCTCGGAGATTCTGGGGTCGGGAAAACATGTTTATTATGCAGATTCACGGACAACGAATTTCACCCGTCTCACATCTCCACCATCGGTAAGACCGCCCAGGTGTATTTTCTTTAATTATTGATCACGGGTGTTAATTAGCGCTCCCGCCTCGCATTGATGTCATATGCGCATCACGCTATCGCCGTGCTCGTTGAATTTACACTCTATGCATTCCAGTAACTAAATGTAATTGCTAGACTACTTTTTTGATAGCGCGGGTTATTCACGTGGAATAAAGAGAAAATGAGCACGATCCAATTGGCTTTGAAGCCCTCGAGGCAGAAGATCCAACGCTTGGCAACCACCCAGATGAGTTTAACAACTATCAAGTCCTTGGTACTGATCACTGGCTGTGGAACACAACAATAGGCTAAGGCGTTGTGTAATATATGGGTTTACCTGTGTAATCCAGTACAGTGTTTCTCAGGGTGGGGTTCAAGGACCATTGGGGGGTGCTTGAGGGTTTCCAGGGGGTCAAAATGAAGAATAGTTTAATTTCTTTATCATTTCACCCCATTAGAAGTACCCCCTGTGTATAAAGAGTTATGCAATTACGTACAGTCATATCTAACAACAAAGGGCAAGGAATGGGGGCCCCTGGTCTTATGTGTGTGTATTGGGGGGTCCGTGATAAGAGAAAAGTTCAGAAAGGATAATTACAGCACAAATGTGGCATTCTTTATTTGGTGGTGTTTGTGTTGATGGATCCAGTAATGTTAACGCCACAACCTGAAACTAAAAAGTGGCCCCACTCCCCACTCATGAAAGCGATTCCACCTGCTCCTCGCCCTTGGCTGCGGCTCAGCCCGGTCCCTGAAGAGGGTATTAACTCAGCAACGCCAAACCAGCCTCTTTTCCCATAATTAACTACGCATCTGCCTCAGTAGTTGTGATTCAGAGCATGGGAACAGGAAAAGGCGCTTTCCTGCGTCTTCACACTGAGGCCAGGGAAATGAGGATGCTGCGGTGTCTCTTATCTCTTCTGTAGCTGTGCGTACGTTGGTTTGTTTATCCCGACATTAGAGACATTTTTGTTCCTGTCCAAGTTTGAAGTGATTGAATGTAACTGTTGGTCTGTATTGGTAATTGATTCTGTGTGGAATAGATGAAGACAAGGAGGGAAATCATAAAACTCAGCTTGTTGTTTGCAGACGGATTGAGAAGATCCAACAGTCGTGGGAGTGACAATACCACTGTGCGATTGCTTGCTCATTTTAACATTATTTATCCACCATTTAACATTATTTATCCACCGTAGCATGTTCATCTATTTTAGACCGGTGGTTTGTTTTCATCATTGCTGCCTGCAAGAAATCAAAGCCTTCGCGCTTACTGAACATCCACAACCATCCAGCAAGTTCAAGCTCCACCACCGCGCTGTGCTAGGTCATTAGCCGAGTCTCCTGTTTCTCATCACACTGAGCTTTGTTATGTTAAATTATTTGGTTGCTTTTCCCACTCCCGGTCGGTAATGATTTACTCTCGCACGCTTACCGAGACGGCGGTGCTATTTTAAGTCACGCACCAATGGGCACCCTGCAGGAGACTCGCTTCCTGTAGAGTCACACTCATCGGTTGCGAACCATTCTGAAGATATTCCAGCTTGCCTCAGTGAATTGTCTTTCAATGCTCTTTGAATAAAAAACACGAGTGATCTTGGCTGAAAGTTCAGCGGTATTTGCGTTCTCTTTGCAGTGCGCTGAATGCTCCTGACCACAGCTGGACGCATTAGACATCAGGGTCTTGTATATTGACCAAGATGTTTCTATTGGCCCGAGTGGTTGCGGGCAGCAGCATGTGTACATAAGCCGTGGTTTGTGTCCTTTCACCAGCCTGCCTCCTCCCTTCAGACCAAACAATCCCAAGAAGGCCCAGAGAGAGAGAGAGAGAAAGAAAATGAGTGACCAACATCAGTGTACCCCCCCCCCCCCCTGGAGAATCAATAAATCATTTCCCAACCTTCAGGGTGGGATATGAAGTCTCTCTCATGGTTGTAGCTCCATCATTCAGCACCCCTTAAAAGTCCACAAGCTCAAACATGGGTCTTGATGATCTCAAAAACTGCTGGGATCTCTCATCGGTTCTTGACAACGAACAGGAGGCATTGCGAATACTGCAACAGTACGTAGGGTAATCGACAAGGAATCCACTTCCTGGTTACAGCTCACTATGAAATAAAAGCTCAAACAAGGTATCGTAGAGTCCACAACACCAGCCTCTTATTCTAAATAGAGCAGTTCCAGAAGGAGTTTTTCTTTTTGATCGCATCAGAGATTTGAGCTCTTGCTTCTCTGCATTCTCCCTCTGGGAAACTCAAAGTCTACCGAATGAATCACATGAACGCTTTAAGTGATGGACCACAAATAAACCCTCATTCATCCAGATATCCCGCCGCATTTTAGTAGGTCACTCCTTCATTTGGGCCCGAGAGCGTCCGTTTCTCTGGCACGGAGCAGCTGTAGAGATGATTTAGTAATGGTGTTCAGTCACGCTGCTGAGTTTAATCTTCCCTCACCTAGGCAGTCTGTTAACCGGAGTCCTCTGGAGCTCCGGGGGCTGTCGTACTGCCTATGAAGGATAGGCGAGGCCCGGCCCTAGATCACAGCTCAATCAGCAGCTGTCCCGGCGGCGTTGGTCGGGGTTACGGGCCACAGCCTCTGGTCGCGGACTCAAGCCCAACGCACCTCGAGGAGCTCATTATCTTTTCATAAAGCAGTTATCCAGGGAATCATGATGTTGTCAGTGTGCCAAGGCTTTCGACAGTTGGCCGATCAGGGCTGTAGTGCCCCGAGTCCGGTCCTGGTCTCGAGTCTGGTCTCAAGACCACTTTTCTGACATCTTGAACTTGTCTCGGTCTCGGCCATAATCAAACCTTTACTTTTTTCCCCCTCCTATCTGAATATAGAAAAAATGTGTAACTTGTACTGATATTTTGTTTATTCTCTCCCCAGCACTGCAAACAATTCAAGGGATTTCACCTGTATGATAGGTCAATTCCCATGCATTGAGCTTTCCTATCTTATCCTATGCATCATTAACTAGATTGATTTGGATAGACATGTACACTGTTTATTGCCTGATTAGGTCTTGCCTCTGGTCTTGGTCTCGACCAATATCAGTAAGAAGTAAGAAGCACTGGGAAATATTACTGTATGCTGTTTGTTTTTCTTTATTTCATTGCTAATTTAAGCTAATTGTTCAGCACACAGACTCTGACAAGTTCCTAATGGAACAAAAGCTTGTTCTGGTGTCCTGATGTGCCCTACAGACGACAGCTGTTGTCAATGTGGGCTGTACTCTTGTTAGCGGTGATAGCCATGGATGACAGGCCCGTTTCCCCTGTGACTCTGCGCCGGCGCCAAAGCATCCATCCGTCCATTAGAGAGCCTGTCAGCATCACCTACAGCGGCCCCCCCCCCCCCCCCCCCCCCGACACGTGTCAGTCCCTAATCCGTCTTGCACAGTTAAACACAGCCTTCAAGGTAATTAGTTCAGTCACTTTTTGGGTGTGCGCCGATTACTCTTTACATGGCGTTTTGTCGCCGCGCTGATTGGGAAACACTGCCATGTCGAATTAGCTGCTATCTCTCTGGGACGCTGGTGCTCGTCTACACTGTCACGGTTCACTTGAAGAGGGGAGGACGGAAAGACTTGAAGCTTTAGTCAGTGTAAGGCTAGTTTGGTTTGCAGTAATAATATAGCTTTTATGTTATATTAAGACACACACACACCTTACACATATGCTGCAATGCTATGTGCAGGATTTTCTCATAGGGATGGCGCAATCATGCAGAAAGAGTCGAAAACATGTAAGGGGTAGACAAAATAACGGAAACACTTTGCCTTCGGAAGAGCTTCGGCCCTCCTTGTCCTACTGTCATCCCGCATCCTGAACTGTGTGTAGTGGGATATTGGATCTTTCTTCAAGGAGGAAAGCCTCCAGTGCTTTGAGAGAGGAAGGAAGTGGAAATCTACATCCCATAAAGGTTCAAGAAGTTGGTGATACTGGAGGCCATGGAAGGAGTTCAACTTCATCCTGCTGCTCATGAACCCACTCTTGAATTTGTTTACCAGTGTGTTTGGGAGCATTATGGTGTTGGAATATCTGCCCAAACCGTTACTGCCGTGTGTAACGCCTGGCGACAGAAGCTGCCGGTTGAAGGCAGCCTTTGGCTTTCTCCGTCGAGATTTCGGAAAACCAGTGAGCGATGACTCATCAGGCCACATTACTTTACAAGCATTTACAAACGGCAGATTGCAAATGGCAGCCCTGCTGTAAATGCCAGCTTTGTTGTTGTTGAGATTGTATCACAATATGTTGATTCACTTGTGTGCTAAAGCTGCAGTTTTCTGGTGTTTCAACCTAATATGACTTGGCTGTGTAGCTGCCTTTGTAATTATGTTTTAGTTACTTCAAAGTGTCTTTTAATGTTTCCATTACTTTGTCCACTCCCATGTACTTTAATTTGACTTTCTAGAGAGATGTTTCAGCTGCTGTTTGCATGGACGACTTCTGACTTGAGCGTTGCAATTCGCCAGGCCTGCTACTGCTGGACAATGAGAAAGTGGGAGAAAGAAGGTGTCCTTTTCATCCTCCTCCTCTCTCTCCTCGAGCCCCAGGCAAGGGAAGCCTCTGATTGTTATGTTGGCCTTTCAGTTCGTCTTGGTCCGAGTGCTTTCTAGTCAAAGGCAGTTGCCGCTTCGCTGCGTAAGTGAGGCCTCACGCGGTCGAGTCGGTGAAGTCGGGCCTTCGCCAAACCTTTGCCGTGGCTTCCTGACGCTGTTTTAGTCGAGTGCTGCTGAACTCTGAAACCAGCCGGCCGAAGCATCTGTCAGCTGTTTCCTCGCGTTGAATCTCTTGGAATACCAACCCAGCAAAAACACACAGCTATAAAACCCACTCACAGCAGTTCTTCCAGGTCTGTGAATTGATTGGACACAGTAGCAGGTTAATTGGCATGAACTGTTTATTGATTTGCCTGGGATTGGTGTGGTTTAAAGTGCCCTATGTGTTTGCTTTTTATCCACTTCATTACTCTGAGGAGACACTTACACCAAAGAGAAAAGGGATTGAGACAGAAATTAGGGTTAGACTGATATGGGTTTGTTGATATATCACGCCGATATTGGCCTTTCGTTAAAAATCAGATATATCAGTGCCGCCCACCTCTAACGGATTTGATGGATATGATGCAGCTTGTTTGATTACTGCAAAATTGATCAATACTGCACTGGTTGTCCATGGGAAGACCTTAACCTGAATTGATTCTAATGCAACATTTTGATTAGATTTCATACAAGTATGCTTGATGATGATGATTTTTAAAAATGATTATTATCATCATCATCCTGGTTTCCAACGGAGAGTTTCAATGTCCCATGGTCTAAATGCGGTTTCAGAGGCTTTTCCACCCTGCCAAGAATAAAAACATCGGCTATCAGCGGATTTCAGTCCAAAAATATTGGTATCCGTATTGGCCTTCAAAGACCCATCGGTCAAACCATAATAGAGGTATAGATTTGACATGTCTGTGCTTTTCTGTCTGTGAACAATATCACAGCCAGTCTTAAAAACAACTAAAATAGAGCAGAGATTAGTGAAGCACCCCCCCCCCCCCCCATCTCCTTCTCCCATCCTAGCTCATCTTCTTTTCTCTTGTATATTCCTCCGTGGCGTCATCCAGCACTCGTGCAACGTTTTGCCCTCCTCCCTTATTTCATCCCCCATGTGATCGACACCGAGAGCTGAACTAAATGAAGACTCGGCTCAGTGGAGCAAGCCCATTAGCCCGATCTTCCAAAATGTTGATAACACGGGGATGATATGGCTCTGGTTGTATTAACGCTCTCTCTTTGATGTGACAAAGCGGCGGCAGATACTGGTACAGCTCTGGTGTGCCAGTAAAGACGTGCCGTTTTCATTTCAGTCACTTCATTGGACAAGACGTGCAAGCAAAGCTCATATCAGAAAACATGCAGCTTGAGCACGGTTACTGCAATAAGGTGGTAACCTATCACAAGAGCCATCTTCTGTGAATGTAACACAGTATTCTTTTCTCTCTTCCAGGAGTTGATTTCAAAATGAAGACACTAGTCATAGATGGTATCAAAGTGCGGATACAGATATGGTAAGATGGTGGCATGAAACTGTCGGGAGGCTTATTGCATCAGTATCTAATTAATAAATAAGAACCACAATAGTGTAATGTTGTGATGACATACGTGTGTGTGTGTGTGTGTGTTCTCTAGGGACACTGCAGGCCAGGAACGGTACCAGACCATCACTAAGCAGTACTACAGAAGAGCACAGGTAGCTGAGCTCTCCTTTACTGACACCGCTTTATGACGCATTCATGTAATATTATTGCTGTGTAACAAATTCAATTGTGGCAATAATATCAGTTACAATTAATAAAGATGCCTACTGCTTTGCACCACTCTGGCTTCTTTGATCAGTCGGGCAGGTTTCTCTTGGAGGCTCACTTATATATTAAAGGTGCTTGGTGTTGCATTTTTAAACATCAATATATCTTTGTGAAATGATTTGTGATACCTTGGTATAATTACCGTACAATGCTGAGACCGTGGTCAGGACGATTGGTAGCCTCCATCTCACGCCAGCAGTATTGTCGGTGATAGTGTTTCTCAAGATTAAGACCACATTTCCCATAATCCCTGTTGTATGTTGCTCCCTGTCACTCCTCCTCCCCCTCCCTGGTGTTGCTTCGGTTGCGTTTGTTTTTGCTGTGGTTTTACTGAAGACGATAAGCATGTTGGGAGTGATTTTTCCATCGGCCTTTCACGCCTTCCACCATCTGCCATTGAGAGAAACTCTGAAAGCTTTAGCTCCGTTAGCACTGGAAGAACAGCGCCCTCTTACTGTTTTGTGCCATAAAGCAATCCAGCAGATTTCCCGCCAAATCCGACCCAGTGGCAACAAGGTAAAAATGCAGTGTAGAGGCTGCCAATCTTCTTGGCAATGGTCTTGTTTGTTTACGGTACTTATACTAATGCCTCCAAGTTAATGTGCTTATGTTTATTGATGTTAAAATGCTACAGGTAGCAGGTAGTACGTTTTTAAACAAGATCATTGCTAAAAAAAAAACAAAAAACGACAACAACACAGCTTGCAACACAGCTTTCAGTAAGTAAAGAAATTCTTGCTTTCAAGATGAGTCATGACTTACATGTAATATATGAGTACTGAGCAAAAAGAAATCACTGATCTGATTGTGAATCTTTGATCATTCTTCCACAGGGAATCTTCCTGGTGTATGACATTACGAGTGAGAGATCCTTCCAACACATCATGAAGTGGGCCAGTGATGTGGATGAGGTGAGTCCAGGCCGGCTTTACCAGTTAGATGTCATAGATCCGGGATAGTGGAAAATCACCAACACACTCATTGTATAAAGGCCACAGCTGTCAAAACCTCTTCTTGTGGTATAGTTTCAGCCCTAGGTTGGCAAAGAACAGATTCCCGATGTGGCATTATATAAAGCCGTGATTTCAAACCTGATGCTTACTGCTCCTGCTGTGCTTATGGCAGAATGAATGCTCCATCTTCGTTTTCAAAATACATGTAATCTTATTTTGAAATAAGAAAAAAAGAATGTTTTATTCTGGCAGTGCTTTTTTTTAATATTGGCCTTGAGTCTTCATAAAGCACTCTTGTGTCTTCCCTGCTTCCCCTAGTCATTTCCCTGACGATTCTCTCCTATTAGTTTAGTCATTATAGCCATCATTTCCTACATGGGTCTGTCTGAATGTACTGTATCTATCTTGGCACACTTCCCACTTACTTTTAATCCTGGTCTCATTTCCTGAACGCTGCCTCTCCATTTTCTCCCCGCTCGGTGTTTTCTTGACATTTGAAATCTCCTCTCATCTCTTTCGCTTTCTCTCTTCCATTCTTCTTCCCCCTCTGTAAATGACCCTCCTTTCTCTCCCGCAGTATGCTCCTGATAAAGTCCAGAAGATCCTAGTAGGGAACAAGTCAGACGAGGTGGACAAGAGGCAGGTGGCCACAGAGCAGGGTGACAAGGTGGGTCACTGACTGGGTGTCTGGTGTCACTATTTCACACTGGCTTGACATCAATTGCCAAAGTTAACAGGACCTGGGTAGACCCAATGGGCTTCGGGTTATGTGGTAGAAAACTTTGGGTCCAGGTGCACCAAAAGCTCTTACCCCTCGGGCTTGATTTGGTTCTGGTAGGAATATTGGGTCTAGGTTGGATCAGGCTTTTTGGGCCTGAAATAATCTTTAAAATAGTTTTTTTTAGTAACTGAATCATCATTGTCTGTCTCCCAGCTGGCCAAGGCTTACGGAATGGACTTCTTTGAGACAAGTGCCTTCACCAACCATAATATCACAGAGGTGAGAGCCTGACCCGACTGCTGCACAACCAATGGAGACTCATTGCATCTAATGATATCTAATGATGTGTAGTAACAAGATCAAAACAATGCATGCAGTCATAATGATATCACAGGGGCGGGAAATGAGTTGATAGTCTGACCGTGTGCATGTGGTCTCTCTCCTTGTCTGTCCACCGTACCGTGTCGCTCCCAGACTTTCACGCGATTGGCTGAGCAGGTGCTTGCAGCCAATAGAAAGGACCTGGATCTTCTCCGGATGTCAATTAATGACGAGCTTGACCTCGCCGCCCTGGAGGAAGAGGAGGGGCTCTGTGACGGCGCGGCATCCGACCAACAAAAGGGCTGCTGGTGTTAAAAGGAGACGTTATGAGTTTTTGTTGAATATTTGTCTTCACCAGATACTAGGCACAAAAAAAAATCTACATTTGTCCTCAATTGAAATAAAGGGGGTACACCTACAAGCTTGCAGCCAGCCACACTCCACACTCATTTTAGAGCAATTCAAGGACAAAGGAGGAATCTTTTTCTCACAACGTGCCAAGTGTTTGGTGAAGAAAACGAACCAACTGAAAGTCAAAATGTCAAGGCTTCCCTCCGCAGAGGGAAAGAGCACAGACTCCCGCTCAATTCAGCAAGTCTTCGGTGTGAACAAATCAAATCCCTATCTGCTACCAGTCGGCAGTTCACGTACATCTGACACTGGAATGCAAGGCTATAGGCCGGTTAAAGATGAAAGAAGTATTATTGCTTTCCAATATCTGAAGTAGAGGATAGGGTTTGATTTGGAATCGTCGACTTGCGAACGCTTCTCAATGTTGTATTTCAATGTTGATTTTACCAAGCGCTGTCTCCGATATTCATCAAGATTATGATCATGGGGCTGGGTGCCTTAAAAATCAATAATGTGATTGATCTAATTTGGTCTTCATCCTCCCCTTTGATTATATACATTTTTGTAGGTTTTAGTACTCATGTGTTGCTTTTCTACCATTATGCATTAGCTGTGGTCTTACACTTTTTTCCACAAGAGGGTGCTACACGCATTGTGAAAATAGCAGCCATACTGGAGAGCTGTTCAATGGTGCCAGTACACTGTTTTTGTTTTTTTCTTCTTTTTCTTCTTTGGTTGTGGTTGACTTGCACTTGCAATGGCTCTCTTTGATGAGATGACGGGATCGTAAACATATGCACCCATTTTATTTTCTCACAGTTTTCATGCAACGTTTGACAACACGGGCAGTTATGCAGTTTGTAATCTGTAATCTTGTAATCCGTATAGGACCGCGTGTACATTCTAACAAATAGCGTATTCAAGTATTCTCAATAGTGATTCGGAGAGAAACATTGAGAGCAACGTGACTCCACTGCCCTGTAGCAGAACTGAAGATATTTATTTCTCATTTTATACTCAAAATACAGTCGGTACTTGACTGATAACCGCCCATGGCATTGTACATACAAGGTTTTTCAAAGCATCATAGGTTGATAGAATCATGAGCATAGGACATGAATTTAATGTATTAATTAGAGGGCTGTATAAAGAAGTGTCCACAGTGATATAGATGGTCTGAAATATTCCCTCTGTGACTATAATAATGTCTCTTGGTCATTCTGTTCTTTCTCGTTTTTTTTACAGAGTACTGTGGAGATGCCATTCAAATATGTTTTTCCCCCCCAGACCTAGCAAGGGGACAAGCGAGAGACTTGCATGCAAACCCAATCCTCTTTCCTTTCTTTTATTGCAACTTCAGTGAAGTTAATAATCAACTGACCGTAATACAAGTACAGCATTTGACCAGAGTTGCCTGTTGGAGACTTATACGGACTATAGGACTACCGTTGGCTACAGTTTTTGCAACTTACTATTACTAAATGCTACTCAAAACAACTGTTTATGTGTGCAAGTGAAATGGCAGTATGTTGTGCTGAATGACATTCTGGACTATGCTCTAGATACACAATGTATCTGTGTCGTTTAATGAACTGTTTTCTCTTTCTTTCAGACTACTTGAATTGTATTTGTGGAAATATATGATGTGCAACATGTAAAATGCAACATGTTATTCTTTGAAAAGAGATGTCAAATGTTTATGAGTAAATACTTGCAGATAAGTGACTCAGCTGTGCCAACGTGTCTTCTTGTTTGTCTTCCTGCGTGAGAGCCATGTGAGAATCGAAATCACTTTATTTTCCATTTGCATGAATTTGCCTCGTGACGCTGGTTTCCCGACATAAATCATTTCTACAGAGTTAATGTCACATAAATGGTAATGGTAAATGGACTGTACTCATATAGCGCTTTTCTAGTCTTTTCCGACCACTCAAAGCGCTTTACACTACATTCACATTCACCCCATTCACACACATTCATACACTGATGGCAGGGCGCTACCATGTAAGGTGCCAACCTGCACATCAGGGGAATCTAACCATTCATACACAGTCACACACCGAAGGCGCAGCTTCGGGAGCAATTTAGCGGACGACCCGCTCTACCCCCTGAGCCACAGCCGCCCACATGGTACAAGGCAGTTGATTGTGATTATCGCTCCACATTTAAACATAGAGTGAGCCATGCATATGACTCCTATATGATGCATGAATCACAGCTATGATGTGGTTGCAGGGCAGACCTGCTGGAAGGGAACAAACAACTGGACAAATGGGTTGCAATATTTTTTGCATGGTGAGGCTACATAACAAACTGATATTGGGACAGGGGACGAAGGGCAGCAATTTCAAATGTCAAACTGTCTGATTTTATTTTGCACTAGACGAAGACGGAGACGTGGCATTGACAAAACAGGACCTTTCAGAGACATTTGTGTTATTTCCAAATTTGACCACTAGATGACAGATTGGCACCATTAACATGTTCTACTGCACAGCCCCGCTGAGTCTCAGGCAGATACAAATCTCTCACGGTGAGGAAGTTCTTGTAGGAGTATGTCCATGTTTTCCTTTTCTATAATTTATAGTACATTGTTACATAGCAAATATTTACATCACAACACACCAACACCTATGTGTAGTTGCCATAGTATCATATAATTGACTGATGGTCACTTTTCATTAGAAAAGCTCTGCAACTACTAGTATGAAAACCCTTGAAAGTATTAATTTCTTAAACGTGTCAATATGCTCAAATTACATAATTTCCTAAGTACACATTACATAAAAAAAAGCTTCTGTTCATCACTTCGCCCGACTCCTCGATGTAGTGAACTCATCAAAGCTCACTGGGTGACATTACCATGAGATGAATATGCATGTTGAGCTGTTGCCATGATGTCTGGCTGACAGATATGACAGCTCAGTATCTATCACTGGGCTGAGTGACACACCGACACACGAGTCAGAAGTCAACTTGCATTCTCGCACATATCACCCACACGCGCGCGTACACGTACACGCGCGCGCACAGTATGGTGTTGCCTCTGTGGGCAGAGGCCACACCGCCGTCATCGTCACTCGCCACAACGTGTGTGTGTGATTGTGTGTCAGGGCACGTAAGTGTGTTTGCGTGTGAATGGGGATATAACTATCCGTATCCGTGTGTGGTGAAAGTGTGAGAGAGAGGGAGAAAGACGGGCAATCACTCAGAGTGTCGTAACTATTCTAACTACACAGATATTCACGACAGCGACTTGACTTCCTCACACTATACAGGCTTTGAGTTGAGTCCCAGATCACCTATTAATCACGTCTGGCGCCATATTGGAGGTCCATTTAAAAATAATGTCTAAATGTAACAACGCTATAGAAAGAGAGAGATATCTGAAAAACGTTGTGGTATGGGTACAGGTCCATAATGTTATGAGTAATAAGGTTGATTTGTTTCCAAGTGTAGGTTACGGTGACTCAGTAAACTGTCTTGTCTTCAGCCCTAGTCTCTACTCCAAAACACTCTGAGTCGTAGCTTGAGAAGAGTCAGCTCAGTTAACTGAACACACAGTTAGCTAGCTAACTAGCCAGCAGGCTAATTTAGTGCATGTTAACATGTGACTACTAGCCACTGCTAACGCTAGCTTCTACTAGATACGTTAGCTAGTGTGCTAACAACAAGACAGTAATAGTTAGCTGACCAGATAGTTTAGCTAGCTAACGAGCTAAACACAAAACGTGTCAGTGGTGAAATGATCAGTTCCCAGTCAAAAACAGTCCATAAATGAACCACGTCTATTGTATTTTGTTGAGACAGCCTAGTCATATCCGCCAGATTGTGCAGCAGGTCACCTGAAAGCCCTCTACACACCCACTCCTAATCCTGAAATACCTGCCCGGCAGCTTCAATTAACGGCTTTAACGCTCTGCCAGGCCCCTGCTCCACTTTCCAGCATTTGCAGTGCCTCCCTTCCAAGTGGAGCTCTAGGTTTATGGCCACAGCGAGCCAGAAAATCAGCTGAAAATAGATGCCAAATCACACATTCAGATGCAACCGGTGTAGGTGGAAGGTTTTCCTGTGCAGACAGATCTAACGCTGAATGATTTTGTCCTCCATCTTCTCACCCCACCTTTTCAAAACAACCTGTATGCTGAGAACCATCTCTGTCCGTCCTACTTTAACAATGTCTTCAAACCAAGCGGAGTATGAATTTGTAATGCTGTAGAAACCTTGTACCCCCCCCACCACCCTGACTGACTTTCTTAGTGTCTTCCATGTGTTAGTGACATTTTCACTTCATATTCAGTGGTTCGACATGGTCCTAGCACCATGATTTTTTGAATATGTGAGATAATATGAGAAATTGGAGATTTCTTTTCTCTGCAGTGGAATCACAAAGTTATTGTGCGTGTTTTATAATATGCTCTTGGCGAGTTTGAGTTGTTCATGGGAAAAAACAAATTTCTTATCCCATCATACCTATTTAGCTTTCACATACTTTTGCAGTTCTTGTATCAAAAGCAAAAGGAAAAAACTCTACGCAGCAAATAATAGGGATAATAGGGATCCCTCATGTCCTCAGCAAATAACAGTGTTCCAATAGCGGGTGCCATGCAGTTATGGAGTTTGCCTTTAAAGCCTCAGGCAACTTGGATTGAAATAGTAAAAATGAATATATGATATCAAAGTTTAGTGTCTAATTAAGCATCCACAAAAATCTGAGTGAAAATAAACGTTCAGAAATATTACAAAACCTAGTTCAAATGAGGGGGGGGTTCAGAACAGTGGGGTTGAATTGGGCGTGGTATTTTCTGAGATTTATGACACAGAGAATTCTTTAATCCAATCATTAAAAAATGCACGTCAGTTGTCCCTCCCCCAACAGGTGCAACAGCTTGACAGTTTGACGTGGGCGGAGCTATCCATCGTGTCAGGATGTCAATCAAATCCTGATCTGACACGCCTACACAGTCCTGAGAAATGGTCTAAACAGCTAAATGAGCTGTTTTTGAACTAGGTTTTCTAATATTTCTGAAAGTTTATTTTCACTCAGATTTTTGTGGATGCTTAATTAGACACTAAACTTTGATATCATATATTCATTTTTACTATTTCATTTTTAAGTTGCCTGAGGGAAGTGTGTTTTGACTGATAAACACACCTCAAGATGAGATGCCAGACTGGGGAACCCACAGGTAAGGAGTAAAGACAAAAAGAGTAATGCTGCCTTCAAGCACTGTCCAAAATGTTATGATTACAACATGAACGACATCAAAATGGTAAATACCACTGGGAGAGTCAGAATTTCCTGAAAATAATTAATATGGTTGTATGTTTCTATTTTTCACACTAGTTGTCATGCATATAAAACAACATCCATCTGATAAATCACTTGAATGTACAACAAGTTGCATTCATGACCTCCAAGCTTGGAAGTAGGAGCTTACGAGGGGCATTTAAATGCAGTATAAAGCCAATTCATGAGAGAACTCCATTCATACGCCCATCCAGCACACCTGATCACTTTGACATCATCGTCAGGTACCATGTGTTTTTGTTCGAGTGCGTGGGTTTTATCCTTCAAAAGAGAGCAACCGTGATATCTGGACTCGGAGAATAGTTGACTATTTATAATCACCGCCGGAGAAGACACCGCGCTTGTCGGAAGCATCATGAAACATGTTTTCTTCAGTGAATCACCGCATCATCAACCCGTCTTAGAGATCAAGCATTAATCCAGCCCTCTCCCTGCAATCGCGTTAGGAACACTAAGCGTGTGAGTGTTCTTGTGTTTGTATATGTGTGTTTGTGCGTGTTTGTGTGTGTGTGTGTGTGCATGTGCTTGAAGGGGTTGGTGCTGAGGTTGACAATTAATCACACTTCCTTTTAACCTCTGCTATCATCCCGAGGCCTGGAGCTCAGCCCAAGCAGGAGGGGGTAAACACACATACGCATGCACACACACACACACACACACACACACTGGAGCTTCACAACATGTCTCATTTGGATGGTACCCTCCCTCTTAATATCTATCCTTCCAAACCTCGGCCCCCAAATCCTGTCAGAGCGTGGCTGTATCCTGGCCAACCATTGCACCCCCCCTAACCCCATGTTTGCTTGGCAACAAAGTCAAAAACAAAGCTAACTCAAATGTCTCCTCAGGACAACCAGTGTTATTTCTGGTGAGGAAGAGTTTGGTGAGTATGTGCACAAGTGGTGGGGGCGGTCGGTGTGATTGAGTGGTGGTAGAAGGCGAGAGGGGGGTTGCTGTGTGTGTGTGTGTGTGTGTGTGTGTGTGTGTGTGTGTGCGCTGCGCGTATATGCTCGTTTGAACGGGGTCCAACTCCAAGGTATTTGTTCTTCTGCAGGGTGCTGTGATGTCATCCTCCCACCTCTCCGCTGCGTTTTCACACCAGTGTGAGTCACACTGCTCCAGCTCTTCTTGTGTGTGTGTGTGTGTGTGTGTGTGTGTGTGTGCATACAGTGCTAAACAGGAACATAGCGGGTGACAGTTTGAACTTGAATTTCTGCCTTTTCAAACATATCTTGAAAGACTTCTCTATAAGTTTGTGTACTCTACAAAGCAAGGCTGGGACTCCCAGGATCATAAAGCGCAGGCAGCTAGGAACCCTGCATGTTCTTCTAAGGAAACAGCTGCCTCTGTACCACATACAGCTAACCCCCCATGTATAGAGGTGGAAGCAGATAGAGAAGTGGAAGAGGGAGAACACTATATATGCTATATATCAATGCCTATATAAGTACAGTTTCTTCTAGATGAGGGCAAAGCCTCTCCATGGCCAATTATCGATTGCGAAGAGCTGCCTGTTAACTTCATTAATCCCAGATTGGGAATGGGGTTGTGGGTGGATCATGCACACTGCTGGAATGATGAACCACAGAAGATAAGCCAATTTAAAGGAAAAAGACACTTTAATACTATTAAAAAAACAACTATTAGTGATGTATCTTGCATTCCTGGGTCCCATTTTGTTGTTTGATGGTGTGTTTTTTTTCCCCATGCATAATTTTATTGAAAAACTTTGCATGCAAAATGACGTACTTATGAGCTAGTCAATGAATAAATATCACCTCTTTTTTTGCAGAATCGGAAGCGTATGGTTAGTTTGCTTATATCAAGTGATCTGTAAAGTATTAGAATAGGCAGAAGTGAACCAGAGGCAGGCAGAAGTGACGTCAACGCGGCTGGATGCAAAAGTCAAGGCAAGATCTTGAGGGATTGCTGAACGTACTTCTGGGAAATGTAGGAAATCGCCACCTGAAGTAGAGGAAGACAAGGCATGTTGAGGGAAAGTGAATGCACCAAAAAGGTATATTACAACACTTCATCCCAAAGTAACTCCTGGAATGTGTTGAACATCACAGATTGAGGATATATAACAGTGTAAGAGTACCTGAGGGTGCAATTTTCCTTTAAGAGCACTACATCCCTGTGGCATAAGAGATCCCTCTGTGCCCTTGAGACTGAGAAAAAGTGAGCAGAAGTGAAGTTTTAAAAGGGTGAAATTCAGCTACAATTAGTGAGTCAAGAAAACAAATAATGAATTAAAAGACAAGGGAAATAGAGAGAGAGAATGGTTTATAAAAGGTGCAAGAAGAGAGGAAAGATCAGTCTCAGGGGAGGCCGTGAGTTTGAATAGCCTACCTCTTCATTTCCCTCTTTCATGCAGTACATTCAATATCCTGCTGGCACACTGGTACCGACACACCCGTAAAATATACACACACAGTAAATAACAGATGATTTACCCTGCCTTGCCTTTTTCGGTGTTTTGTTTGAGCAACCGCTGTTGAACTCGGTTTAAGGCGTGTTCGAATGAAGTTGACTGTTGTAGGGCTTGTCCGTGAAGTGGTGTATTTGTCTTAGCTCTAAGCGTCCAGCCAGGTGAGCCTGCATGCGGGGCCACATGCCTCCAGCAGCTGACTCAAACACTCGCACTGGTGGGACTACAACATGATTGGGAAGGCGTAATGATTATAATCCCTTCATTGTGAATTTCATGAGGAATTTTCAAACGTTCAGCTGTCACTTTTTGCATCAGTGTGAGTGTAACAGTGGTCAGTTGGTAATTTGGGTTTTGGGCCTAGTTTTTTGCAGGGTCATAGGTAAAGCTGTTACTATTTGTTCTTATTAATCATATTAGTAGTGCGAATTCTATTCAGCCTCTATACCTGTAGGCTATTATTTGTTGTATTATGTATATCTCATGTGTTAGCAGCCATTGATGACCACATTCATGATGCACGGGACATAACTGTAAAATATCTTCCTATAATATATTTCTTTCTTTCTGTGCTTTCCATCGTTTTTTAACAGGATTTCAGAGCTGTGGATCAACTCTCCGTCTGTGAGCACTCCACTCATAATTTTGAAGCAGCAACATGACTGAACATCAGCAGTTGCCTTTCTTCTTCACGTCCATCCGAAAACGCCTGCCGATCACTCAGCCGAGCGAATAAACCCCACCAGTTACTCCTCACAATAACAACGCGCCACTGCAAGCTAATTGCGCGCACGCTTCGTTCGGAGGCACTGCGCTCGCGCCGCGTATGGAACACAAGCGCGTCAAATTCTGTCTATTTTCAGAACACACTGTCTGCATTACGCCCCTTAGCGTACGGGACAAAGGCCCAGTGTATGTGAAAACAACTTGTCGCCTTTCTTCATGTCAATCTCTATTAGTGTAGGAGCGCCGCTTGAGTGGAACTTTGTGAATGGGGCCCATTCTTTTCATTCCACTGCTTCTAGGGGCAACTGAGCCTGGAATTCCACTCAATCTCACTCTCTCTCTCCCTCTCTCTCCCTCTCTAGCTTACTCTCCCTCAGACAGTACAGGCCAGCAAGGGCCAGCAAGGTAGTTTCCTGTAATCATTGAGTTATTGTATTCATAAATAACCCCATCAACCCCCTGCAGATATATTATAATCTTTTTGTGCTATGGGGGCGGTAATAACCTTACTCAGCATCTACATAGAACATGATGACATTAATTCTGTGGTTATTTCATGCAGGGTCAGTGCACTATTCATTGCTATTTGATTTTCACCTGAATGGATTTACCCATAGCTGGGTGAAATGTACCATTCACATTTTAAGTTGATAATGATTTAATGATAGTTAAATGTGAAAGAAAGAGCTTAGTGCATTATTCCCATAAATAAAAGGTGATTAAAGGAATAACACAATTTTCAGGCAGAATAAACCTTCTAATCCAGCAGTAGGGTGAATAAAGTGTCCTCAGGTTGTTTTCTCCAGCCCGGGAGACTGACGGTGCTGTGTTTTATTGGCACAACAAACAGGATGGTGCCACTGGTCGTGTGAGATGTGTCTTTTCGATGCTTTAATCCATACTGAGTTTCATTCTGTGGCTAAACCACTTAGACTACTTCAGATAATCCTGGGAAGGCAATTTTTTCACCGGAGAACAATACAAACCACCCACACAAATATCCGCCCCATGACAGAATGGGGTGGGTGGTGGTAAGACCCATGGAGCTACTGGAATAGAGTGGCTTTAATGAGACTAAGCTCTTTCCCCTTTGTATTTATTAGATTGTCATGTAATCCTAGGTGACATTTTAGAATAATGGTCGCATAGGAGGAGAGTGGAGATAAAGGCGAGGGAGAGAATATACCACATATTCACTTCTTTTCATTGTGTAGTGAAACCAGCACTGATAATGACAGAGAGCAGGAGTGGAGAGCAGAGTGGGAGAGAGATAGAGATAGACAGCAGACAGACTCAGAGAAGGGCACAGAATACAGAGAACTGGGTTACAGCTATTCACAGGTGGCTACATACATGAGAGAAATGCATTCCTGTGACCCTCGTATTATTCGCTGGCTTTTAGAAAGGTGCTCTTGCTCTTATCCAATCAAACTTCGACACTGAAATAGTTAATTTATGTGATGAAAGAAATCAGGTGGAACTTACAAAGGTGGACGTTACATTACAGCATTAAAGTAATGGCCTGTGGCATTTTCATATGAATAAATATTATTTTTTACTACTGTCTCTGATTGCTATAACACAACAGTGATTCAACCTATACCCAGATCATGAAAGCTTTTACATATGCTGTCCTAAACACCCGGTGTCAGGTAGGTCTTTCCTGGGAAAAGACATACAGGAAGTGATGCTTTTTACGGCAAATGTGGAACGTTTGGGGACTTTGGTGGTCTGAGGTCCTGAGGAATGTGCCCTGCATTCAGACATTGTCACTAGTGGTGGTGATGGGGGTGGGGGCACTTTCAGGGGGCCCCAAACTGGAGGGTGCAAGGGGAGATGCAACTGTATTAAGTCAAACATGTGGGAACTCCTAACAGCACCCCTGCTATATGATTGGTAATCCAGGCTTGTTGCTACACCTGGGTGCAAAACTCTGCAAGTGCAACAGATGATGCAACGCAAGCTACCAGGGTTACATCACTTCATCAACACCCAAACCTGACACACAAACACCAGTTGCTTGAGGAAAAGGCTGAAAAGGCTATCCGAGGCTGTTGCCAGAGCAACGCTCTCCTTCTCTCCCATCTTTTCACCAGCAATCTGATCACCTCCAACCACAGCCACTCTCGTCCATATCGCGAGACTGCGCAATCTGTTCATCCGCAAGCACGAGCGCTTCTCATCCGTATCGCGAGAGTAGAGCCCCGAGGAGTTGTGTAGCGGTGACCTCATCCTCGCGAGGCGGAGCGAACCGCTGCAAGTTTGGATGAACTTCTGAATTGAGCAAACCGTGAGGCGGCCGTTGGAGCACACAGACAACAACAGACTCAGAGGTGAAGAGCCCTGAAGGTTTTTACCGTGAAATTTGTACAGCCGACTCGTTTTGTCTTGACCAGCCAGTGGCCGTGTGTGTGTGCCAGTAACTGACCAGCGAGTGCGTTGTTTTACTTTCTGCAAAACGCCGAGGAGGTGGAAATTAATAAAGGTGAGTGCGCTGTTTTCTCTCCGATGCTCTCGACACTGAGACACGGGCGATGTAGCTAGGTGACTGGATAACGTCGACACCGTTAGTTTTTGGTTGACGACACGAGTCCGGCTTTGGACCATTCATTTGATAGTAACATATTTAATAATTTAGTTAGCCATGGCGAAATGTTTAAGTTATACAAAGCTTTCAGGTAACGCTTCCAGGAGCAAACTTGAGTGAAAAGTTTGGCTAGCAGTAAGTTACTAACGTTAACGTTATTGTCAGAATGCCGCGGCTACTGCACCGGCTTATTCTTTATTCTATATCTTTGCTATATTTCCACGGGCTGTTAGTTTGACCTTTGTTTATAAAATTAAACGTTTTGTGTATTTGCCTCCTATTAACATTTTGTTTTCTGTGCCCCTCCTTAACACTGTCCACTAGTAGTGGTGTTGAACCGCAGAAAGTAACGCTACCCCACTAACTTATGTGCCAGTTTATGATTAAGACAGCGAACCTGAGTTGCTTTTAAAGAAACAGGAAACCTCGCTAAATGACGATCAGATAAAGGTAATTGTTGTTTGGTTTTGTCTCTCCGTAACGGCTGTATAATTGGGATGGCTAGCTGCAGCCAATCTTTTGGTTTCCTCCCTTCCTTTTAGCCTCGCTGCCCACCTTTCACTTGTCGGCAATGTAATGCATAACGAAGTGAGATCTGGCATCTTAGCAGAGGAATCTGATCATATTTCTACTGCTGTTCCTGTGCTGTATGCTGTCATGCATTGTTGCCGTTTGTGTGGGTTGTATGGTTATTTGCAGTAGTTCGTCCTGGCTCTCAATGTGTGGATTCAAACATTGAACTTCCCAAAAGGTTGTGATTGTGTTTTTTTGGGGAGGGTCGGGATCATGTACTTGTACGTTTCTGTTACAACCAGGGTTCAAAGTTCTTATGTTATTATTACTGTTTGGTTACACCTGTTTATTACAGAGAGCACTGCACCCCGAGCTACTTGCAGGTAATCAAACTTCAAATGGATAGCTTCTGTTCCAACCACAGCTTAGTCACAATCAAGCTCATTAATCAAAATGGCTGCTACATCAGGCTCCAGTAACCTAGACAAATTTGAATAGTGATGCAACATTGCTACATCTAATTAGTCATCGACTGTGATGTAGTGGTAAATAACAAGATGGGTAAGCTATGACCTCCAGCCGTTGATCGTCATATGGCGTCCCAACCACCATTATAAATCAGTCGTAAACTTGAGTGTGAGTAAACTCTGTTCCCCAAATAAAAAGTTGGGTAAATTGAGTTTAGCTGGGTTTACTACCACTACACCCTAGCCTTCTCTATAGAAGCTAGAATTCTCCATTTATCAGAAAGTCCCTCCCCCATGGCACCCGTAAACTTACTTACTAAGTGTGTGTATAGTTGGACCTCTAGGTTGGGTGCTGTTCTTCCTTAATGATACCCTGAGAGGGATTTTCATTGTAAGTGGCCCCCCTGTGGCTGCTCTATCTATGTGTTACTGCTGCCATCTCCACCTGTGGAGTCTGTCCTCGGGCTACCAGCCTCAGCCCTCCAGGGGGCACACACACACACACACACACACACACACACACACACACACACACACACACACACACACACACACACACACTGCTCCCCTCCTTTCTGACAGGTCCTAAATGGACTCGTCAAAGAGATCTCACAACTTTTCATTAAGCTGGGGCGGTGAGGGTGGGTCAAATTCTCAACTTAAAACACAGCAGCAACACGAGAGATTCATTCCCACCCAGACAGCATTTTTACTGATTTGGAAGGCTGCTATGTCCACTGCGTCAAAAACCCCAAACGCTCATTTAGCAGTTGAACATCTCATGCCATCAGCCCTCCCTCGTCGGTGCGTCTGAATGCCAAGGCTGAGCAGATCTGGAGGCTGTGTCGCATTTATAATATTAAGTAGGCTATTGAAAGGGAGTGTGTAGGTGGTTGCGCACATGTTCTATAACACATGTAGCTGCTGAAGTATAAGGAGGAGATGGGAGAACAGAAACGAGAGAAGAAAAATGTCAGGGTTTGTGACTGGCAGCTGAAAGATTTTCAAGGGGCTTTTGGGATGTAGAGCAGCTGAAACATCTCTCTAGGTGTTCCTGGATTAAGCAGCTGGAGTTTGGGTAAAACTTGTCTTGGAAAGGGCTTCAACCCTGTCCCATCGTAAGCATATTATGGGTTCTTATTTGATGTTTCAAATTTCTGAGGGTCATGACTTACTTATTGCTTACAAGCCAAATCTTTAGCTTTAATTCTGTATCAACTGCACTGTGTCTGCGCTGTGGTTACTCTTCCATAAAGCCTCAAACATGTAGCCTAGGCCTAACTGGGACAGGCAAGATTTTTGGCAGTGCACACAGAGGGAAAACTGGCAAACACAAAGTCAGGAAAAAGAGGACATGTCAATCTCATGTCTCGCCAGCTTCGAACTTCCTCGTCTAGTTTGCATGCAATGCATAGCACTGACAGGAGCTGAAAATGGGGGATCTAGTCTTATAGGCTTATACCCCCCCACACCAGCCTCACTATCTGCCCCTCCTCTTCCACCGATACTTGCATCTCTGCCTCTTCTCCCCTTCTGTGTCTCACTTCTGTCTCTTCCTTTTTACCCCCCACCTCTCACAATTCCCTCCCCCCTTCACTGTCAGTGCCTTTTCCTCTCGTCTTGCTTCCTTCCTGTGTTGGAACACAAGCCAAGACTCTGACATTCTCATCATTTCTTTCCATCTCCCTCACCTTATCTCTCTTTCTGTCTATGTCCCTCACTTCTTCCTCCCTCCCATCTTCTCTGTCTCTCTACTTCCCGCCTCCCTTTTCCTCTTTCTCCCTCCCCTTCTTTCTGTCTCCCTGCATGCAGGAGATTGGAATGTGAGCTTCCTCTAGCAGATGCTTAATGTCTCAGGGTGGGCTTTCTCTTGAGAAGTAACAGTAAGAAACACACTTAACAGAGAATAGATCACCCTGTAGGGCACAATGATTTAATAAACATACTCAGCAGGGCCCAACTGATATATCAGTGCAGCAATATTTTACATTTGCACGAAAACATAGTGCAAATGTGTTGTAGAATGCTCAAATGATTGTTTTTTTATTTAATAACAATCAGTCTTAGTGGTTAGAATGGCTTGTCTCAGTCAAGCCATTCTTTTAGAGCCTAGTTTGAAGGATATTTCCCCAGGAGATGTTTTATATTTTAGATAATCATTCTCCCCAAACAATGTTATTGAGTCACAGTTATCAGCATCTGATCCAAAAAACCCTATGTGCTCTGACACACTGGGAGTACAAGCAAGTATATTGTGTTCAGTTGCCAAACAGCCCTCGCTGTGTCTCTGATATACGAAGTGGCATGTCTCTTTTTATCTAGTTTTTGAGACGGAAACCCTGTTGATGCTTCCAGTATGTCAGGGTCTTTCATATCAGTCAGAGATGGAAAGAGAAGAAGAGTGAAGCAACTCATTTTATCACATCAGTCAACCATTCCACCCGAGGTGAAGGACTTAAAAGCTGTGTTTTCCTTGTGTTCTCCTTTCTCTCTCAACATTTTTTTTTCGCTCTTTCTCTTTCTCTTTCTGGCGAAGTAACTGCTTAATTAGGGCTGGAAGAGGGGATTACGGCACATGAAAGCAGTGTGGATTATAAAAAAAGCACAGATTTCATTTGTGACAGATGAGCGAGAAATCTATAAAAACATCACAAAACAATGACTAGGCAGGCTAATCCATGCAGAAGTAAACAGAAGGAACATACTGTACAGATGGAGAGCCCTGAGAGAGCGAACAGCCTAGATATTATGAGAACACAGCTTAACTCCATAGCAAAAGCTAGGACTATATAGTACAAGCCAGGGTGTGACACTGACACCAGCAGCCTAATGCTAAAGCCTAAAAAATTTAGATTTAGAATCTTGAGTTTATCCACTCTACAAGACTAACCAGCAGTTACCTGCCAAATTGGAGATGCTGTTCCATTTTTTTTTTTTTCATGTTTGGAGGTGCTATTCTTGTTGGCCTGTTGAAGTGGTGAAAATGGTCAGTGAATTTTGGTAGCCCAAAAGTGTCTTGAAGACAAACACTTGTCATAGTAACACTGTAGAAAGGATTACCCTAGCCTATTAAGGACAGTGGATTGGCAAGTGGGAACCTGCATTCCAAATACAGTAGGTTGATATGACTGGACCCAAAGAGAGAGATGTAACAATAACACAATAGTAGCCTATTTGAACTAGAGTCTGTGAAAAGATGAACTCACCATTACCATACAACTTGAGTGTTTCCCATATGTTGGTCAATGTATAGAAATCTAAATCGATCTCTAACACTGAGGTGCGCCTCACGTTATGTTCCCTGTCACACCAGAGACTCATCTCCTAACATATTTCTCCAAATTGAACCTGGGATGTTACTGTACATTACCCTAGCTGCTAGTGGGGTCTATATATTCAACAAGTCACATAATCATACATCTAGTGGAAGATTCATTTTTTCCTGTGCATTGAACATTTGTTCCCTAAGATTGTCTGTGTGACAAGTAGAGGCCAGTATGGCCTCTAAACAGACACAGGTCTGACATATTCTCATTTCCAATGACGTAAGTGACAAAAACATTAGTGTATGATGTACAATAAATGTTCAGTATATCTGAGCTCTTGGGATTCTCTACCACCACAAATAAAGCTAAAGGAAAAACAGAACTTCTTATTCACTATTGATGAATACACATGATTGAAGCTTTGAAACTTCTTGAATTAGTTTCACTTAAATTAGTTGAATTAGTTGCCTTCTGCAGACTAGCTCTATTCCTCTATTCACTTAATTTCTTTCTTTTCTATCATTTGGCTTTCATAGACTTGTTCTCTGAGGTTCTCTTAACCTTTCCTCTATTTTAATTCCACGATGACATCCTGTGAATGAGGTTGAGGACAAGAACTGTAAATTTTCACTCCCAAACATATATGGGAGCATTGCTGAAATTCCTACCAACTGCTTCGCCATCTGTTTCCAGGCAGACAGAGCTCTCTGAGCAGGACAGATTTCCTCCTCACTGGCTGACTAAAAGGATGTTGGCTCCCTAGGCTGGTATTGGTGATGGATGTGCTTTTCTGACCCTGTTGAATTTGTGAATTGCTGCTGTCTCCCCTATGCCATTTTGAGTGAGTGTGTGGAGCTGAAAACTGAAATTTATGCAAGCTATTAGTCAGGAAATTACAAAGCTATTTGAGCACTCAAGATGTAATTTCATTTTTGATAATCTGGAGCAAGATTTAATTTCTCATACAACTTGAGGTTTTTAGCATAACTAGAATTATTATTTGGTAATTTGAGTTTATTTGTCTGCCGAGAATCAGTTGTGGTACTTTGCATACAAGTTGCTATTACTATAGACTTAATACATAAGCCTGATGCTTTCTCAACTTATTAACCTTGAGGGGCCACCTTTTTAGTCAAATACAATGAAGTATATTCGAGTGCAGTTTCCCTTTGAGAGCAGATCAGCCCCTCGTTGTCACTGTTTTGCTTTTGTACATACCCAGGACTTCGGTTACACTAGCAGAATCTGTGGGGCACTGCTCTAAGGGCAGGGGCAACTCTTGAGATGTATTGTTTTGGATATACCCTGAGTGTTAGACTCAACTCAGTTACACATGTATTTCACCCTATAGAAATATAGGCCAGTAAATCTGAAGGGCCACGTAGCCTGGACCTATCTCAGCAAAGATTTAAAAGAGAATTCACCTTATTCTTAAAAAATGTAGTAAGTGTTTGTAAACCTATACAAGTAGATACTTGTAAGTTAGAAACTAGAGAACCAAGAATCTTATCTTTGTTGTAGGGCTGGGTGATATGACTTTAAAATGATATCACAATATGTTTTAGGTAGAATGGCGATATACAATATATCTCGATATAGCTTAAATTATTCTATTTAAGGTCATAACCACATACAAAGTCACACATTGAAGTAAAACATGCTTTATTCACTCAAATCAGACTTAGTTTTTTCAAAATAACAAGTGCTGTCAGTAACTAATGTATCAAATAACTAAATCAAGCTCAAAAAGAGCAAGCACAAAATGTGCATGTGGCAGACTAGGGGTTGAGGCGTACGCTGGATCCAGGAGAGAGTTGAGTCAGTGGACTGACTCTCCCTGGATCCAGCACCGGCTGAGGCCAATTAAGGCCGATTGCAGCCAGGCCCTTTTAACCTGTGTGTGACTGTGTGAATGGGAGTGCGTCAGAGTGAGAGCCTGATTGAGTGCTTGAGTCCGACGTGTGGAGCGGAGAGAACGAGACCAGCAGCGGCGACCGACCATGTTCCCGGAGGAGCGGAGAGTTAACGGGCCAACAGGTCGCTTGATTTGCACCAGCAACATAAAGGCCCCGTCTTGACAACTCCGTCTCTCCCGGCCAGCGCACCTCCTCTCTGTCCCAGCAGCCAGCCGCGGAGCACCAGAGCTGCCAGCCCGCTAGGCTTCCAGGACGCCTTTCAGCTCCAACCCCGACTGGGCAGCTCTTGCAGGTTTGCAGCTCTGGTGCTCCGCGGCTGGCTGCTGGGACAGAGAGGAGGTGCGCTGGCCGGGAGAGACGGAGTCATCAAGACGGGGCCTTTATGTTGCTGGTGCAAATCAAGCGACCTGTTGGCCAGTTAACTCTCCGCTCCTGCCTTAGTCTCTGTCTGTCGCGGTCCCGGTAGTAGTGCAAATTAATAATAACAACATAAAAAGCTTTTTAGGTACAAAGAAAAAACTCAAATAAAAGGCACAGGCTTGAAAACTGTGCCTGACCGCTTAAATCCGAAGTATTTCCAAATAGCGGATATGATATGGCTCCTTTTTGGAACTAAATTAACTCCACTAAATGCGTATTCTCCACTCTCAGCCATTTTAGTTTGCTAAAGCCTGACCCGGAGAATGCTGGTAGGTGGTGGCAGTGCACAGGGAACGATAGGGAATGAAAAATAACGTTGAAACATGTAAAAAGCCAAATATCTCGATATGAATTTTCATATCGCTCAGTAAAATTATATCTATAATATCGATATATTGCCCAGCCCTACTTTGTTGTCATATGAACACTTTCTGTCATTGCTCCATTGACAATGAAGTGCAAGTGGATTTTGTGCACTCAGAGAATGCTTGTTTAATCTCTTAATCTTAAAACTTTTTAATCGCCAAGTAATTACTTCATGGTAATTCTGACATTTGCACAACAGAAAATGTGCCCATATCCCTGTAAAATAACTCAAGGTAATATCAAGAAGTCCATGAATCTGATCTGCTATTCACTATCAATAGAGCAGCTCTAGAATTTCCCTTTTGATGATGTTACTGTAAGACTTCTGTTTTTTGCAGCTTTGGGAGTGAGATGTGTGAGTTCACAAATCATTCAAGCAATTCCCAAGTTGTCTGCATCCATTAGGTATTTGCTTGTGTTGTACAGTATGTTGAATCACATAGTGAGCCATTGTGGTTGTGAGTGAATCACCAACCTGAAACACATGTGACAGGACAGGACTTAATCTAGCATCAATTCTAATGATGATCCTCTCCCATTTACTTATCTTGTTGTATTCATATTCTTGACCATGCTGATCATTATGTGGCACAGGCTATGCTGTGCACCTCTGTGCACCTCTACATGCAAAGGACCACAGGATCTGATTAGTGTTGTCACAATAAACAAAGTTTCAATACCACTTTGGTACCTTTTGCGAAAGATTGAATTCAATATTGGATTATATAATCATTCAGTACTATCATGTAATTTTGTTCTGCAAGATGAAAGTCCATTTCACCTCCAGAGGGTGTATATATATATATATGCAGATGGTACTGGAATAGTTAAAAGAAGAAAGAAGGAACTAGACAGAACTGCAGTCAGGGGAGCTGGTGCCAGGAGAAAAATATGAAACTATTTGGCTTACAGAGCCAACAAAGACAGACACACAACTGACCCCAAAGCCCCTGTGCAAAAGTTTTATGAAAGCTGTATCACAAGTAACATGGCTAAGAAACTCAGTGACTGTTGTTCTGTGACGTAACTTGATAGTTTTTCTTATTTGTCGCAGTATCTTAGTAGTATCGAATGTTTAGATATTAAACTTAGAATTAGTAAAAAATGTATTGACAACACTGGATTTGATTCTATGTTGTGGTCCGAGGAAGAGCCAAGAGGCCAAACATCCAAGATTTGTTTAAAAAGACCCTGCTTTCCTTGTGTGCTGCTGTAGAGACCCTCTACTGACGAAATTCACACAAGCAGAGGAAACTGAGGCATGGGATTAAAGAACGTTATGTCCTGGGCATTGTTCATCACTGCTGGATGGAGCAGCCCCTGTGATCTAAAGGAAATCTTGACGTGTTGCAGTTGGGAAACCTGTCTCCTGTTTGCAGAATGTTTTGTAGCAGATTTTCCTTTGATCAAATGCAATTGTTTCTTAACTTTTCTCCATACACGCCTATACTGTGAGCTACCCTTGATACAGCTGCCTGTTATGTGACTGTGGCAAGATATAAAGGATGCTGTCTTCTCAACCGCAGCCTGACAAGATGGTTCAGAGAGAAAACGTTGGCTTTAAAGTCAATGGGCTTTCGAGTTGTTTCCCAGCCTTGAAATTGATTCATTAAGTGTGCTGTAATTGACAGTCTCTGTGATTTCATTGTCAGTTTGAATTCGGTTTCACAGCTGTAATGCCTCACTAAGCCTCAGCAGACCAAATGGATAATCATGTGGCTGTGTTGATGTTTCTTGTAATGCGGCTGCTTTGGAGGGTTCAAGTTTAGATACCAAAACCTAGAACACATCTTAGGCAAAGATGTGCTCAGACAGTTTTTAAACGAAGATTAACTCACTGTGGTCCATCAAGAAGATTGGTGACAGTTTCACATCTGTGTGTTCACTATTTATGTAGTTCAATATAAGCCATGCTAATTCTTTAGCATACTATGTTTAGTTGACAGTATAAACTACCTTTACATGATTTCAAAAGCATTTTGGGCCACTAAATACTGAACATACAGATTTAAAACTGCTATCAGTCTTCTCACTGTACAACAGCCAAAGGAAAAACAAGGCTAAATGTATCTTCAGGCCTTGGTGTCAGGTCAGGTCCACTCTAACACTCCTTCACTAATGCCAATGAGAAAAGAGCTCTGGTAAATCCTTGTAATGAAAGACATCTTGGTCTGTGGGTTCCAAGGAGGTCCTAGCTCTGTGCCAGAGATGATAAACACATGAATTCGTCTTGCGTTATTGATGGCAGCAAAAGGCATCTTTTGGCTGACCCCTCCGATACTCTTCCTGCCTTGCAGATCCATGCTCTGACACAATGCCAGACATAATGCTGATAGTAGTGAATTCCTCACTCATGATTCTGTTGATTCCAGTGGCTGCGCCACAGACAGACATAAACTAGGCTAGAAGATTGGACTGGCTCAATTGGACCTGTAGACAATTTGCTTCTAAACCAGAGAAATGAGGTCACCTTGCACAGACCTACAACATCTGGGTTGCAGGTGGTGGAAGCAGACAACAAAAACAGGAAAGTGGCCTGTCATGATCTGTAGCACTCACTGCAACTTTCAGCTCATTTTGCTCATCCAAGAAGGAGAATGTTTTGGCATATAAGGTGATGGCCTTTTGGATTTAATACCTTTCAGGTTTCTGGCTTTGCTTAAGGCCAAATGTCTGGTGAAAGTTCATCAGAGGGTTGCAGGTCCGTCCCATCATGCTGTTTACTGGGCCAATGGGCCATATTGGCATGCAGTGGAATGTGGGAGAGAGCCATGTGTACACAATAGGGATGACCTCATCGTTTTCAACTTCAGCTAAGCTTGACATGCTGAAGTACAATGGAATCTGTATGCCCCACTACCCAATTCTGCCCCGCCCCTCCCTATAGTGTGTGTGTGTGTGTGTGTGTGTGTGTGTGTGTGTGTGTGTGTGTGTGTGTTTATCTCCTAGTTTTACAGAGGTTCTTAAAATATTTACCCAGGGCTGAACTGGCTGGTAAATGATTATTTGGACAAGCAGGATTGTTGGGCTGCACACATTGGTGCATGTGATGGCAGAGCCACCAACTCCAATTGGTGGACCAGGACCAGGACCATGTCCTTGGTCTCAGTTTGTGAATGCTGCCCATACCCATGTATACTCTATAGCTTATTAACTTTGGCCCAGCTTGTATTCTGGCTGATGGGAAATGTCAGTCATGCTTTTGTTTCCAATCAAAACGACTCACGCAACAAGAGGACCAAGAGTATTGAGGAAATGTAGTTGTTTTGGTGTAGGCTAAAATAATGCCACAAAACTCTACATTTTAGAATATGTTTCTATTGTTCTAATTATTCTTTCCCAACACTTTGATAGCACAAGGATTTGAATAAAACCAGCCTTTCATCTTCAAAAGTAGACACTGACCAGAAACCTTCTGCTATACTTAACAATACAATAATCCTGAAACACCCCATGACTCAGGGAGGAAAGTGATGGTGATGTTTGCTTTGTGAAACAGACCTGGTTCTCACCCTCCTGCACCTGTTGCCCCTACAACCCCCTCCCCCGCAAAGTACCTCTCTGTCTCAGTGGTCACATACGTGAAGGGGACTGAATCACTCGGAGCACCACGCTGCCTTGTTACCCAATCACTCAAATGGAGTGGGCCGCTCCGTGGTGTTAGAGTGCTTTAAACGGTCATCGGGGGTGATTCACCGCCCAGCGCTTTGATCAGTGCCAGCGGTGTCCTGACAACTCCCAGCTAATGCCTCCGCTCGCTCTGTCCAACAGTGAACAGGAAAGCCTGATCACTGGTTTATGGATGTGAGCTGTGTGATCTCAACCAAGCTGCTGTTTGTCATTAAGAACCAACTGGGGCAGTGAGGGAGAGTTGACTGCCCTAACACTACTTTCTAATGACAGCAATCCAGTTTCGCACTAAAATATCTTTGATGAGGGCCTACAGAGTTGTTTTTAATGAAGTGACTGCCTCCCTGAAAGCCTTTAACATCTCATAAAGCACTTGTCCTTGGGGAAATCAGGCATGGTTGAGGAGGAGTTGAAACGAAGGGATTCACTCGACCTCCCTTGCTCTCCTTATTTTATGTGCTCACCACCACCATACTGGTTTGAAGAAAGTGGCCTTTTCTTGGTGCTGTTATACTGTGCATTGAGTGGATGAGTGAGTGAACCTTGACTGAATAATCATTGGGTTTGATTTGCTTGGTTTGGTTTTCCTGCAACTGTTAACATGCATTCAAATTGCAAAAGTGTGCATCTGTAGTATTATGTTGATCATTCTCAGAAATCAGGTATAGAGATGTATTGGGAAATCAGAGGACTTGAATAGCAGCACTGTAGTTGGACATAACTGGCTATAACCAAGATGAGAGGAATATAGATTGCTTTACCAAATCCTCGGTTCTCAATGCTTCCTGACATGAGATTCAATAAGCTAATGTTGCCTGGCAACGAGTGCAGTTCCATTTTTGGCTAGTATTGCTTAGTAACACAATTTGGGTCCAGGAAGTAAAATCTGAATCACTAGAGGAATCAGTGCTGGGTAAAACCCTTCTGCCTAATCTGCCATCTTTATGGATTTAAAGCAGTATGCATGTCCTTAGCCAAGTAATGTCATGTCATACCAGCAACTGAATTGAGCATTACGTCTAAGCAGGCTACTTCATGTTTTGTCCAGTTGAATCAGTTGAAAGTATAAGAGAAGTAGAAGTTGTTGGGGCTTTAGCAGCCTTTATAATGTTACGATAGCCCTAGCGGCCTGTGTTACTGGACACTATTCTCTCCGAGAGAAATTGGAAATTGAAAATTCATCTTATTATCACTTCTTAGGTTTTACAAAACTGAATCCTCCCCACATCTCCCCACAGATTGTGTCAGTGCTGGAGCACTTGTGTTTCGCAGCGCACTTCTGCCTGCAAATAGCCAACGGTGCACTAGTGGGAGGCAGGGAGGCGGAGTAGGAGTAGGAGGAGAGGGGCGGTGTGAAGAGGGCCTGCGGGGGTGGTGCTGCGTTGCATAATATCAGATGAACCCAGCTGTGCTGTGTTGTTTAGCCCATTGGTAAAGTGGTGCCAACCAAGCTAACTGATGTGTCCACCTGCAATAGTCAGAATGGGTTCAGGTAGGGGTGGGCGGTATGGCCTAAAATTTATATCACGGTATATTTAGAATTGTGGACGGTAACGGTGTATATCACGGTATATTTGTTTTTCTTATAATAATAATAATAATAATAATAATAAAAAATGCTTTAGGAGCAGTACAAGATGGTAACAGTTTATTCCCGGGGGGTTAACTATGAGGTTTCTACTGGGCTCTTCCATTAGTATCCTGTAATCTGTATATTATGACAAAATTGACATTGAACTTAAGTGTTTATGAATGTTTTATTGTGCAAAACTGCACTGTATTAAATATAAATAGCACCTTATATGTAAACTTTATTCCAAAATAGGTTCTGAACAATACAAAAAAATATTTTCAAAAGAAATAAACATAAAAATGTAAATTTCAAGTATTCCAATACTTCAAATAACTTCTACTGTATATAACAAAAACTTCAAAGGTTAGGCAACATGCCAAGAAAAGAATTATAAAGATAAATAGCACATTATATGCAAACTTTTTTCCAGTTTGGCTGAAGTATTTTCGACCTGGCATCACATACCTCGGATCCAGTGTTTTGATCAATGCCTTAAACCTGTTTGTATAGGAACCATGTCCTTACATCGGTACTCCGGTATGGAATGTGTAATGTCCTTCCACCGCTTGCTGGAAAATGACTCGGCTAGCGACGTCTGCGTTGTGGTTTTTCGTTTAGCACCACTTGCGGAAGGACTGCTTGTGTCTGCGCGCATCCTAGTACTCTCTTCATACTCGCGGACATGTTTTGTTTTGAGGTGATAAAACAGATTGCTCGTGTTACCACCGCCGGCAACAACTCTTGCTCGACATTGCTTGCAGATAATAGTTTTCTGCTCAAGGTCCGACTTTTTAAACCCAAACCACGTCCAGATGATGGACGAAGCACCTTTCTTTCTAACTAATTCTTCTTCTTTGTTTGCATCGGGAACGGGAGCTCCCGCATCATCCTCGCTGCCTTCCATTTCACCATGCATCTTCAGAAAGCATGCGTCTGTTTACGTCGAAGTTTACGTTGCACTACTCACTTTTTCACATCGTCTTTTTCCACAAACTAGTTTATTATCTTTAAATGGCAGCGCGCAGTTCGCTAGCTTTGTGTGTTACGTTTGTAAATGTGAAAAAGTATTTTTACATTCAAAGAGCCTAAAAGTAGCCTTCTACCGGTACATCCGGTAGAGTCAAATCTCTACCTTGGAACGGATTTCTACCGGTATACCGGTTCAACCGTTATACCGCCCACCCCTAGGTTCAGGTTTGGGCTACCGGTCAGTGATCAGATTGACACTAGGATTGGGCGATATTGAAATTCCCTTACTGACGATATTGCTTTAAGAAAAACAACGATATACAATATTATCGTCCAAAAAAATGCTGAAAAGACGCATATGTTGCAATACCCATAAATGGCCACAATGTGGTGCCATTGAGCGCTATTTTACACAATCGGCGATCAGCTGAGGTCAACAAATCAGATCAATCAATCAGTGAGTTGGCATATTTTTATTCAATAACACCGTTTTTACACCATGAATGTAACGTGTCATTTCAGACATAACTGGACAGAATTAACACAAGTAACATTAATAATTAGCCTACTAGCAAATATAAGTAAAGAATAACAAACTAAAAAGTCTTTGGTTTTGGTGTTGTGAAATATAAATTATAATACAAAAATATGCTTAAATAAAATGTAGGCTATGCCTAGACACAAATAGGTCTACTGTAGCATTATAGTATTTCGGAATGGCTGTCTTGCTGAAATATCGGCGGCTTGGTAGTTCATACTGGGGATGTATTTAGCATTTCACTTGAAAGTGGATTTTTCAACGGTATGCATTGAAACCATTTCTTTTCCAATGTACCTCGTAACTGCCCTTGTACAGTCTTGCCACCGCTGACTGTCGCGTTTATATTTTGTTACCTTCGTGAAAGCCACGATGATGGAGGGTTGGTCGCTAGCGATGCTAGAAGTTTTTGGCCGGCTGCTGTACTTACTTGCTTATCACACAGCTTGCATGTAACTTCGTTCACATTATCTGGCTCTCCTTTTTCGTTTGGTTTGAAACCAAAGAAACGCCAAATAGGTGCATTTGCGTTCTTCTTGTTAACAAGAGCTGCCAGAGAGAGACTGACTATTGACTCGCGGCTAGCGCAAGATCCATAACAAGTGTTGCATAATGATCAGTGCTTAATTTGTAAAATAAGAGATGCCGGGGCTCAACTCGCCTCCCCCAACCAATCCCCCCCGGCGGAGGAAAAAGGATAAACTTTTCCTACCTCTGTGTCGCCTAACAACGCCTGCATTTCTGTCCCTCCCTCTGGTCTAATGGTCCAGGTGCTTCCATAGGACAGCCATGCTGCATTAACGTTAACCGTGAATCTGTTTTGTCGGCTTGCTATCAGTAGCTAACTAAATGTTGACGTTGTAATATTTTTTTAAGCTTCCAGTCTGTCTGTATGTGTGTGTGTGTGCGCGTGCGTGTATCTATTTACATATTAGGCTCTGATTGGCTCGCGGCCTCGCTTCTCCGCTCACCTACTCTTGTAATGTTCACTGGACCGTAACGTTGTTTAATACCAGTTTAAAATACGCGTTGTTGTCGCACTTTAGAGCCCGGGGCTCTGATTCTGAGTAAGACATTTGCCGGGGCGCAAAATCGGATTCTTGGCATTTGCCAGCCCCAGCACAAATTAAGCACTGATAATGATTGTAGCGGCAACGAGAAAATATTCTGTTATCGGGGCTGCAGGACGGTTATCGTGGCCAATCAATATCATGCTGCACGATAATATCTTCATATCGCCCAAGCCTAATTGACACTGGCCAGACTAATTACTTGTAGTCAAATAAATCAGCACTTGAGTTGTATTACTGTGTACTAGGGGTGGGAATCTGGGAATCTTTCGATTTGATTTCAATTCTTGGGGTCAGGGTTCAATTATCTTTGTAGCTCCTGAAAGCAATTCATTTCAACTGGTGGAGTTTAGGGCTTTAACTATTTGGTTTAATCTGCATGTTTTGCATCTACAAAACTGACTCCCTTTTGGCGTTGGCTTTGGCTTTCTTCCTCCTCTTGAGGCCTTTTCCTTCTCAAATACTTTTTGATTATCCGAGGTAAGAAATATTCAATACACGAGAAAAGAATATTCACTTGTGACTTGTGAATATATAGACTCTTCTATCAGCTGGGGTAATGTCACTTCGCAGACGGTAGCATCCCAAGTTCAATATTGGAGAAAAATAAGTTAACAATTACCTTACTTTTTACCTTATCTTACAATTACCTTAATTACTTATGTTGTTGAGTCGATATCAAGTTTTTGCCAGACAGCTTTTTTTGAGCTCAGACTGCGTGCTTGACCTAGGTGATATCTGTCATACAAGTGGGTGAGGAAAAAAGGTGTGTGGTGCAGTGTGTTCACAAGCAACAGCTGAGTAAGCACCCCAGCTTTGTGAGATTAGTCTTCGATTTTTAGTTTGTTGTGGTTGTACCGATATTGTGCCGGTGCGCCACAGACGAGCCTATGCATGGGAAACACTGCATTGTCTTTGTATGAGTGTATGTCCTTACAGATGAACACTGCCATGTTTATTTTCTGTGCACAGACTGCAGTAGACGGCAGTTTACAGGTGAATTTCTTATCCAGTGGGAGTGCTTCACATTTAGCAACATCTGAGTGGCGTCTAGTCAGCAGAGCTCAGTTTTGTTTTGAAATCTGAACTGCAGCCACACATCTGCATTGAGACTAGTTGTGGTTGGTTTAGAGTCGAGCCAGTGGATTTGAGGTTTGGTCAAAGGGGCTACTGTACTAAACAAAGCAGATCCATACCACCACCTAAGCAGCAGGGTTCAAGATGAAAGCTACACTGTTCTATTGCTATTTTTGTTTAACCCAGACCCAAGTTACCCAAGTTCTCACAGTCTTGTACTATTATCATCTGGACAAGGGAAAGGAAAAAGATGAAGCATTGTTAAGTCTCTTGTACTTCCTTGGCGGTTTAACCTTGTGCCACTGCCTGATTACCAGGAACAGGTTGACCTCTCATCCCTTCTCCTGGTAACCGCTTGACCAGCTGTGAGGAGTTTTGCCGACAATCGTCTACAGCCTCTAGCCTCGTAGACTAATTGAAACAGGCAAAAAACACCACCAACATATCGTCGGACCGTCACTGTGTTGCCATGGCAGCACAGTTGTTGTGCTGTCAGAATCAGTGCAGTGTAAAGATAATGCAGGGTTCTAACAATGGTAATTAGAAGACATTTTTCTCTCCTTTTATGACCTAAGCTTCCTCCTCTAGCGTTCTCTCGTGCCGCTCTTCAATGGAGCAATGCACCAAGAAGAAATATCCTTTCATCATGTGCTGTAGAAAATGACAGCTGAGACTGGTACCAACGCACAATATTTTCTCCCTTCATGTTGGCAGTGTGTTTCAGAGTGATTGCGGAGGGGATCTGTTGCGAAGACTCAGTTACTGTTAATTTCCCCGGCCTGCTGGTGTGTTTTTTGGCAGAGTCTGGGAGTAGAACAGAGCCGGAGATGGAGTAATACACTGCAGGTGTCTTCCAGGAAGGAGCCTGTTCATCCTGCTACACTGGCAAGCCCTATTTATACAGCCCATATCTGAGTCACAGTCATTAAAAGCTCGTTATGTGCCCCCCAGAGACCCCTGCAATGAGCAGAAGAGACATATATGTATTAGGTTAAGTTAAACCCAGTGGCTCTGTGGTAGCACAGATTGACAGGCAGACACACACACACACACACACACACACACACACACACACACACACACACACAAAACAGATGTTTCCTCGCATGCACCAAATCATAGCAGTTTGTCTCGAGTGGACACGGACTGAAACCCACATCTGACCCCCAAGCTACGCTGTAGCCATTGGACATCAGCCATTTCCATCAGCCATTTCCATCAGCCATTGGCCATCGAGAGACTGCTTCCTTTTGAAATTGAAAGCTGCCATTAGCCATGTTGTGCTCGGGTTGTGTCAGATAGAAGCGCTAAAGTTGCAGAGGCTAGGGTTCTTGATGAAGGACTCCATTTAGTGCATTAAAATAATGAGAAATAATATTAGTTGAGTTCTGGTGTATTGACACATAATCCAAAAGGTTGGATGAACGCAATCTATTATACTAGTGTCTGGCTGTAGTTTGTGGCTGTATTGTAGTTTGTTTTAGCTCAGCTTTTGTTCACATTTCTGCACATAGCAAAAATATAGCAAAACTATACTTATGCATATCGATGAATATGATAGATACTTTCCGTCTCTGCTTCTCTTGCAAAACAAGGCCCCTTCTGGAGCAGGTAGAATATCGCATTGACACAACGCTGATAGCAATGCAACACAATGTGTTAAGTTGAATTCAAGGGTAAGGAGGGATGCTCTACAATGTTTCGCCCTAGGCCTGGGGTGATGGATGGATAAAACTGTATACCAACAATCTGTAAAACACCGCCTGAAAGCACTCAACAGTAACTGCACCTCTGCCAGCTCCCCTCCACCCAGCCCCTTCCTCCTCTAACTGGTTTAGGCCCCTCTGACAGGCACTGACAGACCAGTAGGCACCCTCTAGGTTTCCTGTGCTTTCCTGTACTTCTGCCTCTGGCTCTGTCTGTCTGCACCCAAAGCCTCCGTTGCAGCTCTGTTTCAGTCTGAGAAAGGAGGGGGGTTAGGCCATTGCAGGGAGGAAGAGTGGGGGATAAGGATACAGTAGAGAAAAATACAGTAGAGAAACATGGGGTAGAGAGAGAGAGTGAGAGAGAGATTGGTTTAGATTGAGAGTGCAGGGGGAGGTAGGGCAGAGAGTGAGAGATGAAGAGAGAGGGGTAGGTTGAGTGAGGTGGAGGAGAGATTGTGTTGAGAAAGAGGTAGAGAGACATGAAGGAAAGACGCTTAAGTTGACACAGTGAGACAGAGGAGGTAGATGTGAGAAGGGAAGGTAGATGTGGAAAAAATGGCATAGAGAGAGAATCAGTAAAGAAAGATTGAGTAGAGAGAGGTATAAATAGGGAGGGGTAGGAGAGAGATGAGGAGGTAAAAGTGCAAGAAACAATTGATATGAAGGGGAGAAAAGACTAGTAGAGAGAAATACTAGTAGAATGATTGAGGTGGATTAGAGTCATAAGCAGGAGAGAGCGGGAAGGAAAGGTGAAGCCCAAGAAGACCCAGCCCCCGCACTTAATTGTTCTGTTTTGCCAGGAAAAGCCCCAGATGCCTGTAGTCAGGCAGTGGCTTGACCCTTCCTTTGGCTGTGGGCCGCAGGGCCGTGGGCACCCCACAGTAAGCTTAGCGGCTTTTATTCAACAGACCCACGTCTTTTCTCTCATGTGCCCCTTTGGGAGGCGCAAAGCCTCACATCTGTCAAAGTGTCGCAGGGATTGCTGTCTGTGCCCCTCCCCTCCTTCCCTCCCTGCCCTTACAACAGCGATTACCCAGGGATCCCGGCACAATGTTTCTCACGGCCATTAAACATGCACTTGTCAATCTGTCTCCTGTCCGGGTGACCGATGGCCTGGCAGCCGTTCACCTCTCAGTCGGCTTAGAACCAATCGATAAAAATACAGACTACATTCTCATGGGGGATTCTTGGTTAAAGCAGTACAGCAAAATGACTAAAAAAAATATCAGCCGTATCAGTTGAGTTGTAGAAAACTATGTGCTGCTTACCAGGGCGCTGTGTAACATTGCTGTGGTAAAAATCGTTTGCTAGTACTACAATGATATCCAGATTAATTTGAATTTGCTGTACCTTACTTTTTACTTGAATTGATCCCAGTGGAATTCATCACGGGTACTAGCTATGAAGAATCATAATGTTAAACTGTATGCCACTAATCAAAGCGGAGGTGGAAAGCATGTTTCCCTGACTGATTGTTATAACACAGAAATTTGTTTAGGCCTTTATTTTGCTGTAGACGACTCTCCGCTGTTAACTCGATTGGTTAACTTTAGCTGTCCGCCCACAGAACTTGTCAGTCGTTGCTTTCGGCATCATCTGTTAATGATGCTACCTGGGACTCCATCTGACGCTTTCAGATTGTGTATATAGTGTCAGCAAAGAGAACATCAACAAAGAGAAGAGTGAGAACAAGACCACGGTGCTAATTGCTATAAGTACCAGGCTTGTGTCTTCAGATGTCAAGATTAAAAGCATTAGCCTACACTTTTCTTTCTTCCCTATTTTTTACTTCCTTGTTAGGGTGCCAGCTTGTCTTGTCAATGAGCTGTTCTGCCTTGCCAAGGAAACGTGTGTGGTAGATAAATCGGCATACCTCTCTGGCTAGCGTCGACTCAAATATCCAGACTTAATTTCCAGAGTAATGTCACATTCCATGTTAATAATACTTTATATATGTCACAAGAATATGGCAGAAATCAGATTTATAACAGGGTACCCGCGGGGTCTTAAAAGTATTAAAAAAGCATTGAATTTAATATTCTCAAAATAAGGCCTTAAAAGTATTGAATTTCATTTGCAAAGGTCTTACATTTTTTTCTTGTCCTTTCGTAGGATCAAATAAATACCGTAACGTCATAAATAACTGTCAAATGTATAAAATGTTTTGTGTGTAACGTTACAATTTACTCTGTTTGGTGTGTCTTGGACATTACGACAGTACAGGTAATGTTTACGTCAGTGTATTGACGCTCTTGACCGTGGAGTGTGCTGCTAACAAGCTCGTCTCAGAATGGGCAAGTGTCGTTTTAAGGGGCTTTCACATGATCCGCGTAAAGCGTCGACATCAACGTCAGGTTGGACGAGACTCCTTCACAGGATCAGCGTCACCCGCATCAGCCGGTGACCGTAGCTAACCACATCGCCAATGATCATACTAGCACAGCCATAGAAGTTCAAGTTCAAGAAGTTTATTTGTCACATACACACACGGGGTGTGCAGTGAAATGTAAAAAGTGGCAATGCTCAACAGAAATGTGCAAAGAACAAAATAACAGGTTCACACTATTTACAATAAAAAACCAACACAATATTTACAATATTTACAATATATAATATAATATAAAACAATATTGTATAAGTGAATATAGACTGGCTGCATATACGACCTGTACTAAGCTGTCAACCAGCCTGGTAGTCCCGTCTGTAAACCGACATCATTCCATGATACAGACTTTTTAGTCAGATCGTGGTATGATTTAAGGTCATGTTGTATAATTCGGGATGCTCCGACACACATAAAACAAGTTTCTCTTCTATATATTTTTTTTTATTTCGCGACTATGATATCAAACGCCTCTCTTTCCCACTGCTCTCTATCTCTAACCCGATCACTAATGAATAGCAAACTAAGAGCTATTAGATTCCAGTGATTGGTTGCGCGTCGCGAAGGTCAAAGTTGAATAAAGTTGAACATTGAGCGCAGCGCCAGGGGGTCTCCCAGTGTCTGTGCCGAGGGCGCAGAACGCCGAGGGCGGCGGCGACGCTAGGTTCGGCGGCGACGCTTGCCAGATAGGAAATGAATGCCAGCAGCCGAGCGTTTTTGTCGCTGATCATGTGAAGGGCGCTCACAAAGCTATTGTGTATTAAATATTAATGTGAGTATTATAATAACATGTTTTATTAAATTCAAGTACTTGGTAAATAATTATTTTCTAGGGCTTAAAATCCATACTGACTTTCCATTATATCCTTCATACTTTTGCCAGTATGGCCGTGAAGTTGGCATTAAATTTCATTCCAAGTGGTATTAAAAAGGTCTTAAAAAGTCTTAAATTTAACTTGGAGAATCCTGGGGGTACCCTGTATAAGAGGAAGCACACGGGTGGATCCACTTGCAAGGAGGAGTGTCCTCATTCTCTTTTACATAGTTCAACCATCTGTTATACTATTTACACAAATCAATCAATCAACTATACAAAATACATCACAAGAGTGGCTATCACTGGCAGGTTATAATATAATATGTCTGAAGCTACATAACTACATCAATATACGCATACATGTAGATGAAGTACATGAGTACATCACACGTGTAGTCAACAGGGAATATATTGCAGACGGGAAAAAATATACAGTACATTTCAGAAAGGGGAAAGGCATATTGGTAGAAAGATAACTGATCAAGATGGGTTGATTCTAATCAAAATCAATATGGCATAGCCTACCTCATGAAGAAGCTTCAGGAGAGATCTATGTGCGAGGGGGGGTTAGAATGAGTGTGTTTGGATGTAGCTAGGATTCACCAGCATTGCTTAGATTTCTCTGTTTGTCTTGGCTGATAAATGTGACGGGAGAAAGGTGAGGCAAAAGGTTTTGTGGCAACTCTGCTATGCCATGGCTACCGCTGCCCGTTGTTTATAGTGTGAAAGAGGGTAAGAGGCTGAGAGAGGAGCATGAAAGCGAAGCAGCCCATTTTGTTGTCAGACCATCGAGGGCTGGAGTTTTATGAGCTTTGAGGCTGGGGATGTGGTAGTGGTGATTTAGAGCTTTCATTACCTTGGCTTCCCATAGGCACCACACACACACATGCACACATGCACATGCACACATGCACACTTGAGATGACCAAGGAGGCTTGTATTTTACTGGTATTGCTACAGCACAGATACCTTAATTGCTGAACAGTTATGCATGCATTCAGCGCAAGGGCTGAATGATAATACTGACCCCAGGTCTGTATCAGGAGGCCAGATGCCAGTGGCTTGTTAGAGAATGGCAAGCTATGGCAAGTCAGCTGGTCATCAACACACACACACACACACACACACACACACACACACACACACACACACACACAGGCACACACAACACTTCCCTAGCTCCCTGAAGCTCTGTGCTTTGCCTGCGCTTACTGGGAGATGGGGAGACTTTGGCGAGAGGGAGGCAGAGAGGGAGAGAAGGGAAAGGTTTCCCTGGTTGAATTTGCGAACTGAAGTTGACACCCGTGCTCTCACCCTTTACTCTCCCTTACCTCTTCTCTCTCTCTTTCACTTAATCCTGTTCTATCTTTAGTGCTCTCTTTTGCCTTTTCCCCTCCTTTTCCCCCAGATCTCTCTCCTTTCCACCGTCACTGCATCTCCTCTCTCTGCCTCCCCTGTCGCTCTCTCTCTCTTTCTCTCACTCTCTCTCTCTCTCTCTCTCTCTCTCTCTCTCTCTCTCTCTCTCTCTCTCTCTCTCTTGCCAGTGGAGTTTCGTTCTGTCAGGGGAGGAGTGGAGTGATTTACTCTCCGTTACTCCGGTCACGCTTTTACTGCTTCGCCACATTTTCCCATTTCCCCTCTGCACACAGATGATTCCCAGGCTTTTGCAGGCACATACAAACACTCTCACATACACTTTCTCTTTCTTGCTTTCTCTCATTCTCTCCCACCCCCTTCCTCTTTCCCTCTCCTCTGCTCATCTCCTTAGCAAAGATGGCATAGTTACCTGGCTGAAGACATGACCTTACTGCTGCCATGGCACTTTGTCACCCTCTGCTCCTGTTGTGATTTACACCCATACACTCAACAGCTTTCACCAGAGTCACTGATTCACATCCTTTCACAGTTGGACCTCTTAGAATGTACAGATGTGTGGAAAATCTCCAGGTGCACACACTGGCTAACACACTGGTATGCACAAAGGCACACACACACTGACTATTGCCACAATGACAGTAGATTGGAGGCTTTCGTGGCCGTTGGGCGAACTCCTCCTGGCTCAGTCAGGATCTTGATGAATAGCTTGGCCAGTCAGAGTTCACTGATTGTCTATGCAAGCATATACACACACACACACACACATACAGGCTTCACTGAATAGCAGCAGCAACTAAAAACAGGCCTAATACAGGCTCCACTCTGAGGAAGGTTTACCCAACAAATAGATTTGATACAGCAGTCCGTATCAGTATTTTTTCCAAAGGTGTGGGAGAGGAAGACAGAGGCTTATGTCCCTGTGACTGAGGAATGTGAAAAGCAGGCAGCTGAGGCTTGGTAGAGAGCTCTGGCTAGGACACAGAGGGCAGGTTTAGAACGGGCAGAAAGTGAGGATATATGGCAAAGAAACAAAGCTGCTTACGCTGGCTTTGAAATTGAAGCCTCCAGGAATTTGATGCACCATGCCAGCACTGCATTTCTCGAAGTTCTCCGAGTCTCCCCATGGACCTTCCTGGAGCTTTATACCGTATGCTTCCTAACTCCCTCTGTATACCTGCTGCTTGCTAGGCACTTGGTACTTGGTTGAGTCAAACCTGCAATGTGGGACATTTCCTTAATTTGGGGTTTGGGGTTGGTATTTTTATGGCCTGTTTAAAAAAAAAAAAAAATGTTTTTTACATTGGTGTATTTTGGACTAATCCATATCAATTGAATTCTTTGTGCGCCCATCAACACAAGAATATAAAACCCAAGAGTTGAGATCATTAATTCCCCCCTGTCTGCATAGCTACAGTTACAGGCTTTCATCAGACTATGATTAGACCAGAACAGGAAAAAGTGTCTCATTGTGGAGGGGGTATTTCCATTCTCTCATGTCGTCCATCTTTTGTTCCTGAGTGTCTGAAAGCAGTCTTTTGAGGAAACTAGTACAATAAATGTATGACACACCATAGGCCTGGGCCAGCCTAGCAACCGTCCAGTTGGGTCCTAAAGTCTTAAGAATTAGCCAAACTGCGTTCGAAACACAGAACATTGATTCTAAAACCTCTCCGTTTTTGTAGAGAACCCGGACCTCAGTCATTCACATTCTTTTTAAATATTCAGCCCTTTGTCATTCAGTTGTTTCTAACGTCAGCCATATTCAACTCACATAACTCAAAGTTAGGCTATTGTGCATTATCATCGTTGTAAAGTTGTAAAAATACAACTGCATTTCAGTGTGTTTTTATTCATTTATTTATTTTGGAGAAAGGTTCTTCACAAGGTATTTGAGATCAGATCTGTTTGAATAACCCATGCATTAGAAGCAGTGTCTTCTCTGGTCCCTCTAATGTTGGTCCTAATAAGGACTCCTAATAAGGACTTGTACTGAATTGGAAGGAGCCATGACCATCAGTGACTGGTTGAGGAGAGAAGTAGCTCTTAAAAGTTCAGCCAGACATCTGCACATTATCTATTTACAACCTGCAACTTGAGTTAATGCTCTGTCTGGATCCAATATACTACAGCATGATTTGTATTTCTACTGTCTTTTAACAGAAGCTGTGCCCTAACAACAGTCTTGCCAATGTACACGTTATTCTTAATCTTAGTGTTCTGTGGCATATTGGATCGCTCTATGAGATTTTGCTTTATAGCCAACTCTAAAGTAGACTAATGGGTGGAATGTACCTTGGATCTGCAATAAGAATGTATTACAGTTAAGAGAAATCAAGAACTGCCTGTGCATAGTTTACATAATTGGAATGTTTCTCAGATTGAATTTGACATTGATACTTTACTTTACCAGACAGACATAATATCCAAATCCAGGCAAGTGTGAAGTGGAGAAGCCAGGCTATGTTGGATAATCTGTGCCACAAAACAGAAACAAATGTTGCAAAAAAGAAAACTCACCCCAATTTATCGACTTGACAACGGAAGATAGCCTAATTGTTAACATCCAAGTTCAATATTGGAGAAAAAACGTTTTCGTTCGAGAAGTCTATATATTCAATGTAGTCATACATCAACAAGTGGAAAATTAATTTTCTCCCATACATTGAACATATTGAAAAGCCTATGCCTAGGCTATTAGGATTTTGTTTTTCAGACCTGTCTAAACCAAATCACTGTGCCATGAGTTTGGGCTAGCATGATAAATAGCGGGCCCTAGTTCTCTATACAGGAAACTCAGCCAGTGTCCGTGGAGAGGAAATTAAATGTGTGTGTGTGTTATAGAAACTGGTGCCAAAGTGCCTGTGTTTACTGTCACGACACTGGACACTGGACGCTGGACTGTTGTTTACCTTTGCCTCCAACTCTCGTTGTCAGCATTTCGGTTTGAAGCAACCTTTGTGATTATTATTGTTTTAATATGCGTCCTTACATTTGCTGCCCATCCTCACAAGCATGGTATGAGCATTATAAATGTATATCAATACAGCAACTACTTTAATGAGTGGCTAGCTAAAAGATGTTGATGATACAGTGAATCAGTGAATTTGAACCAAGCAGACCTTATAAGTTCTGTTGATGCTGCCATATTGACTCCCAGGACTCCTACAGTTAGTGATAGAAAGTGCCTACCATCGCTGCTGCTGAAATAACTCACTTTACTTACCGAGTACCAATTAAAATGCCTGTAATATGTTGTGCTGTGAGTTGTAATAATCCTTTCAACATTTTCCCACTGATTAAGAGAGACAGTAGGAACAATAACGTTCTGTTACCTCAACTACCCAGTAATAAAGAACAACTTTTTCTCTTGTAGATGAAGTAGTTTTGGATAGTTCACCCATCCTGAAGTGAAATTGTGAAATGCATCAGTACGCCTTAAAGATTTCAATGGAATATAAAGAAGGATTGTGAATAAGACATATGTATAGCTATATCGTGAAATGATGCCTGCCCTCTGTCAAATGCATGCTGGGATGGGCTCCAGTTCCCCCTAACTCTGAATAGGAATAAGCAGGTATGGAAAATGAATGAATGAATATATCATGAAATGACATATAATGGAGATTTGTCTACAGACTTTAAAGAGAGCAGGGTTTTTCTTGCATTGTAAAATCTTGGGTGGCCCAGCTAAGCGTAATTTGAAAAAACTTAATTTAAGTCAGATTGAAAATGCCTGTAAATAAAAGCCTAGCGAGTGGATTGTGATACGATAAAGTCGTCTACCCACAGAGGGCACATATTCTGTCAGTAGTGACAGGAGAGAAGGTCGGTTGAAGCGACAGGTGGTGGAGTGAGCCAAAGATTCAAGATTCAAGATTCAAGAATTTTAATTGTCACATACACACACGAGGTGTGTAGTGAAATGCAAAGTGGCAATGCTCAGCAGAAATGTGCAAAATAACAGGTTCACACTATTTACAATAACCAACACAATATTTACAATGTCACAGTTTTTAAGAGCTCTATATAAAAAAACAACACAATATTTACAATAAGAGCACTTTATAAAAAAATATAGTAAAAAAAGGGAAAATTGTATGTGTAATATAAATTATAAATTATGTGTAGTCTTTACCTAAGTGTGTGTGTGTGCATAAGAGGGGCAGTGTGTGTGTCTTGGTGGGGGCCCTGGTGAGGTCGGAGTTCACAGTCCTGATGGCCTGAGGAAAGAAACTCCGTCTCAGTCTCTCTGTTTTGGCAGCGTGACTACGGAGGCGCTTGCCTGACCGCAGCAGCTGAAACAGTCCGTTGTTGGGGTGGTGAGGATCCTTCATGATCCTGCAGGCTCTGGTTCTGCACCTCCTGGTGTACAAGTCCTGCAGGGTGGGGAGTGTAATTCCAATAGTGCGCTCGGCCGAACGCACTACTCTCTGCAGAGCCTTCCTGTCCTGAGCGGAGCTGCTGCCAAACCAGGCAGTGATGCTTCCTGTCAGGATGCTCTCTACAGCTCCAGAGTAGAAGGACTGAAGGATCCTCCGGGAGACTTTGAATTTCCTCAGCTGCCTGAGGTGGTAAAGGCGCTGCCTCGCCTTTCTCACCAGAGTGTCAGTGTGTGTGGACCATGTCAGATCTTCGGTGATGTTGACTCCCAGGTATTTATACCTGCTCACCCTCTCCACAGTATTCCCATTAATCCCCAGTGGTGAGTACGTCCTCTGTTGTTGTGTCCTCCTAAAGTCCACAATCAGCTCCTTAGTTTTGGTGACATTCAGGAGGAGGCTGTTGTCCTGGCACCAGAGTGACAGATCAGCAACTTCCTCCAGGTAGGCCTTCTCGTCGTTGTTGGAGATCAGGCCCACCACCACTGTGTCATCCGCAAACTTAATGATGGTGTTGGAGCTGAACCTGGCCACACAGTCATGTGTGTACAGGGAGTACAGTAGGGGGCTGAGGACGCAACCCTGGGGGGATCCTGTGTTCAGGGTGAGGGGGTTGGAGGTGTGTCTACCCACCCTGACCACCTGGGGCCTGGCGGTCAGGAAGTCCAGGATCCAGGCACACAGGGGGGTGTTCAGTCCCAGCTCAATCAACTTGCCAGCCAGTCTGGTGGGGACTATGGTGTTGAAAGCTGAACTATAGTCAATGAACAGCAGTCTCACATAGCCCCCCTTCCGGCTGTCCAGATGAGAGAGTGTGGTGTGCAGTACCTGGGAGACAGCATCATCCGTGGATCTGTTGGGACGATAAGCAAACTGCAGCGGGTCCATGGAGCAAGGGAGGAAGGCGCAGATGTAGTCCTTAATCAGCCTCTCGAAGCATTTCATGACCACCGAGGTGAGGGCCACCGGTCGGTAGTCATTCAAGCATGCTGGAGAAGCATTCTTGGGCACAGGGACAATAGTGGATCTCTTGAAGCAGGCGGGGACCACAGACTCAGCCAGGGAGATGTTGAATATAGTGGTGAACACTGGAGCTAGCTGATTAGCACAGGTCTTCAGTACTCGTCCAGATATGCCATCTGGACCAGCAGCTTTCCTGGTGTTCACCCTCGTCAGAGCCCTCCTCACACTGTGCTCGGTCACAGAGAGTGTGTGTTCATCCCCAGCGGTAGAACTCACTCCGGTTGCGCTAACGGTGATGTTGTTAGCCGACGAGCTAGCGCTGTTGTTGCTAGCCTCAAACCGTGCATAGAATGAATTCAGGTCCTCCGCTAGGGATGCGTCGGCACTCACAATTGCGGGGGGTCTGCCCTGGTAGTCCGTTATAGTCCGTAGCCCCTGCCATAGGCGTCTGGTGTCGCGCTGCTCCATCTGCGACTCCACTCTGTCCCTATACCTCCTCTTGGCCTCCTTCACCGCCCTTCTCAGTCCATAGGACGCTGCCTTGTGCTCGTCCATGTTGCCGGATACAAGACCGGAGTTATAGGCAGCAGTGCGGGCGTTCAAAGCGTCGCGGATGGATTTATCAACCCACGGTTTTTGGTTAGGAAAGGACCTAACTTTCACCGTAGGGACGATGGTGTCCACTAGCATTGCTATGAAGCTCGTTACTACTTCCGTAAACTCGCTGACGTCCCTGGAACTGGATTGGAACATGTCCCAGTCGACGTCACGCAGAGCGTCCTGTAGCTCAGCCTCTGATTGGTCAGACCACCGCTTTACGTCCCTCGTCACTACCGCTTCCCGTGCTATCCTTTGTTTATACTCCGGTAGCAGGAAAATGGCGGCATGGTCTGATTTGCCGAACGGAGGGAGAGAGACAGCCTTGTAGCCTCTCTTGAACGGCGTATAGCAGTGGTCCAACGTTCTTTCCCCTCTGGTAGCACACGTAATGTGCTGATGAAAGTTCGGCATGACTTTTTTTAGGTTCGCCCTATTAAAGTCCCCAGCCACCACCATAGCCGCGTCGGGATGCTTGTTCTGATGCCGACATAACACATCATGTAGGTCCGATAGTGCTACGTCGGTGTCCGCTTGTGGTGGTATGTAGACGGCTGTGGTGATGACCGAGCTGAACTCCCGGGGAAGGTAGAATGGACGGCATGAGATAGTCAGATGTTCCAGGTTCGACGAGCAGGAACGAGAAAGAGTCTTAATGTCCTTGGGGTTGCACCACTTGTTGTTGGTCATGAAGCAAACCCCTCCACCCTTAGATTTGCCAGACTCTTCCGTTCTATCCGCACGGAAAACAGAGAAGGACTCGGTTGGGCATATGGCTCGATCCGGCACCAGCGGGGTCAGCCATGTTTCCGTCAGACAAAAGACGTTACAATCCCTCATGTCCCGTTGGAATCTAATCCTCGCCCTAACATCATCCAACTTATTATCCAGAGACTGGACGTTAGCAAGAAGGATGCTGGGCAGAGGTGGACGGTGGGCTTGAACTCTCAGTCTGTTCCGAATTCCGCTCCGTTTTCCCCGATGTTTCCTCCTTCGTCTCCCCGTAGGTGAGTCTCCACTGTTGTTGTTGTGGCTCGCTCGTACTATCTCTGCCGGCCACGCTGGGTCGATGGGAAAAGTGGACAAAAACCTTTGTTTTGCGCAAAAGGTTATGTCCAAAAGTGTGCTGCGTTCGTAGGATGTTAGTGCCGATGTGTTTGAGCAAAAAAAGATATTAAAAACAAACACAAAAACTAAAAAAACGCACAATCTCCGCGGAGCTACCACGACGGCGTCTAGACACGGCCGCGCCATCTTGTTTATACATTACAAAGTAAACTGCGTATAGGAAAAGTTGTGTTATGGATAACAAGAACAGTACAATTTACAACTCAACCTTTGAAAAAACGAGTCGTCAAGTCTGGCCCAGACAGCTCAGTCGGTAGAGCATGAGACTCTCAGCCTCAGGGTTGTGGGTTCGATCCCCACATAGTGTCAGTTATCACCTTTTATAAGTCGCTTTGGATAAAAGCGTCTGCTAAATGACTACTGTATTGACTGTACTGTACTGTTATCGTTTGTAATGTTACGGGCAGGGATCCCTCTAGCTGGTATACCCTCCTGTGAACACTGCTGCAGCACCATGCAACGGCTATGCTTTATTTGTTTTTTTATTGTATGCTATAATTCAACAGTTGAAGACTTTGTATAATGTATTTATTGTTTCCCAAATAAATCAAAAGAAAAATGGGGGAAAACACTTTGGGAAAGTCTGACATAGCCTAGCCTTAGCATAGTGACATCTGATTAAATCTAAAGATGTATTTATCATGACAATAACAAATCATAACATAACATAAATTGTGATGGCAATGTCAAATATCTTTCATGCATTTAAAGTAAGAGATCACGGCAACAGATCCCTGTTGGAAACAAGTCTGACAAACTTTCTGGTCCTGGAAAAATGAATCAAATTCAATGTAAAAAGCTAAAGAACTCAACTAGGACAGTGTTAATGTTAGTATACGCTAAAAGCTAGTATCTATAAAAGCATAACATTGGAATACAGTGAGTTTGGATGTTTAGTTGGCTGTGATGAAAAAGCCAGACTGTCTGTGCTTAGGCACTACCTGAGCCTCTTTTTGAACCAAGAAAAAACTTGAGATAACACATCCTCCAAGGACTTCAATCTTTTTAAAATATGTTTTGTTTTATTATGTTTGGTAAAGATAGTTTCCTTTGGAGCTATTGGTTCCCTAGACCAAGGAAATGACGTAGGGAAACTTGAGTAAGGCTAAACAGAAAGGGTTGGAGGGAGGAGACCAGTGGATAGTGGAATCTGTGATTGATAATCTAGTGCATACAAGAGAGACTGGATAGTTTTTAATGCTGTCCACACATGGCTGGCTCAGACCCAGCACTCTTTTTATGTCACCTGCACATCTCACTCTCATTCTCACTGTCTCTGTCTTTCTCGCGTCTCTTCCTCTCCGCCCAGACAAGGCCATAATGATACTATAGCAGGTCTCTGACTGTTCAGTGAACCTCTTTCAGGTTTTCCAGCAGTATTATTTTGGGCTATTTATTTGTTCCATTAGTCTCTGTCAGAGCCAGCCTGTCAGCCGAGCCTGTCGTGCCGCTGTAGGTGGCAGGGCCTCCATATGGCCAAGCCAGCCTGTAGGCGCTGAAGGGAACTATTGCATTGAGTATCCCAGGGAGGGATATTCCACAGTGCGCGGAGAAGCCACTGCTGTGAAGCTTCCTCTCTGAACATTGGGTTGGTGGTGATGATGAGGATGATGATGTTTGTGCTGGTGAAGATAATGGTCCTGATGATGATGATGATGGTGGTTGGGCTGATGATGGTGGTTGGGTTGATGATGGTGGTTGGGTTGATGATGATGGTTGGGTTGATGATGATTGCGTTGTTATGGTGGTGATGATAGTCATTGCCATGATGATGATACAGAAAATAATTGAACAAATATAGCAGCAAGTGGCGTTGCCAGGGTTCAAGCCCAAATATCTTAAGATTTTGTTGCATATGAGCAATAGATTTTTTTATTTCACAAATCAGTTATTATTATTTAGCCATTAAATCTGTTTTTTCGTGAAATGCTGTTAATCACATTATGAGATACACACTTTTGGCATATGCAGCGTCCCCTATGGGCCACTTATATACAAGCCTTTGTACACATGTTTGGGGACCTATACTCGACATATTGACTAAGTTTTGTTATGATTGGATAAAAGGCTTATGGCCAATTCATAGACCGTCTTTTTATTTTGTGGCCGTGCTGATATCGTGGCGGTGTGCCACAGATGAGCCTATGTATGGGAACACTGAAAGTAAAATAAAAACCGAGAACAACAAAGGTATGCTAGCTTTCAGCTAAATCAGTACAAAAAGTGGGTTAGGGTTCTGCCCTACAGACTTGAAAAATGGATAATTTTTTTAACTGTTATTGGACTGATGTGTGCTCTTTTCCAGCTTCACATTCTTTGTCACACACATTCGAACCTGGGAGCTGTCCAATACAACCACAGTCTCTCTGCCTCTGAGCAGCACCGCTTGAGCAGCTGGGGTTTTAGTGCCTTGCCCAAGGGCACCTTGTCAGTAGTTTTTGAGGGAGTGTTAATTTTCTTCCACCCACATTTTCCAAGCCATCTGGGGATTCGTACTGGCGAGTTTGAGGTTACAAGCCGGCTTCTTTAACCTGTAGGCTGTTTGAAGATGGTGATTGATTGTATTCCAGCCAGACTTTGTGCCCTTTCTGGGCGAGGTGAACACTTCAAATTGTAATTTGGCTAACTTCACACCATGCTCCTCATTTGTTATGTAAAAAAACTCTCCCTGTCTTTCAGATCCACCAGAGAGCCCCCCAGTCTCTACGTCATCTGTGGTTCACTGGCAAAATACTGGGATTTTCAGTGAGTATCCATCCTTCTCTACTGCAACTGGGTTTGACGGTCTGTTATAGCTAGGAAGTTCACCATGGGCTACATTTACCATACAGCACTGTTACAGCCGTTGTCAAGGTTACTGTCGTGCAAATTCTTTCCTGAAAAGCCTCCGGGGTTCTTGCAGTGAATAACCTTGTATTATAGCGTTGTTACTGGAGAAAGAACATCATTATTAGTCTGCATCCTCGTCACCACCATTGTCGGAAATTCGCTGTAAGGTCTTCTTTTCAAATCCTTTCATCCACAAATAACCAGCCTCCGTGTTTTTCCTCTCTATATTTGTTTCTAGACTATTATCTGTTTTTTTGAGAGTTTATTGAATCAAACCTCCTGTCTGTTTGTTTGTGTGTTTATGTGTTTCACCCCAATATGGTTTGTGAAGTGATGTAGTGGTAAATATAAAGGTAGGTAAATTACCACCAATATGATCCAAAATGTATTTGTATTTTCACAAAAGGATTCATTTCTGTTTTTTTTTCTCCTATTCTCATATTGCATAGATCAGTTTTATACCACATACTAGGATGAATAATATTAGAATTATAGAATATTAGAATTATATTAGCCTAAAAAGGCGAGGTAAATTATTACGTGCAACTAAAAGTTGGGTAAACTGAGTTTAGGTGGGTTTACCCTGCACTACATCCCTGGGTTTGTGTTAAAAGGCAATACCACTCAATATAATGTACAGTGCTGTGAAAAAGTATTTGCCCCCCTCCCTGATTTCCTCTATTATTGCATATTTTTGACACTGAATGTTTTCAGATATTCAATCAAAATCTAATAATAGATAAAAGGAACCTGAGTGAACAACACAAACTTTTAAAAAAATATTTATTTAATTTATTTCTGGCAGCCAACTCACTTAGCCAGCCGAGTGAGGCAGGGAATGATCGGCAGTAATCCCCTAGGGGGCCTAAGAACAGAGGCCACAGGTGGATGCTGGGGTGGTGGTGGGGTGAGAGCTTCGTCCCAATTAATGAACAAAGTTTTCCAACACCCATTGCCCCTGTGTGAAATAGTAGTTACACTCAATAACTGGTTGTACCACCTTTAGCTGCAATAACTGCAACCTAAGCAGAATTGCTTTAATTCAGCAACATTTGTGGGTTTTCGAGCATGAACTGCTCGTTTCAGGTCCTGCTACTGCACCTCAATTTGGTTTAGGTCTGGACATAAATAGGTTAGGTCACACCATTCCAAAACCTTAATTCTGATGTAGACTTGCTTGTTTGTTTTGGATCATTGTCTTGCTGCATGACCCAACTGCGCTTCAGCTTCAGCTCACGGACGGATGACCAGACATTCTTCTTTAAAATTCTCTGATACAGAGCAGCATTCACGGTTCCTTCAATGATGGCAAGTCATCCAGGCCCTGGGCAGCACAGCATCCCCAAACCATGTTGGGGACTGTTGGTATGAAGTTCATATTGTGGAATGCTGTATTTGCTTTTCACCAGACATAACGGGACCCATGTCGTCCAAAAAGCTCCACTTTTGTCTCATCTGTCCATAGAACAGTGTTCCAGGAGTCTTGGGCATCATCCAGGTGCTTCTTGGCAAACTTGAGATGAGCATTCCTGTTCTTTTTAGAGAGTAGTGGTTTCCGCCTCGCTACTCTCCCATGAATCCCGTTTTTGCCCAGTCGCTTTGTGATAGTGGAGTCATGAACACTGACCTTAGCTGAGGCAAGAGAAGCCTGCAGTTCTTTGGATGTTGTTTTATGGTCCTTTATGACCTCCTGGATGATTTCACGCTGAGATTTTGGCACAGGGTCCACTCCTGGGAAGATTCACTACTGTTCCAAATTTTTCTCCATTTGGAGATTATGGCTCTCACTGTAGTTTGGTGGAGCCCCAGAGCCTTAGAAATGTCTTTGTAACCCTTTCCAGACTGATAGATAGCTACAACTTTTCCTCTGGTTTCTTCAGGAATTTCCTTTGATCGTGGAATGATGTGCCTCTAGACCACCTTTGTGCTGAAAACTTCAGTCTGATAGTAAGGGTCAAAATTTTTATTAATTATTAATAATATAATTAATTATTTTATTTATTATTGACATATTGGGCAGGGTTGGCTATAATAAAGCCTGTGTTCAATCAGCTGAATTGTGCCTTTAATTGGGTTGACTTAAGGAGGGGGCAAAAACATTTTCACAAGAGAAGATTGCGTTTTGATTACCTTGAACATCACACAAATGAAAGAAGCAACAAACTTAGGTGTCATTTTCTTTTACAATACCTTTTCACAGCACTGTATATGTGTTTTTCCTATGGTCACTGTCCAATTCATTTTTGTATTCCCAAAGTCAGAACTAAGGCTTGGGGCAATGATGTCAACTGTATAAAATCTGGAGCTGCTCCATAGAGAAGCAATTGTGAAAGGTGATATAGGAAGCAAGGGAATTTTCTGTGGAGAAAGGGTATATTTTCCCCTTGGAAAACTCTTCTGATTCTGTGAAATCACACAACAGGTATTGATTGGGTTGTTCCAGACCATAGGAATAACATAGTCATGACATTTTGTGAAGCCGCTGTGAGATTTTACCATACAATCCTTATGAAACTAGTAAATGTAGATCCTTTATTTCAGTTAAGAAAGGGCATTTTAAAAAAAATGAAATATGGAGAGAGTAGTGAGTGTGCATCAGTCTGTGAAGGTTATAAAGACGTATCAAAAAGATTTGGCCTCCATCAGTCTACTGTGAGACAAATAATATACAAATAGAGAACATTCAATATGACAGCGACGTGCTAAAATATGAACAAGAAAAATATTTAAACTAGTAAAAAAACAACCCAAGAATAACAACCAGAGATCTACAAGCCTCCATTGCTGCATCTGATGATATTGTGCATCTGTCAACAATAAGAAGAACAGTGAATAGAAATTGCAAGGGAATGCATGGGAAGCCAGGAAGAGCCTCTACTGTCTAAACAGAACAAAGCTGCTTGTCTTAAGTTTGCCAGAAGGACGTCAGTCCATCATTCCGAGAACTGAAGCCGGGCTGCAAGTGGCTGTTCAACAATACAATGAAGCTAAGCATTCATGGAAGTATACCAAGGAAAGAAGTTAAGTGTTTTGGATTGGCCCAGTCAAAGTCCTGACCTAAATCCATTGAGATGCTGTGTCAGGACCTGAAGCATCTGTTCATGTGAGACCTCAAACCTCACTGAGTTGGTTGAGTTCTGTAAGGAGGAGTGGGAGAAAATCCCTCCAAGAAGAAGAGACTGATCAGTGGCTACAGGAGAAGTTTACTCCAAGTCGTTGTTGCTAAAATTATTGAAAGAGTTCACATATTTTATTCACACTGTGATAGGAGCAATTTTTTGTTAAATAAATCAGTTTCATTAAATAAACAAATGAAAGTATATCTCATTTATTTGTGCATACTCTTCATTTGGGATATCTTAATTAAGATTTGAGGTTTAGATAAGCATTTCATAAGGTTATTCCTCGATATTAAATAATGACCACGTCCTATAGGGTTCACAAACTTTCAAGCATGACTGTATATGGATTGTGAAACTGAGCAGTAATCCCCTTTCAGATGAAAAGTGTTGATTAGGCCCTCATCTATGAGATTCAAACACCATGTTGTGTTCCAGTAAACGCTTCACTCTTTCTCTCTCTTGCTCGCTAACAACTCACACCTCCTCCTTCCCCAGTCAGCTCCAACAATGCCACTCTCCTCCCCACGCACGCACGCACGCACGCACGCACGCACGCACGCACGCACGCACACACACACACACACAGAGAGAAAGGCAGAACAATGTCTCTGTATCAAACAAATCCTGATTGGCTGCCTGTTACACTTCTGTTTCTCCACTGCCTGAACGTTTAGCTAGTTTAATGTTAGTTAAAATGTAATGTTATTCCCATGTGGTGATAAGCCCACATAACACCATTGAGCATGGCTGTACTGAGCAGTGAAAAGGTTTTAGTGTTGGTGGAATGAAGTACTTAATCAAAGCCTGGTGTGTGAGTTATCGACAGCTTGTTATTGACGTTTGATTCAGCGAGCACAGTAACTTTGTTTTCAGGCACTAGCTGATGGCATTGCAACATTAGCTGACTATTATTTTCAAACTGTCTCTCCATTCAGTTAGCTTAAATGAATTATTGTCATTGTAGTTTACTAACGCTGTCGGTGCTTAGCAGCATTAGATCTTGATTGTTTGAAAAGTACATGACCCACCAGGCTTTGGCCAATCTTATTGATAAGGTCTCAGTGACTTGAGCGCAAGGAAGGTGCCATAGAGGTGGCTTGAAGTAAATTTGAGAAAATATATTATTGAGGATTATAGCAAACCACAGACCCATATCCCCTCCTATTTCAGATAGGAGAGGCCGATTTAGAGGAAAAACACACAGCTTTTTAATCTTTTTAAAATTGATGCCATATCATTTGACCAAGTTGGATTGTATTGGATTGTATTGGGGATTGATTATTTGTGGTCTCATAACCTTAATGCGCAAAATAATGCTAATGGAATCCATTTTGAAGCCTTTGAAGCCAAAAGACATTTTTGGTGCTGATTTTAAATGCTGAATGCAAAGGCATAAGGGGACATTTTCACTTTCAAGCCCATTGAAGATGTAGTATCTTTGGACATGACACTGTAAATATAGAAAATATATTGCCTGGCATCTTTGGGTTAAAACTTCCCTTTAAGTTGGTCAGGAAAAAATACCAACTAAGACAGGCCACTTAAGAATTTAATATGTAAGGAAGTTCCTACAAAGAACACATTCATACAGCAATGATCTGGGGGAATAGTTGCAGGGGGAGGCAGGGTTACACACATAAAACCACAGCCGTATACTGTTAGTCACTGAGAGACACACACACACACACACACACACACACACACACACACACACACACACACACACACAGCACTGTGGCATGAAATTTCCCTCAGTCAAGAAGAGGCCAGCACTGGCAGTGAGTGTCAGGTGAGATGACATCCAGTCACAGTGGCACCATCACCTTCCTCACAGGAGGGAAAATGTGTAGAATTTCACTTCTTTGCTGATGTTCAAGAAAGATTGTAACAGTCATTTATACAGGATTATATATGTTTTGCATATAATTGTAACCATTGTAGAGTAAAAGTCCACGCAACCTGCATCTATCCTGCATTCGGACTTGGGGATTCTCTAAACAACCTCTCTCGCTTAAGTGCAACTCCAGTGATGTTAGCTGTAGCCATTGTAGAATGAACTGTACACCCTGTATTCAGTTCATTGGATTACTAAATCCACATTGGCCATTAAACATTGCCTGAAAGGAAGAAGTTCCTTACCGCCATATGTTTTGCCCATTTGCCAGGTTATGTTCTGGCCCTGGTAAATGGTGCACAGCCTTGACACAACCTTGATTGCAATATATGCTTAGCTGTATGTAGTGAGTGCTTTTAGAGTTTGTATCATTAGGGACTTTCATTCGCCTCTGCAGCCTCTGCCAGCTCTGTTTATACCACAGACATGAAGGAAGGTGAGGGGATAGTTCGCTTGATTTACTACCTCACTCACTTTCTGTATCTTCTCTCTCTTTCCCACTTTCACTCTTGACGTCTCCTCTCCTCCCACACGCGCTCACATTGAGTGAGGAATCAATCCGTATTGCTTTCATTATCTCTCTGTCGCCTCGCTGCCACTTCATTCTGACCAATCGAATGCACTTGGGCTATGGGCACAAATGAGTGTGTGGGTCTCCCAACTGCAGCAATCGTACCACGTCCTCATTAGGCCTGTTCTGGTGGCCGCCTCATCCTGCCTCATTCCTCTCCTCCTCTAATTGGACCAGAACTATGGCCTACCTGTCAGCAGGAGCTCCAATACAAATGATGCAATTTATTCTTTTCCCCCCAGGGACGTCTTGCAGTTTATAAGTTTAGACAGTGGCCTCAGAGTAACAGTGGGTCAGTGCTCTCCAGTGTCAAATCATTTTTTCAGCATGTGGTATATTCACACTATTCTTCTTTTTTTTTTTCAAACTGCCACCATATTTTCAAGTAATTCAAGATTCAAGATTCAAGAAGTTTAATTGTCACTTCTTGAATCTTGAATCTCCCCGTTCACTTTACTGTAAAAAAAAATATGGTGGCAGTTTGGAAAAAAAAAAGAAGAATAGTGTGAATATACCACATGCTGAAAAAATGATTTGACACTGGAGGGTCAGTGCACTGGAGAGCACTGACCCACAGTGATTGAAAGGTGGACAGAAAGCTGCTGCTTTGAAACAATGAACTGTGGGTGGCTTCTTTTAAGGCTGGGGTCACACTACATGAGCCATGATTTTGCCATCAGACTGATTTTCAAGATCAGACAGTCTGCTCTATTTTGGGATGGTTGTACAGATGATCTTGTAGTGTGTGAGAGTTCAGGATTTTAATCTCTTGCCTCCCGATCCAGTTGGCACTGTCATGATTAAAATGTTTGATTTTTACTATTCAAATCTGTCTTTAATGTTGATATCCTCCTATGGTGTGAGTTACTCAACAACTCCAATCTGAAGCAGGTCGGCAATAACCAGTGGGAGTTGAATGTAAGATAAGGAACAAATACAGGAAGTGTGGAACGAATAATGCTTCACCTCTATATTTGTTTTAGTTCTGTGCTGTAGGAGTGTGAGAGCTTGTGTTTCACAAGATTAGGAGATGGTTTGGCATGAGAACTTACATAGTTTGTAATCCAAGTCTTTACCTTGTTGTCAAGTGCGTGATGCTCAACTCGAACTTATCACTAAGTGTGTGTGCTGCTACAATGCAATACTAAAAACATCTGTAAAAGCCAGTTGTGTGTGAGATGTCCAGTCTTTTCAGTTTCCTCATCCTCAAAGAGTGCACATATTAAACACCACGTTTTTTGTGAGTTGACCAGTCACACTGAAGAAGAGGCAGGGGTTCAGGCTGCTGATGGTGTACAAGAACAGCAGAAACCAGAATGAAAATCAAGAAAGCATTGGTTGAACCTGAATAGAAAGAGTCAGTATAGAGCACATTGGATGTGTTGCGAGTTTCTGTAAAGTTGTAGATTAACTTTGCTGATAGTGGCAGCTACTCCAGCTAGTCCATATAGTAACAAACCAATCGTCATACAACCCACAAGTGTTTGAGGTGGCACTTCTTTTTTTTCTTAACAAAAAAAATTGAGTAGTGTGAACTCACCCTAACATTTCAGCAGAATATCCCTGCTATTAATTGAGCTATTGTGGGACCAGTTTTAAGATTGTTTTAGTTTTCCTTGGAAGTCAGCCACACCCACACTTTAGAGTCTTTGGCGTGACCAGCTCACCCCTCCCCTCTCTGACCTCTCACTTCCTCCAGGGGGGACAGGAAGTGGCTGAGATGTGCTTCCCGTCGGAACCTGAGATGGCTTCCTTGGCTACAGCACAGGCTGGCAGAGCCCCAGGTTGGAAAGCAGTAGGAAGGAACAGGGTTTCCCTATTGCACAATAACTGCACTGTGCTGCTGCTGTCACAAGCCACCTGAATTAAAGCTTGCATTTCCAAAAGAAAGTTGAGGCTCTTGCCAACTGCTGGCCTATGCTGCAAAAATGTCCATCATAATGAGAATATCATTTATTTAGTCGGAAAATCATATTTTTCTTTTTTACTCTAAAACAAAATTCAGCCGTCCAGTAGAGTGAGATAATTTCACTTGCCTGTTTTTTAACATGACGGTCATCTCTCTAAATGGTGCCAATTGTTTCCAGGAAATTCTTCAAAACAAGAGAAATAAGTGAAAAGATTTTAAGATGGGATACAAGCACTCAAACACTTGTTAGTCAATAGATGTTGATGTAGTTTAAGCTGGAATGTACCAAGGCCACACACACAAACACACTTTTTATGCATGGTATGGGAAGCCAATCTCCTGCAGTGGGCATTAGTAAGTCTCTGTACTTTTTTTTTCTTTAACTCCACATTCTTTCCCCTGTTCTGGTATTAAAACCTAAACATTTACAGTTCTGGCCCCTTGCATAGATAATGTAATATCTTCTGAAATAATTGGAAATTGTAACAACCTTCGGTCTTTATACATTAATCTGTCGATTTACAACAGTACATGTTCAAACGATAATGATAAAAATGAATCTTTTATGGTTTCAAAATTGAAAAGTTGAGAAGCTATGGCGACACTTGGTTGCAGACACTTTTCAATGCTCATCTGAGGCAACAAACCGTTCAATGCATGAGAGAAAATTAATTTTCACTTGATGTATGATGTGACTTGTTATGTAGACTCCACTAGCAGCTGGAGTAATGTCACTTTGCGGAAGGTAACATCCGAAGTTCAATATTGGAGAAAACCAGTTAATTACCTTCTATTGTCGAGTCGATATCAGGTTTTTGCCAGACTGCACCCTTGTCCGTCTAGCAGGTGATGTCTGTCTCACACAAAAAGGCACGTGCGTGCGGTGTGTTTACAAGCAACAGCTTGTAACAGCAAGAGTGAGATGAGTCTGTGTGACAGAAAACAAAACGTGACCCACAACCCTTAGGTGCAGCATTAGAGGTCGATTTGGATCAATTTTAATACATTGACCAACCTTTTTTTATTTTGTGGTGGCACAGCCGCCACAGATGAGCCTATGTATGGGAAACACTGTGTATTCTTATTGTTTGATCATGTGCTGTTAAATAAAACAGAGTTTCAAGTTTCAATTTCAAGTTATTTCAGAAGATATTATATTACCTGCATAAAATGAAAAGGGTGTCAATAATGTGTAAACTGTATTTGTTGTCACATCTTACATCTAGTGTCGTTCAAAGGATATTTCTGGTTGTCTCTTGAGTCAGCCCTCCTACGATCATCATGAGAGCCAAAGGGCTTGGATTATTTTCCTTTTCATGCTGTATATATATACCCTAGTGGGTGATATGACTTCAAATCAATATCACGATTATTTCAAACTTTAACCTCGATTACGATTAATGAACGATTATTTATTTTATACAGGGTGTTTTATTTTGAAACTTGCTCTATGCCGTTCCTGTGTCTGACTTCCTGCCCGGCTTGACACACTCGCGGCTCGCAGAAAAAATAGACCAGACGTGAAAGTATCGATGCAGAGCGCGAGCTGGCGGAGCTCCCTGCCGCGGTGCGGCCGGTCTGAACGGTCAAAACCGGTCTGAACCCGGCGTTAATTGGACGGGGCGGAGGCACATGACTGAACACGACGTAGTATGTTTTTTAAAGGGACAGTTCATGAACGTACGTATTGGGGAAAGTATTAACCGAATTAACCGATATGAGCAAGATTAAGTCGATGAGAGGTTCTAAATGTCGATTTCGATTCATTTTCAGGTTAATTTCCCAGCCTATTATACCCCATGGTTCAATATATTGGAGAATAGTCAGCGGCTAACTGGACTCTTAACCCACGATTTAACCATCTTTTCACATTGATGCATTTCTGTTTGGGGCTAGGATTGAGAATCCAGTTGGGAATCTGTGGAATTCCACTGTGGCTTTGTTCTTATTTCCTTTCCTCTTTCGTCTTTGTTGTTCCTCCTGTCTGTCATTCTCTGTGGCTGTCCGTCCATCTGTCTATCTGTCTGTCTGTCCTCCTCGTACAGAGAACCCACACAAGTGCTGTACACAAGAACGAGCTGCTCTCGTTTCTCAATCCTCCTCACTTCTCTACTTACCGCAGTGCCGTTCCAGTACATTGTCGCCCACACAGAGCAGCGCCATTTTGCAGATCTGTAGCTCTGTTCTGAAGGCTGTAATCAGTGTTTTTTTTGTCAGTGTAGCCGAGGAAGTCACCTGTGCTGTGACTAAAAGGCGAGAGATAACTAGACATTTGCTATGTAGACTAGTCTCGCATGAACCCAAATGTCTGATGCATTACAAGTTAATAAAAGTGAGCCTTGAATTACTGAGATGACACCGAGCTAGTGCAGTCATGTTGATCAGAAATTGCAGTTAAGAAAATGTAATTATCACATTTCTTCTTGTTTGTCACTCCCCTTTCTGCCTCTCTCCCTCCATCTTTGGACTTGGTCTAGCTAATCATGGCAGTTCAGAATTTCTTTGGCCTAAGTTCACGAGGACTATCAGAGTTTGACTTGCATGTGGAAAATAAGCTTTCTGCAACTTTTACAACTTTTACATTTTACCTTAACATGTTCTGAGTGTGTCTGTTAGTCCTGCTATCAAGAGCTTCATCATGCAATTTGAGAATGAAAAAATATTAATTATAGAAATAATTATGATAGCACCACTGTTCGTCCTCAGAGAAAGCTTCATATTTGGTTCTAGACTAAGTGCCCCTACTCTCCAGCTTTACTGAGGAGGCTTCAGTTTTGTAGTTTGATTATTTCTGTCTTTTCTTCCTTTAACTCTTATCACTCTTTGTTTCACTCAACTTACCATCTGTCCCTGTGCATCTCTTTATCCCTTCTCCATCTCCTTTGCTGCTCCTTCTCTTTGCTCTCTCTATCTCTGTCTTTCTCTCTGTCTCTCTACAGTACATCAGCCCCCAGCCACCATGTTAATTACACCACCGCTCGTTTTCTCTATTATTCACCACTCTGCTATTTCTGTCGCCCTGAGCTCCATGCCTCCTTATGCAGCGTTGCCAGTGTGTTGCTAGGGTCCGTGGTGGATGTGAAATGAGGAGGGGAGTGTGCTGGGGCCCAATTCCACAACAAATGGCTGTTTGGCGTCATCTGATTGGCACAGATTAGAGGGCTCTTGGTGCTGGTGCTGGTGCGGAGGTGGCTCTTACAGAGGTCCAGGCAGCTTCATTGCTGTTGTTAGAAAACAGCTTATTGAACCATCCACCTTGAGTGTTTTTTACTATTGGAATGGTATTTTGCTTTATTAGGTAATATAGAGTGGATGAAGACATGTGCTTTTACGATCTGCACTTCACACACCTTTGCACCCTGCCTTGTTCCTCACACTATACACCCACCCAAACACCCAGTTTATGGCAACGTATGGCAACTTCACCAAACATGCTATAGTGTTTTAGTACATTAGGTGAGACAATTTGTCTGTACTGTCTGGATGTTTTTTTTTCTTTTTTGTATTCTCTGGTCTCATCGCACATTTCAATTTCAGCTCCAATATCACCACACAAACAGATGCTAACCTCAAAACAGGATTTACTGGACATGAGTTGGGCATAGCAATACATTTGAGTACAGATTTTTGAAAACTTGCAAGTTCTGGGTTCAAAGCTGGAAAAGTTTTAATAACCTTGAGGCTAGGCTGCAGTGGGAAAATGGCTCCCTCTGACCACTCAGAATCTCAGTGGCATGAGTGCCATTTATAATTGGGCTGTAGTTACATCCTCTTCTTTGTATAGTAGAAAGACAAAACGCTGAGAAGAGCAGAGGTAGAAAATAGAAAAGATGCCTTTCTCCTATTGATCGAGCCTACAAATAACTGTCTGTGTTGTGGTTGATTTGTTGTGTTATAATTGGGGTCAGATGGGTCCTGGTTAGGAGAAGAATTGGCGTAGTCACAGCGCTTTTCATTCAATATGGAATATGAAAAAATAAAATGTTCATGATGAAAACACCTATTCATTGTAGTTACTAGTCATCCAGAGATTCTTTGCCTCAAGTGAGTAGCTACTGCTTCACATCTTAATGTAGGTGAGCATGGTGTTGATGTAGTGTGATACTGATACTGCCTGCTAGCCAGAGCTCATATGCTGTATTATACTTATACTACTAAGCATAACAAAGTGTATACATGCTCTGTTACACAAAAAAATGTCTAAACCATCATGTACTCAACTCAGAAGTTCACATAGCTAAAAGGTTGCGTAAAAAAACAACTATTTCCACCTCGACTCTTACTTAACAAAGGACCTGCAGTCCCTAAAAGCTACCACACATGCACACACAGACACACACACACGCCATGCTTCTACTGCCAAATCCCTCTAAAGCTAGGGAGCCTGAATAGGACTTAAAACACCCACCATCTGCAGATCAATACCCTTAAAACATGCTGTCCGCAGCTTGGCTTCTTCTAGGCCCTGCTGCTTATTTTTAGACACTGCAGGGCTTCGGTAAATGGAATGGAACCTTTCGGAGGACCTCTCTTCCGTGTATTTGTGTGTGTGTGTGTGTGTGTGTGTGTGTTCTCCACTGTTTACTTATTTATTCTCCTATAGAGCCACCCAAGTGTGAGCAAGGTGCGATGGCAGCCGTGTCACAGTAAATGTCAGCAAATTTCAGTTGTCTGCTTCAGGAGGAAGAACAGAATTGCTTGCTAGCCGTGTAGTACACGCACTCTTAGCAAGTTCGTTTCTCAATTTAATTCTCATGCCCTTCAGTTGCTTCACAAAGACTGTTTTGGCTCTCCCCCACCTCAAGAGCAACTGTAATCACTAGCATTCCTGTAGATTTTTATTTTTTATTTTTTGGTTTGGTTATATGCCCATTCCAGGATCAATTCCAGTAGGTGTTGCAGTTTGAAATAATAAGCACCAACATAACATACATAAATAAATGTCAGTTTTGCTGCTCTGTCGTTGATTGATATAACACAGTACTGACCTATAGCTAGTTTTAACATTTGCTGTCTTTCTCAGTAAAAATCCCCTGATGCACAGGAAGTGATGTGTTTTAGTGTTTTCAGCAGCAGCAACAGTGAGAATATATATTTTTTTGCATGAGCAGCGATAACCACCATGGCTGAACAGTAAAAGAAAAGAGCGCCACCTACAGAAACTCAAACTCCATCAACAGAAAATCTAAGGAAGAAGACATCACAGTACTGGACACACTGTTTGATAGTGATATCTGGGAAGTGCAGTGCAAAAACACAACAGCAATGACCACTTAGCACCAAAGATGTCACCAAGTGAAACATGTCATCCTCCACAAATGATGCAGGCACCCCTAGAGCTAATGAATAACAAGATGCTTCATCCCTCCAAGTTTCATCTAAAATGCGCCGGTGTTGAAGCAGTAATGGCATTTCAAAGTTTGTGATATTGCATTGCAGGATTTAGAAGAGGAAATAAAACACATGTTTATTGGTAGGATTTATCCTCTTATTGTAAAAAACACTAAACATGATAATTGAAAACTCATTACCTATTTGCGCTATATCCAAGCCAGTTGTGGTCCCCTGTGAAAACACTGTCTACCACTCCTCCTTCCTGCACTGCTCTGTCATTGGCTCCAGTAATGAGTGGGCTGTGACGTAGTGACCTGTGAGATAACAGGTAGTTACATAACTATTATCAGCCTATAAATAACAGATGACGCCCATGGGGCAAATCGCTCCACCTATCTACCCTCCCACCCCCCTGCTTTCCGTAAATAATAGATTAGCCCCTTGCCGGGGCAATCGGCTATATGGACCTGATTCATTGAAGCTCACGCGACCCAGATACCACTGCCCTGTGCAAGTGGTTTAGGGCGAAGATGATGGTGGAGAGCACAGAAGTAATGCGCATTCTTTGGTTTTTGGCTGAATAAGGATCAACAGTACTTAAACTCTGGGTCAACAGGGACTCATGCTGTCATTTGATATGTTGCTGGCCTGGTCTCTCTATCATTAGTTTTACTAATAAATTACCCTCGTTTTAATCTAAGAAGTTCCTGAAATACCAGTATGTGACTTTGTAAACAAAAGTCACATGGACTCACAAGTAACGTAATGTAGAGTTTATTGGAGTTTTGGTAAACTGTCATCCCGCCAGTTTAGAGATTTTGGCAGAGATCCCACATTTTCAGGTGGTCATGGTGCGGTTATTTGGTGCCACCTGAAATGGCATCATTCGCATCCAGCCAACCGAACCAAAGGAATAAACCATTCCCAACATGCTTGGTGTGAACGTGTTCTAAGTCAGGGTGGCAAGTGACTCATGTTGAGGTCAGAAAATTCCTTTGGTCTTACCATTCAGAAAGAATGAAAATAGTCTGTCTGTGTTCTTGTAATTGTTTTACCAGTACCTCTCTATTTGATTTTTCGTGTTGGCAAATATCAAACTATATGTTTGGAGCCGGTCAATGAGAATAGTGAAAAAGCGAGCTGCATAGCTTCAACCTTTTTCTGTGCAATCCCAAAGTCATTCATAGGCTGTCGACTATTGGCCTGTTATGAAACAATTAGAGGGACAAATTCATCCATTGCATTTATTTATTTGTGTGATGATCAAATTATGCATTGACTATTGTATAACAATCCTCAAATGAAAAAGTAATAAAATAGGCTACATTCCCCCCACGAGACACAGCTGGCATTTTGAAGTTTTATTATCCTCCTTGTTAACTTTGTAGAATTGCCTCACTGCTGACATTGTTGTGCAAGGTGCATGACATTAAAGTATCTGTATTGGAACATTCGACGCTGATCCGATACTTACAGATACTATCGGTGCACCTCTGCTAATATGTTACTTCCAAGAGATCAAGTCCTAGTTCTCCTGTCCTCAATGTGTAAGGCTCTGTATAATATGTCGTTACAGCACTGCCTTTTCAGCCTTCTCACTAACAACAAATCCTGTCGCAGAGCTCTACTCAACGACTCCAGACAGACACACACACACACACACACACACACACACACACACACACACACACACACACTGCTATTGTCATCACATATAGGTTCTTTCTCATCTTCTCTGTTGTCCTACAGTAGAGCAGAGCAAGACATGAGTCATTCCTAGTCTGTCACTGATATTTTAATGATGGTGATGATGGTGATAATAATCCTTGATCATAATCTTGTCAGATTTAAGACCCGTTAATTTAGTATGATTTAGTGCAGTACTTGTTTTGTCCTTTGTTGTTCTGTAAAGCTTGTTTTGTCACAGCTGCTGTATAAATGTATTTGTTATTTGACTTGATAATGTAATTTAGATATATAATAATTGTAACCGCCTCATTGCACCAGGGGAGGAGGGAGATAGTGTGAGCGTTGTGCCACCGCCACACTGTGGGAGGGAGGCAAGGAGGTTTCTGTGTGTCTTTGTCCGTGTCTGTGTGAATGATTGAGAGAGACTGAGAGGGAAAGACACATATTGTTGTCTTGCTGTGAAAAAGGTTTGTGGTTTTGATCAAAATGTACCGCTGAACACAAGAAACAAAGACTCATACGAGAAGAAGTCCCTTGTGGTTCATGTTGCGGTAAACTCTTCCTTCCTGTGCATGCTCTCAATGTGTGGGTGTGTTTATCAATCCTTTCAACTGTTTGCTGCTGGAATAGTACACACACACACACACACACACACACACACATATACACACACACACACACACACACACACACACGTGATGTAGGCAAGGCTACAGCTGTTTGTGTCATCGATGTACACTGTCACCCACCCTGAAACATGAAGTGGCACTTATCCTGACTTCCTCTTTCACCTCCCCTCTCTCTTCCTCATTTTCCCATTATCTCTGTCCTCTCGTCCCCAAAGAGCAGGTATCATGATAGCTGTGAATTAAGTGGGAAGGGGATTTTGGTCAATGCGTTAACCTTTCTCAATGGTTTGCAGCTTGTTTGGAGCAAAGTCAAAATGTTGGAATAATAGCAAAATACCAAAGCAGACCAAATTATTATTTGGCTTAAAAATGTGTGTTACCACAACAAATTTTGACATGGATTTTTTACACATTCCACATACTTCCACATAGTGTAGAGATAGTTCAGCAGGTGGATAAACTGTGTAAACTGTGTATTTAAGCAAAAAGCTACTCGAGGCTATGCTTACGCCAAGTGGAGTGAACTACTCTTAGCTGTTCTGCAAAAGTTCAGTACGCTTTGCGGTCAAAGGTGTATGTTTATCAGGTATCTAATAATCTTCTATCCATCTAATCCTACTATCCATTTTATAAAGGCTAATAAGCCCAGTTTAAGAGGTCATTCCCTTGTATACCCTTGACTCTACCACTGCTCAACTCATGGGTGTAGAACCACTGCCCTGAATGCAGCAGCCTAACTAGCCAAGTAGATGAGAGAGCACAGGGAGGGAAAGAGGAAAGAGTCTGAAGGCCATGATGGTCTACAGCATTCCTGTGTTGTGGGGGGACATGGTGAACCACAGGGCCCAGAGCCAGCTTCTATGGTCAAACCACCAGCAACAGCAGCCCTCCATAGCCTGCATGGGAAACTTAAACATCAAGTGTTTTTTGTTAATGTTGGCCTTTTGACTTAGTAGTTGGAAGATTTCATGCCTGTGTGTGTGTGTGTGTGTGTGTGTGTGTGTGTGTGTGTGTGTGTGTGTGTGATTCACTGTAGTTTGGGGTAATCTGTCTTTTAAGATTATTTGTTTGACATGCATTGGAGAGCAACAAGAAAAGCTTGAAATTACATTGGAATCACAAAAAAATGCAGTATTCAAACTCATGATGCTTTGAGTATGATCTTCTATGGGTTTTGGGCACTGTGCTGTTTATTTTCCTCCCCATTAGATTACACCCTGCACACCCAGTTCTCATTTAGTCAGTATGCCAAAGAGCAGGTTGCAAACTTAGCCAATTAAATGACAAAGATCTCATGACACAACTTTTGCGATGATCAAAATGTGAGTGACACTAATATTATTCTAGTGCAATTTTACAGATTTAAATACAAAACACCAAGGCAAAGCCAAATATTTTTCAGTCACTCTGCTGTTATTGTACATTAAGACGTAGCCTAGGGCTTATGACAGTTTAGTGCTGTACTGTTATAGATATGCTTTGTTTTATATATAAATCTAGCTGTGAGTATGACATAGGTTATATTCAACTGCTGAACCTATTTGACAACTGGAGCCAGAGCAAAATTCATATACTTAAACACTAAGAGACAACCATGATCAGCCACACCCATTGACACTCCCATCAACACACATGCCCCTTCCTCATCACCCCCCTTTCCATCCCCATCTCCATCTCCTCCCATTGCTCCCATTGCCGTTCTGTGATAGCTGGGGGATATGGGAGTGTGTGCAGTGGAACGTCTTTGCAATTTCACACTCCGAAGGAAAAGACAACAGCAGACTTCAGAGCACCAAAAAAGCCCCTTTTACATTTCAGTGAGTCTGAGAGGAGACTCCACCCCAACCCACTGCCAAACTCTGTGGAGAGAGAAAAACAGCGAAAAACACGTTTATCTTTCCACACAATTACAATTTCACTTTGAAAGGTTCTCAGGTGAATCGGTGACACTTTGGACTGCCCATCGCCTGGCTGCTTTCAAAGAGAATAATGTTTGATTTTTTTCCTCCTTATCTTCCCTGCCTGTCTTCGTCTGCTATTTCCTCATCTACACTTGCACACAAGCCGAGATGCAGCACTATTTAGGCATTCACAAGGTTTTATAGCATTTAATAACACTGGGCCAGTGTATTTTATTACATTTCACAGACAACATGATGGAAATAACCTAAATTCCATTCATTAAAGTGGCAAGTCGTGTGATTCTTGTTTTTTTTGTTCCTATTTTGGTGGTGTCTTTGGTGCTAAGTGGTTATCGCTGTAGTGTTTCTCACTGCACTTCCCAGAGATCACTTGTCAGTCAAACAGTGTGTCCAGTACTGTGACACTGTTGAAGTTTGAGTTTCTGTAGGTGGCGCTCTTTTCTTTTGTCTGGGTGTCGCTACTCATGATAACTACCCAGTTCTTCTTCTATTCCAAACAAGCCGCTGTTGCTGCTGGAATGATGCACCATCCCTCATCATTCTGGTCTTTGTGTTGAGTGAGAGAGAGAGAGAGGGAGAGAGAGAGAGAGAGGCTCTTTTTGCTACCTGTTGTGCCTTGGTACCCACACACATGTACAAATGCACATGCACATACACCTCTTAATGATAACACCCATGACCAACAGCACCTTGGCAGCAGGTGTGTGAGGAGACGCTGTCAAAATGTGAGTCAGTGTCTCCCCAGTCAAAGTGTGTTACTGTCGTCTGTCTGGTGACAGGTGTTTAATGGTCAAAGCTTTGGCATCTGGTGAAACAACACACTCTAAACTCTTTCTTTCTTTTTCATTCTTACTTACTTACTTACTTACTTACTTACTTACTTTCCTACCCACCAGTGTAACCATCCATTTTGTTCTACAACAATGGAGGCTGATTAATTAATACTGAGAACTGGTTTACTCTGCAATTGTCTAGGAATATTAACTAGTTCAAAATTATAGTACTTCTGACACTGGAAAGAGAAAACTGATGATTTTGGCCTTCGGTCTTTGTACCCACGCTTCACTCACTGCTCACATGCACGAGTACACACACACACACAGACACAGACGTTTAAAACATGCACTATCTCTCAACATTTCTCACTCGCTCTCCCTCTCCCTCTCCCCCTCTCTCATCTCTATGTGCCAGCACTAGCCCCTGTCATTCAGTCAGCCAGCCAGTCTGCTCTATAATTTTCAACTCTGTGACTCATTGTGCAGCAGATTCATACAGTCCTACATCACCCAGACTGGAACACTTGTGCTGCTTTACAGCAACCTTAGAATAAGACTAACAACCGGAAACGTTCCAAACCGTAGTAAGAACAGGGTATTGCGGTTCGCAGAAATATTGTGGAACTTACAGCTTATGCTGGTTGCACAAAGTCCAACAATTCTTCCCTAGTTGGAGTAGATGAACAAGTGTTCATTCCAACTCAGGTAAAACGCCTCACCACAGTCAAGTATGAGTCAAGTAGCATCACAATGGCAAGTGATCATAAGGATGAGAGATTTACATTGAGAATTTATGCTTGCAGTTTAGAAACTAAGTGTCAAAGTGGCTGTATGGTTTTGAATCACTCTAATAAGCCTATAATTGTGAAATACTTAGACATCAGACTACTGTCTCGCATATACCCTCATCTATTCCTCACAGATGTTGATTGTACATACTAACCATTCATTTCTCCTTGGTTACATCTCTTAGACCCCAGCATGGCAGAAAGTAGGAAGATGGTTTATGTTTAAGTTTGTTTAGATTATGTCTTTGAGTACCATGGTGTTTTTATTCAGTAATTGCATGATGGCAACATCAGGATCGTGGGTTGATGGGCCAAATATAAACCCTCTGTAAAGTGTAAGGTATATGTAATACATGATGATAGTCACCAAGACTTCTTTGGGGACATCATAATGAAATGTTACATTATACATACTGTATGACATGATTATGACATTATCCTTGATGATGTCATAAACTTAACACAACAAGGTTTATTGTTACAGAAACATGCGCCAAACATCATTACTTCACACATCTCTGTGATATCATAATGGCACCATTCTCTATTACATCATTGTGACATCACTCGGTGAGAAATCCTGCATGACATCATAACCAAGGTGGTTATGATGTCGCGGTGTGATGGTGGTTACCCAGCATTCACACATCACTGCTTTTGACATTCACAATGAGTTCAATATGATGGATTCCCATTGTACATCACTTTCTCCAGTTTCATTGTTCTCCAATTCTAATAATGATAATAATAATAGTAATACTACACTTGAATTGAAAGCACTTATCTAAGAGTAGAGATTACCAAGTGTTTTGCAGGAAGGTGTATAAACAATAATAGTAAAATATATTAGAATAGAGATTAGAATGAAATGCATTCAAAAGAACAGTTGTTAAAAATAATTACATAAAATTAAAAAACGAATAAAAGAATGTGGGCAAAATCAAATAAGTGTTTAAAAAAGCATTTTAAGAGGTGATTTATATTGATGAATGAAAATGCCTCACTATGGCATTCCAACTACGATTGCATGGTCTCGTGCTAGCTCACGCTTGTGGTCCCAGCCACTGTCATCTGCAAGATGCAAATGAGTCCCACTGTTAACATCAGTTTCCAGTTGAGCAGTCCAGCAGACAACTTCAGCAGCACTTAGAAGCATTAAGCATTGATGGTACATATTTGCCTCAGCAACCAGCCTCATTTAGACACTGCTTTGTAAAGGTTACTGGGTATCTATGAGGGTAATTGGCCTACTGTGACTGCAGAGGGTCACGCCACACCACGTTCATTCCTCTCAATTCCCAGTCTCCCAACCTCCCTCATAATCTTCTACTCTCACCCATTTCTCTCACTCTTTCTCTCTTCTACCGCTTCCTCTCTCTATCTCCAGCTTGCTCTGTCTGTCTCTCTCTCTGTCTCTCCATCTCTCATAAAAGAGTACCACCACATTCTCAGCAGAGAAAGAGAGGCATTCTGCAGGTGGTTGCTGGGATACAGGGGAGAGTGACATTTTTGAGTGTGATTTCAGAGTCACACGTTGGCTCACACTGGTGGGCGGCGCTTTTAGTGTTGCTACAGTTGGATACCAATTCTGTCCTTTTTCTACTTGATGTTATTTTACGGGGATCACCATGGAAAAATAATGAAATCACCATTTGTTTTTTTTTGATTGATCTGGTAAATTTATACCTAATAGAGCTAGCTTATGGCAGTGCTTATAACTGTATTATTGACCATGTTTGTTGCCCAACAGTTTACTCACCTATTTGGTTTTGACCTCTTCATATTGCCCTCCAGAATTATGGGGGCGTGTGCCATGATAACTTAGTGTCCAATCACACTGTCGGTTATTTGAGTTGATTATGACAATGATCTAGCTGCATGTTTTACGTACTGTAGAGCCAATCAATAACCACGTCTTTTACCAGCAAAGCAATTAATAATGAGTAACATGATTTATATTTTTTGTGCAGCGCACTAAAAATTCAAATTGTTGTTCTGTGGAGACAAAAACTAAATTAAAAAAAATCCACTTTCAGATATCCCTACAAATAACAACATCTTGCTTAGTTTGGTAACCTTTCCTCTGACAAAACAGAGCAGATTGTGCAGTTTAAGCAGCTTCTATGCAGAATCCTGGTGTTCTTTTGTGGAGGAGTGGAAAACCATTTTAGTCTCTGATTTGTCTCTTGTTAGTAACATTTTGAAGGACTACCATGTAATTGCTCTTTTTTTATGACAAGAAGCCCCTCATGATCAGCTCCAGAGTCAGTCACATTGTGAGACTGCGTACGCCCACAGTGTATCTGTCACGCTCACTTTATTGTGATGAGACCTCTGATTGGTTGTTGTGAATGAGCAAGCCACTCATGCGCTGAGAGCTCTTATCAGTGGAACAGCCTGTTAGCCCAATGGAGAAATTGAAAAAAAGAGATTGAGATCCTCCACATTTCAGCCACAACACTGTCTGATGATTGAAGCACTGCCAGTTGTTGTTGCCCTTTCCATGTACCTCAGCACAGCCACAGGGGACGTCGACAGATTCTGACCCCAGTCACTAGCCAGGGCTGGGGCCAGGAGGACGGAAATGGTCTGTCAGTGGATCATTAAGAAGCATGTTTCATCACCAGAAGAACCACAGGCATAGACATCCACTGAGCCATTTCTTCTCTCCTCCACCTAGAGAGAGAAAATGTATTGTACTCTTCAGTCTTCCGATTTTTTTCAAAATGAAACAAACATCAGACAAAAATGAAGTCCTAAAAAACTAAAGCAAATGATTAATAGCCTTGCCCTGCCTGGGTTTGTAGAAATACTACTATTTATGATTGCGCAAGGCTTTATGTCATTTGGTATTCTGTACATTTTTGGGTCTCATATCAAGTGTTCAAACGCTCTGTTTGGGACTTCCTGGTTGTGTAGCTTTAACAGAACTTATTTGCAATGATGTTAAAAAGTCTAAGATGATTAAATGAGTTTGCTGAAATAGAAGAGAACCTCCCTTCCGTTGTCAGGTCAATATCAGGATTTTGTCAGAGCTTTTTTGGAGGTCAAACCTTGTCCGTCTAGGAGGTGATGTCTGTCTCACACAAGCGGATGAGGAAACAAGGCTTGTGCGTGTGGTGTGTTTTCAAGCAATGGCTGAGTGAGATTAGTCATTGGTGTGACAGAAAACATAATGTGATGTGCACTGCTTAGGGATCGATTTTACATCAGTTTCTATATATTGACCAACTTTTCAATTTGTGGCGGTGTGCCACAGATGAGCCTATGTATGGATGACACTGGTGTTTCAAGCCAAACAGAAGCCCAAACTAGGATGTTATGCTGCTAAAACAGCTCACCGATAGGGAGGGGAGGAGATACTGTAGCACAGACAGTATCAGCCCCAAGCCTGCAGACTGGGAAAACGAAGCCCCTTGGATTGTTGTTGGAACAGATGGTCAAAACGCAGCACATTGGACCCAGTGTCTTGGGTGTGAATAGTCAGACATTCTGGCTTGTCTGTTTGTTATTTTCGATTTGTGTTGCCTTTGGACTGCAGAGAGGTACATGTCTTTTTCTGGTATTCTCTGACTGGCCTATGGCCTTGAAGGAATACAGGTACAGAACAACTACAACTTGTCTTAAATCACTCTGAGGAGAGTCAGGGTTCAAAACTAACATTTTCCACTGGTGGCACTGGTGCTACCAACTTTTTCAGTTGGTGGCACCAGCACATCATTTGGTCGCACCATTTGTTTTGATGCTGCGCGGCAATAATGACCTGACCTTTGTGTCCCATTATGTACTCGCATTCCACACAGGCTGATGACTACCCATCTTTTAAATTAGCAACCCCTGTTCTTACATTGATTTGAAAAGATTGACTGTGACTTGAGAGAAATAAAGTGCAAAATGTTTTTATTTCAGATTCCTTTTTTTCTGAAGACAGTGGCTGACATAACTGTTCTCTTTACTCTACTGTGCTCTATTAGAAACACGACAATGTGAAATAGAAAGACGATGTGTAGGCTATGCAGTATACAGGATTTTGAGAGACTGTGGTGGGTGGACCTCGGACCCTATAGGGGGGTCCGGGGGCATGCTCCCCCGCAAGAAAGTTTTGTACATTTTAAAGTTAAATGCAACAATCTGGCGCACTTTGAGAGCAAAATTAAGAGGCTAGATCTATGAAGAACTTTGTGCTCTTGTAAACAAATTTGTTACGTTACCGTAACGTTACAACTGTGTAAATATTTCTCCATCTTGCTACACACACTTTCTTAAAATAATTATTAAATAATACTGTATATAAAGGTGCTCCACTGTCAATATTTTAATTGCCAAGTACTTTGTGACAAATAACAATATATACAGCTCAATTGCTTCACGTTGTGTCAAACACATAACAAAATATATACAGGCACAGAAGAATAGAAATGAGTCTTCTCTACCCTGCTGCTACATCTCTCTGTGTTTGCTGTCTATCTCACCTGTTCTTCTGCCCTAGCTGGCTGCTGTGGGAGAGCCACGTCCGCTTTCTGACTGGGTCTTATCAGTCAGACGTATCCTTCCCTGGAGATGGATTGTGCTCCTGGTACCGCGGTAATATGTCGCTGCATTTGCTTTGCGACGACTCCCAATCTATACTCTCCGCCGCGTTTACCGCCTTATACTCGTTTGTTACTTTCAGTAACAGTTCCACCTCGACGTCCGTTCAAACAAAGACACATCTGCTCTTACTTTTCGCCATTGCTGTTCTCCATAACGGTATTTTCTGCAACTAAGCAGAGCAGACAATCTGCTTCCTGTTTACACCGGCACGCGCATGGCCAGTGTAGGTGAATGGTAAGGTGATATGCGTTTTTATGGACGGAGATTTCGGTGCTATAACGCGTTTTAAAACGAAAAGTTATTAGTGTGGATGTAGCCTCAGAGAGGAGGGGCTATTCACAGACGGGTCCGTTGTCAATGTGTTTGTGAGAGAGAGAGATACCGCGGCCGCAAGTTTATCGACATCTCCAGTTAACTCAAACGATGTTGTGTCCTCAAAATGCCTTGGTGTCTCGGATGCAGCCAGGAATGTTCCAGTGCGCGCGTACAGCAGGGGAAGGAGGGGCTGACTGACTGGGAGTGAGAGATGCTTTGCTGAAGCAACGGCGCAAAACACAACGTTAGAGATCTTTTATGTTATTATGAGAAGAGTACAAATATTTTCGGTTAATTATGAAACTGTGGCGGGACAAATTAGACTATGGTGGGCCAAATAAAAATAAACTTTTGGTAAAACTTTTTTACTGGCACCAATGGACCCATTCAAATTGTATATCGCATTACCCAAAAAAAGGTCGCAAATGCGACCAATTTGGTGGCAGTTTTGAACCCTGAGAGTGATGCCTCAGATAGTTTGTTTTTAGTACTAGTCAGGGGTCAGTGGGTTACCTAGAGAGCAATGCACAGAGGAGGTTGTGCTTGTAAACACACACAAATATGCATAAGTCTCTAACCTTATCACCATGGTGACACAGTGTGGTCTAAAAGAGCGAGCTACTTCACCATCACGGAAAGCAGAAGCCTAACCTGTTACTGAAGTATTGTCTTCTAAGTATCTTAAGTTTTTAAAGTATTGTCCTCTTGTCTCCGCTGTCTCAACTCTCTAAGGGTTTTTAGTGTTAAATTATTTTTGATTGATTTAATGAACTTTGTTGGCATACCTACACTTTCAATCAGCTTTCCTTTTAGTATGTTTAGTAGTATTTTAACTTACACATGCAACTGTTAATTGTGAAATAAAGAGTCAATTGGTTATTGTGGTGCCCATACACATGAAAGGCATACACCCCTAATGTAGCCTACAGATGTGGTGATGTTGATTCTATCCATTCATATATTAGTTTGTAATCTATTGAACCTTTAAAGGGGAAATCTACTTTGAAACTGAATTTGCATGGGATATTCCCAAGATCTTGGACAGTTCAGTAGATATTTCTGAACCTGTGATGTTTTTCTCAGTGGTAGGAACAAGAAAGCCATGACGACTAGAAACAAATCCTGAAGGCACTAGATATAGTACATTTTACATTTTTAGGCATTTAGCTGACATTATTATCCAGAATGATTTACAAGTAGTTAACAGGAAGAGGTTCAATGTCGTGGCTGTTGTTAAAAACATTGGTGATCAAACCTGTGACCTTGCAGTTGGTCTCTCTGGTTGGTCTCTCTAACCACTGCTTGTTTGTACATGTTATGAATATGCTTTTACATGCCTTGATAATGATGTAGTTTCCCATTGTTTACTGTACTTTACTGGCAGTCCAAGTATCTGAGATGAGGGTTTCTAGGTCTGTTATGATATTGTCTTCGAATCTCTCTCTCTCTGTTCCTCTTCCCTTCCTCTTCACTGTTTTCTTATTTCTCTTTTCTCCTTTCTGTCTATCTTCTCAGCTGCTGAGCTGGTCCATTCCAGATTGAGTTCAGTTCAGTTCTAGTGTGGCCGCAATGCAGACCATCTTTTAGAGACCGCCAACCACCGTGAACCTCTACTGTCCCACCCCTTTTCTCTCCATTAAGCTCCAGCTTAATAGGTATCGTAAATGCAAGAAATAATGTACACAAACTTTTTTGGTAAATCTTTTACCATTAGGAGAACTTTTGTCGCCTTGCCCAGTATTTTAGTAGGTGGTATAAACCACCTCATCATTATTGCAAAAGCTTTAGAATATGTATTGTAATACTGGAGACTCATAGGTTTAACTGCTACCAATCTTGGTTCTCTATTCCTTTTCATTAGCCCTGCTCATATGTTCTCTTTTCTTTTCCTCTTCCTACAGCATGTGTCCATGAGATTCTTTCTCCTCTCCTCAGTGGGTGGAATGCTGACCTTCATCTGAGTCCCCACCCCCCCTCCCATCCCACACCCCTATCTCTCCCATTCAATCCCCCTCCCCATACCCTCTTCCTGGCTCCATCATGACCAGTCTGAAGCGTTCCCAGACAGAGCGCTCTGTTGGGGGCTCAGTGCCTGCCACCGATGAGTTTTACACCCGCCGTCTGCGACTGCCCAACGGCGGGGCACCACCACCCCGCAGCGAGAGTGCTCACATTTCCTCCTCCTCTACCACAGGCACCAACCCTGGTGTCCCCAAGATGGGGGTCCGTGCCCGTGTGGCCGACTGGCCCCCGAGAAAGGATGGGGGAGGAGGAGGTGTTTGGCATATCACTGTAGAAGCTGACTCGCCCAGCTCCACTAACACCAGCTCTTCAGGATCAGGAAGTGGAGAAAGAGAAAGAGTTGGAGGAGGAGTAAGTGGAGGGGGGGGAGGAGGAGTTGGCGGGATGTCAGCCGTCACAGCCCACAGTAATTTGTCAGCCAAGCTAGGCCACCTAATTAGCCCACAGGACTCGTCCATGCTGCGTAACATCCACAACACTCTGAAGAACAAAATGCAGAGCAAGGGTAAAGACAATCGCTTCCTGTCACCAGATGGCTATCTGGGCTCACCACGCAAAGGCATGAGGCGTATCCGCCAACGCAGTAACAGCGATATAACCATCAGTGAACTAGATGGGGACGGCAGCGAGGGCTGGTCTTTCTCGGGGTGGACACCCATGCACCGCGAATATGGCAGCACTTCGTCTATAGATAAACATGGGGTGTCGGGAGAGAGCTTCTTTGACATGCTAAAGGGTTACCAGTCCTCCGAGGCCCCCGATCAGCGCAGCCCAGCTCCAGAGAGGTTGGGCGAGCTCCTTACTGTGGCCCCTATCAAACAGGCTGCCTTGGACCTGCCCGATGGGCCCCTAGGTCCAGCCAGAGGCAGCCCCGCCAGCCGCCTTAAGGAACGAGAGAAGCATTTGAAGAGGAGGTCAAAGTCTGAGACAGGTGGAGAGTCAATATTCCGCAAGCTGCGTAGTGTCAAGGTGGAGGGCGACTCATCCCGAGCTGGCTCGGATGCAGAGGATGGGGGCAAAGGTGACGAGAGTGGCCCCTCTCCCAAACCCTGGGTGTGCCAGAAAGGCTTTGCCCACTTTGACATCCAGTCTCTGCTCTTTGACCTCAATGAGGCTGTCCAGAGTCGACAATCCGGGGCCAAACGCAAGAATACCACTACCGGTGCCTCTGCTGCTGCTGCTGCCTCTGCTTCGGCCACTTCCTCCCTCTCCTCCAATCAGAGTGGAGTATATGGGTCACCCTGTGGCTCACAAGAGGAGCTGAGCACTAAGGAAGGGACAGGAGGAGGACACAGCACAAACCCTGCCCTGGACCCTGGCGATGACAAGAGCAATGACCTGGTGCTCAGCTGTCCCTGCTTCAGGAATGAGATTGGTGGAGAGGGGGCGAGGAGCATCTGTCCCTCCAAACAGGTAGGCTTTGGGCAAGAATAGGATTATTATTATGTTAAGAAGATAAATTGAATGACTTAATGAATGTGGCCATTTTGAAAACGCCCAGACTGGAGATCACTGCAAAGGCTAATTGAAGATGTTCTAAAGATTTAATAGTGATTGTGAGTACTCTTGTCACTCTTCCTTGTCTTTCGTCCTCCAGCAGGGCAGCATAGGCAGCGGTGGCAGCTCAAGCAGCTCTTCGGGTGGTACAGAGGAAGGACCCCTTGAGGCCACCCTCACTACCCACTTCACCAACACTGCCGTTGCTGTGTTGGAGGCCCCCAAGGATGGCCAGGGCCAGCATGCCGACAGGGCCAAGCGATGCTTTGTAGAACACGTTGACCTTGGCGCCTATTACTACCGCAAGTACTTTTACCTCAGAGGTGAGCAAACTGGGGTGGTATGGATCAATGGTATGCAGTAGATATGTAGTTCTCACCTGTAAAGGGGTTGTGGCCTGATTTATGGAATGTGAAAAAATGTGTCATTCTCCTTTTCCATCCCTCTTCCCTCGCTTCTCTCCCTTTCTGTAACTTCCTCCTCTCTCTCCCACTTCCTCAATTTCTATCCCCCATCCCATCCCTCCTTCAGAGCACTGGAACTACTTGGGGGTGGATGAGACCCTGGGCCCAGTGGCAGTGAGTCTGAGGAGGGAGAAGTTGGAGGAGCACAAGGAGCATGGCCAGCAGTACAACTACAGGGTCATATTCAGAACTAGCGAGGTACGGCACCACAAATGCATGCTCTCGTTACATCTCATGAGATGTTGTCTTTGTCAGTTCTGATTCCTGTGTGTGTGTGTGTGTGTTTGTTTTTGTCTATTCACTGAGATGTATTCACAGCTGTTGAAGATGGAGCCATGAATGCTCAGCGACGCTTAGAAATGTGTCAAAACCTAGCATACTCTGTACTGGCTGTTGTCACAGAGAGGCAATTATAAGTTCAAACGATATAGGCGTTAGCATGTGGAATCATGTGGCGCTTTGCGTACTTAAAACATCATTGGACAAAGACATTATAAAAGCTTGATCTCAAAGTTGTTAGATGTGCCTTCCACAAGACCTTAGATGCCACCCCCTCCATTCCTCCACTCCACCTGGGATCGCTGGATTTCATTAGCTCATTTTCCCACTTGTCTCTCCCCTATGCTCAATCTGCAGTTTGCAGTGAGAAGAAATCTTTTGTGAATCCCTCTAGCCCTCCCTGCCATCTCTTATCGACACATTGCGAAGCGACAGAGAAGCATGTCCTAGTCCCCTGAGCCAAACGCCAACCCACCATCTCTGTCAGCCTTCGCCTGTGAAGGACTGAGCTGTGCCATTTCACAGCTAAAAGAGACTAAAATAACGCCAAAGGTATTTGAGTGGAGAGGGAAAAGCATCACTCGTATAGAAGCGCCCCATGAGTAATAACTGTTCCAATCTCTTGGGATGACACAGTCTACTGTGCTGTATTTTGTCTCTATTTTCTTCCCTCCTCCTGCCTTCCTCTCTTCTCTCTAATTGCTATTTTCAGAGCAGAGAGCTGGGCAGGTGTGTGTGTGTGTCTGCCTGTGTGTGTGTCTGTGTGGGCGTGGGCGTGGGAGTGAGTGGGATGTGATGGCATTGACGAGAATAGTCCAGTGTCCGCAGAGGTGAGCCATTGTCCTCTCTCCACCAGCTAGAGCGCTTCTTCCCTTTTAGATTGTTTAACCCAGAGGGTGTTCGCACCGACAGTGGTCTTACCGAACACTATGTGAAGACTTATCAGTGATCCACGAGAGCCGTAGGACCACTACAGACACTCAGCTGTGTTTATTTACTCGTGTTAGATATACAGACCCTGGTCCTTCTACACTCCTCCTGATTTATTCATGGAAGACCTCCTTGAGTTAGTTTTAGCCCGAAGCCTAAGAGTCTCCATAGTGGAAGCTGAGCAGCAGCAGCAGCAAAGCCCACACACATTCTGTTCAGATCACTGTGTGACCATGCTTCTGTTGTGCTTTGTGTGATTATGTGCTCTAAAGATAAAAACACATTCTTCCAGACTGTTCAAAATGGAGAATCCCCTTTTGCCACAGTGTGTTGATTTGTTGAGTCAGTGCAAAAATGTTGACAATAATCAAGAGCATAATACAACACTAAATGGATAACTAGTGAGCTGCCCCAGCAACCGTGGATCATGATAAGTGATGTATGTCCTGTCTGTCCTCGTTTGACATCCTCTCTTTCCTTTTCTCATTCTCAATCCTTGCTAGATGCAGGGTAGTATCTCACAATATCGCCACAAATGACAATTAGTTCCTCTGTTATCCAAATTGTATTTAATCCAAAGCTTAGTTGCAGCCCTAATTCTTGCATTTACTCTCTCTTCTCTCCTGGTTTTGCTTTTCCCAGTTGAACACCATGCGCGGGTCCATCCTGGAGGATGCGGTGCCCTCCACCTCCAAGCATGGTCTGGCTCGAGGCCTGCCCCTCAAGGATGTGCTGGAGTACCTCGTGCCTGAGCTCAATGCACATTGCCTACGCCTGGCACTCAACACGCCTAAGGTCACCGAGCAGCTGATGAAGCTGGATGAGCAGGGGGTAAGGCGAGAGCAAATACAGAGGACAGAGGCAAGAAAGAGAAAGAGAGATTTCCAAGCCACTATGTCTATTTTGTGAAAAGAAATCAATACCTGCTGTTCATCATTCCATATCTCAAAAATGTAAATGGCCCAGGCTGCATCCTTTCAATTCTATTCATTCTATTATTCTTTCAATTCTTTCTATTTGGAACAAAGCTGTTGTTTGTAATTCTTTTAAAACTCTATGCTTTATTTACCCATTCAGTGTCAGTTATGAACTATTATGTGGAGCAATGAATCGAGTCCTTTCATCTAAGAAAAAACTGTTAGTCCCAACGCTGTGAAACTAGTATGTATAAATAGGAGGAAGCACACTATCAAAAGTAAATAACTTTTAATAATTAGACCATCATATATATCTTTTCTCTCCATAGCTGAGTTTCCAGTTGAAGGTGGGGGTGATGTACTGCATGGCAGGCCAGAGCAGCGAAGAGGAGATGTACAACAACGAATCTGCCGGTCCTGCACTGGAGGAGTTCCTCCATCTTTTGGGGGAGAGGGTTAGACTCAAAGGCTTCACCAAGTACCGCGCCCAGCTGGACACCAAGAGTATGTACATGCATTGCACACACACACACACACACACACACACACACACACACACACACACACACACACACACACACACAGGTTTTCTTAGCAGGGTGGAAATACCTTTGAAACAGCATTCAGACCATGTGACACTGACATTGAAACCAATACAAGTTAGTCAGGGTGGTTCACAGTTGTAAGGGAAACACTGATGCACGCACACTGTTGGAAACTCTTGAGGCTCTGCACTGGCTCTGCGTCCTGTGTCTCTGTCCTGTGATTGAAGGTTGTCAAGCACGAGCGCTCGGAGAACAAAGTGACAACAACAAGCAATTTGCGTGTCAGCAAGGTTCTGGAGGTTCTGCCGGAGGATGTTGTCCTCCTTTAATAGAGGATCTAAGAGTCATCTTAGAGCCTGATTCTGAATCAGCCTTAAGTTTTGTCAAATCAGGATACACAATAGTAGCACCCATAGCTCCTAGTATGTCTTCCTCATCACTACTATCACCTCTCACAACAGTCTGAGCCATTACCAACTGCTTAGGAGCGGATGGTGGGGGCCTCTGAGGTACTGGTTTAAGGACTGTTCGTTCTGGCAACACCAGAATTGGAGGTGGTAATTGAGCCACTGGTTTAGGTAATGGAGGTCTTGGTGCTGGATGCGCTTTGTCCAAAAGGGGCTTCAATTTCAGCCATCCAGCCAAAGCCTCATTCATGTACTTGTAATCCCAATTAGGATCCCCAATGATCCATACATCTTTGGGCTAAGCCAACATGATAATCATCAAATGACCCTTCGCGTGGCCAAGGATTCGGCAACTGGGATCCTATTCCCTCAGTCCAGCCTGCCAAATTGTCTGAGAACGGCTGAGTGTAAAACCCACCCAATCTGTTTTGAACAAACTCAATTGGAGTCTCAGTATTCGCAGGTGGTGTGGCTGGACTGTAGGAATATTTACCCCTGGCTCCTTTTGGAACATCAGAAGAGCCCTTGTATTTAATCACATTTTGTAATTTGACTTGCTTACTCTGTGACTTTCCCATTTCCAACACCAACAACAATCAATCAACAAGAGAAACACTGTAGGACGCCAGCCAGATTTTAGTGCAATTGTAGCTATACTAACAATTCACTTTGGTTATGCCTGGAGAACCACTCTCAGGACTTTCAGTATGCCTGACATACTGTGTATGCCTGGGGAAACACCACACAGGTCTTACAACATACCTGGGGAAACACCACCCAGGCGGGCAATACCCTAGCAGAACGAGTTCAACTAAATTTGGTCATCCCGGAGAGAGGCAAGAGCTTGCGAGTAAAACAAGACTTACCTCTGTCCAGGATCCCACTTCTGACACCAGATTGTTGGAAACTCTTGAGGCTCTGCACTGGCTCTGCGTCCTGTGTCTCTGTCCTGTGATTGAAGGTTGTCAAGCACGAGCTCGGAGAACAAAGTGACAACAACAAGCAATTTGCGTGTCAGCAAGGTTCTGAGTTTATTCACACTTGCACAGGGGTTATATAGAGCTGAACACACAACTTTCATAACTGATTCTTCAGAACAGGATATGGAGCAATCATGCAGGTGGGGGTCTTAGCCCCGCAATTCTGAGAATCCCTGTACCTGTCTGAGTCTGCTCACCACAGCGTCCTGTGATGGCAGACTTTCAATAATCTGCACAGTAACATCAAAATATTAATAGAATGCAAGTAAGCTATATTCGAGGGTCAAAAGTTCAGAGGATGTGTTTAGAAATGTTTAATATCCAACACACACAAAGTAGGAATTGTCTTGTGTTTAGTTGCCTAGAAAGCATTTAATGGATGTGGTGTGCAGAGATATTTAGGCCCTGATGTCACAAAATGATGGATGCAGCTATGGGAGACTACGGATGTTGTCCTAATTTTCATTTTGGCGCTATTTTTATGCAGGTTTTCAATGTTGGTGTCGTATCAACATCTAATCAATGTCAAAATGTTTGCTGGGTACCTTCAGAGGGGTCTGATTTTGCTTGGAAAGTTTACTCAAAAAAAAAAAAACCCTGACTAAAAGCACCCCACTGAGAATGGCTCTGGCACTTCACAGGCTAAAACATACCAGAACTATGAAAATCCTCATGCCACCACCTAATCCACTTTATCTGAGTCCTCTACTTTTTCTGTCACAGAAGAATAACACTGACAGACCCTCTCTTGACCCTTATGAGTTTAGTGTTGGCATTTTAAGGAACCTAAATTTTAATAGCCAGAAATATGATGCTGATTATCTTAACTACCCTCATATACTTAAGTACAGAGATAGTTCAAACATGAAGCAAGTTTGAATCTATGCCTGTGTGAAGGAAGAACCCCAGACTATTACCAGATTAAAGGTTTGCATTCAATTATCTTTAAATTGATAATGTAACATGGAATTCAAATATCAGAATAAAAAGGTTTAGAAAAAATCATATAAGAAACCTCATATGATGGCCAAAGGTTTATTGGATGACAATTGAGAGTCTCTACGTCATGTAGTCTCACCAAGAGCTCCCCCTCTCCCCTTGCATATAGTTCAAAGTTCCTATATACAGCAGGATAGAAAGAGTTGACCATACTAAGCATCCAGTTTATTAGAAATACGTGTCCAGCTCCTGTTTTTAGAGATCTCCAGTTTGGAAACTGTTGATGCCAGTGAAAGAAAAATTGAAATGAGTTCCCTCCTTTCAGTATTGGATTTATGACCATGTTCTTGTGGTCCGGCCGCCGGACACTGTTCTCTACCAAGATGTACCTCTTGACTCACACTAAGGCGCCACACAGTTGCAGGACCTGCATTCCGGAGATGCCTTTAGTGCTGGAGCATCAGGACCCATATGGCAGAGAGGCCCCTGTCTTCTTCGATTTGTTGTTTTTAAACTTCTTAAACAGAATATATATATTACCACGCTTCATGCCTATATACATTCATGAAAATGAGCTCAAAACCAATAAATTCCCTTGAAAGAGAATAAACACTTGACATTAAACAGTTTCTCACTCCACTTCCAACACTATTTTTTATCTTTACCCCCTCTGGCTTTTCCTCCTTTTCTCTGGTCCCTCGGCTCTCTCCTAAAAACGAAGTTGCTCTGATTTCTGGCTTGTTACATATGGCTTTTGGTATTGGATTTTAGTATCAGGGAAATTGTCTGATATTAATACCCTATTTTAGCCTGGTATCAGCCAGATATTTCCCCTACTCTCAATGAACTCCCTCCCTTTCCCTTCCCCTTATCCCCAACCACCTCTGTCTTTCCCTCTCTGTCATAGCCAAGACTGATGTCCAATTTATCTCCTCTCTCTCTCTGTCTCTGTCTCTGTCTCTGTCTCTGTCCTTTCTTTCTGTCTCATGTCTAACCTTATCTTAGCTATTTTACTCCATCCCAGACCCATCAATTAACCCATTACTCATAATGCTTTTTGAGACAGCCCTCCCGGTATTTATTTTATTCGAAACTCTCCCCAGTCACCTGTTACAGGAAGTGCAATAGGGTTAAAGGTTTAGTTGCCTCTAGTAAATTAAACACCCCTTCCAGACATAGACATTCCCTATAGACTAATTGTAATTAATTGAGTTAATCTAGGTATCTAGACAGAATTGGAGTAAGAGAGGGAGAGAGAAAGAGATAGTAGCTTAAACAGACAGCTGACGAGTGAGAGAAATCACTGATGAGAGAGAGCGAGGGTGGGCAGAAGATATCTGAGAACCAGTGCCAAAATTTAGTCAGCACCAACAACAGGCACTAGACACTGAGTTCTGGACGTAAACGATGCAAGCAATGACGTGGAAATGATATAACGTGCAGGGAGTCATGTTTTTGCACGTAAAATTAACTTCATCTTTACCGTATCGGAGATGATTTCCATTTTATGTGACAGAAATGTTTAGCGATGATGGAGTTATCCATGGGTATTTGCCATTGATGAATTACAGAGCCTATATTGTACCTCTTAATGAACTGAAATGACTTCAACTGAGTTCCAGAAGTTATGTTCTCTATGGAATTGAACAAACTCTTTAAGCATGGCTGAGGTACTGCTGATGTAACTGCACCACCTTCACTGAAATGTATCTTGGTATTATGTGCTGCTCTTTTTTAAAAGCCTTCTGTGCACAGGGCTCTGTTGTAAATGTCCACACGTCCTTGAAAAGTCTGGAAAGGTCTTATTATTGAAATTTAAGGTCTTACAAATTTTTTTCTTCACCATGCAATGACTTCTTTCCGCTTCAGATAGATAGATAGATAGATAGATAGATAGATAGATAGATAGATAGATACTTTATTGATCCCCAGGGGGAAAGTCTGGGGTTGCAGCAGCATAACAGTATCATGTACAGAATAGAATGTACAAAATACAAAGGCACGGTACAAAATACAAAAAACAAAAGCCTAAACAACTAAATACTAAAAAAAAAGTACTTATAAATAGGCAGCGCGAATGAATGGATGAAAGTTAATGTAGTCCGTAATGCAGTCAGTGAGACCGTCAATGTCCTCCCCATGCAACTCACAGAACACAGTCTGTTGCCTCAAAACAAACCTGTAAGGCCTCGTTGGCCTCTGGTGACCATCTTCTCACTGTCCTGGTGGTCACCTGGCTGCCGCTGGACAACAGGCCTGTAGAGGGGCGAGAGGTGGGCCAGGTTGTGGTCGGATCTGCCATAGGGTGGGAGTGCAGTGGAGCTGTATGCCTCCTTGACATTGGCATACAGCCAGTCCAAAGTCTTATTTTCCCTGGCAGGGCACTTGACAAACTGTTTGAAGGTGGGCAGTGTAGAGGAGAGAGAGGCGTGGTCGAAATCCCCAGAGAATGCTAGGAAGGCGCTGGGGTGTTGTGTCTGGAGCCTGGCAGTCACGGAGTGGATGACGTCACTCGCTGCATATCCACTCTTAGATTAATACAGAACAGGGTTAGTAGTAATATGTATCCTGTCTGCTTTACTAGACACAATTGAACTTCATGTCCCTTAACAATTAATTTCCTGGTGTCTTTTTTCTTATATTGCCCATTTTTTAATTTCACAACTTTCATTACCTAAGTTGAATCAGAAATAGGCTTTTGCCAGCTAGATTTTTAAATTGGTCTTAAATTAAATTCCATGTAGCATTAAAAAAGGTCTTAAATAGTCTTAAATCTGGCTTGTGAAACCTGCAAATACCCTGATCAGTGTGTTTTCCCTGTATAAAAAAGTGTGTCAAATTAAATCTGTTATGGTTTCCCTTCCAGCCGACTCGACGGGCACCCACTCCCTGTACACCACTTACAAGGATTACGAGATCATGTTCCATGTGTCCACCATGCTGCCCTACACACCCAACAACAAACAGCAGGTACATAATTGAGCAATGGTTCACTGTTGATATAAAAGTCTAGGTTTGTGTATATGTGTAGTTTTTAAAACCAAGACATTTAAAGCTGTACTTGGTAATGGAATTAAGCAACATTTTTATTTGCTCTATTTACAATTAAACAAAATGTTTCCAGTTATATGGGTACATTCTACAGCTCTACTGTTAGCAGTACTATGAGAAAAAGCTGTCTTGGATGTGTAAGCTCATTGTCAATGAAGCAGCACCAAGATGTATTGTTTGGCTTCATCACGCATTATGCTTGGCTCTCTGGATTCCAGCTTTGGGAGAATCACGCATATTCATAAACATTGATTACCCCGGAAAAGATTGTCATGAAAATGTGAATTTATTTCAAGGACATATTGAAATGATACAATTACTTTTCATGCTATGTTGGCAAAGAGTATCGTTAATGCTAGTTTCTTTTCACTCATTCTACATGGCTAAAGCAGCGTGCAGCCTGCAGCATGCCATATAAAGAATGCTGCTGTGTGCAGTGTGCAACATTGTAAATTGTTTCAAGTTAAACTCAAAGCATCAAGCTTTGTATGGGTTTTCTATTGTTCAGAAATTGCTAGGTAGTCTTCTTGCTAAGTATGGGTCGGGAACATGGTGCCCAGTACTTTCAAGGTCTGCAGTGTGATGGCTGCTTAATGCATAACTCTAGTTTCTATGTGCTTTCCCAGTTACTGCGGAAGCGCCACATAGGGAACGACATCGTCACCATCGTTTTCCAGGAGCCCGGGGCGCTGCCCTTCACCCCCAAAAACATTCGCTCCCACTTCCAACATGTCTTTGTGGTGGTGCGCACGCACAACCCCTGTTCTGACAATACCTCCTACAGGTGAGACACACTAACACCATATACACACGCTTGTACACACTCACGCACACATATACGTATATGCAACGCTCAGCCCGGCTGTTTGAAGCGATGGTACACACAGTGGGTAACATTTGAGAAAATGTAGATCCACAGTTTTGCTAACAATTTTCATCAACAGAATATTTTATATAGTCCACTATGTTGTTCACCACTGATAGCCACATTGCTTAATTGGCAGTATTGTTGCCTCAAAAAGTTATCCATCTCTAACTGGCTTTATAATTTCCTCATTCTGGGCAGCACTCATGTTTCTTTTAGCAGATGGAGTAGGCTGTTGAGAGACTTCTCAAGACTGCACACAAATTATTACCACATTGTCAGAGATGTATGAGATGAAATACAATGAGCCAGCCCAGAATTATTGTAAAGGAATAATGAACCTCCTGCCTTTCTTCCAAGGTTTCTTCTAAAAACTGTTTAGCTGTGAAGGACTTTTCATTTACTGTTTGTGTGCCTCTGTTCTCTCATCTAAAGTCAGTTTTTCTTTCACTCTCTTATCTTTCTCTCACTCTCACTCATTCTCCCACTAATGGGTGTTTTAATTGCTGTCAGAGCACATTGTGTGTGAGGTCTTAATTGTCCCCCATGGGGCTGCTTCGTCACTGAGCAAAGACACACACGCACACAAACACAAACTGAGGATCCTGCCAAATGCATCATTACAGCTGGGTTGGAGGGGGCTTTGCACAGAGTCCTATTAAAAAGTCAACATGGGACCAAATTCCAGCCCTCGGTTTGGGTTCTTTCTGTACCTCTGACGCCGTTGGGGTTTGAGCTTCTCAGCTGAACTGAACACCGTAGTTTTCTAAATTTAACGAATCTTAAAATATCTAAATGTAAGACGATGCAAGTATTAAAATGTCTCAAATTATATCAGAGCTAAGATTTCTCACCCTACCTTCTTAAGTAATATACTCTGCCCTCATCAAGTCACAGTCAGTCAGGTTGTACCAATCTTTCTGCAGGAACTTAAGGACTGAGAGCTTCCTCCAGTCCTGTAGATAATTACGGAAGTCATAGGATCCAGCTTACTTTCAATTATAAACATTCTTTCGTTGTGTCCCTGTGTTCAGCCTCTCCTGGTCTTGATCCATTGGTCCCTACTAACTATAATTAGAACTATACTATAACTGTTAATTTCAATTCTTTTCTCTATATAAAATCCAGCTCGGTTTGTGTGGCTTGCGGCAATGATGACCAGAGGAGGGAAAAACTGCCACAACGAGAAAGCGCTGTTTTAGGGAACGTCGCCAAATTACTGATTCTGGTTAACTGTCAAGGAAAGTAACATGGGATACTCCTCCTTGGCCACATTATTTGTCGGCACAGCATCTCCTTTCACTGGTATGCTGACAATACTCCATTGTACCTGTCAGTAAAGCCCTGATGATTTAAATAAGTTGACCGCACTACACGACTGTTTAGCTGATGTTAAAGACTGGATGTCGCAAAAATTCCATTAGCTAAACTCAGAGTTGTTGTTATTGGCCCCGAACGCATCTCTAATCATATTCTGCTGTCTCTTGGTTATCTAATCCAATACGTTAAGCCTGTTTCCAAAAACCTTGTTTTTGCCCACCTATCCTCCTTTATTTTTGATCCAAATTTAAATCTTGAGCAACAAAGTTAGTACAGTCATCCAACTTAGGAACATTGCAATCCTGAATTTTAGCAAAACAAATAATTATACATGCTTTGTGCCCTCATGCCTAGATTACTTTAACTCCCTGTTCACCTGCCTAAAAGCTGTAGAACGACTCCAAATTGTGCACAACTTTCCTGCTGTTGTACTGAGAGTAATTCACTCTTAGTATGTACTTTATATGCACGTGTATTAGATTTGAGTAGTGCTTACCAATGTTGTTGGACTTCTTGTCTTTTCAGAATTAATCTTTGAATGCTAATTTATTTGATATTTTCAGAAGGTAGCCATATAAAAAAAGTGGTAATGGTGTGTGTGTGTGACCCTGTGACGGCTTTAAATGTCTTTGATCGCCTTTGTCGTGTGTGTGTGTGTGTGTGTGTGTGTGTGCGCGCGCTCATGTTTATGTCTTTTTATGTCTGCTTGTAGTTAGCCTGAGGTCTCCTGTGGTTTTTACTGGCTGCTGTAGCTGTAACACTACAGGCCAGCACTGTGCACTGATATTGTCCTTAATTGAGCATAATTGCCTTTTAATCCCAACTACTTGGGAAACCTGCCTTATGAAGTAAAGTCTCCACAGCTGCTGTCCAAATGTATGTTGACATGACATCCAGTAATCTTAACAGTACCCTTGTCCCTTAGTCTTGGGCAGGGAGACATGCTTTTTGGCTTCAGTTATGATGGTGAATGAAGTGTGTAATGGTGCAATTTGCAAAAGGTGTTGAGATGATTGATGGAGACGTTAAGCTCGTCAGTAGTAATACAGTAGCTGAGCCTTAGTCACCAAGCTACTGTCAAAAATGCTGTATGGTTCTTTTTTCTTAAAATAATATGTTATCACTGTACAGTTGTCACCAGACACTTTTATATTTGTTTCCTTCAAATGGTTTGTTAACATTGTTCTTGCTTCTCCTTACAAGCAAGGGATGCTAGTCACAGGCTTATTGTCTCAATGAGGAATGCTTTCAGAACTTTTCCATGAATGTCATATGTGTCTGGTGAGGACAAATAACTGAATGTCTAACGAGGACTCGTCTTCTTTCACAGTGAACGTTTTGAATGTGGTATTTATTTACCTGAACATGTTCACGTGTAACCTCAATATTTGCTGGAAACATGGCAGCCCTGTCATTTCCCAGGGCTGTGAACACCTGCCTTGGTAGATTGTGTTTGATGTTTGGGTGTCTTATTGCTGTTCAAGAGTCACCCGATGAACCTTAGTACTTAATACTTTTATTGTTACTTTTTAATTACCAATACTTACTAGTGAATATAAATTAAGATGAGCTGTGATTAGCTGGAGAAAACCTACCTTGGAAAAATAATCTTAATTCCAATGTTAGTTTCCACCATTAGTACCCTAAATCTCTCTCTTTCAGGATCCAGTTGATTTATGATCAAAAGCAAGAGAATACCAAATCAGTGTTCGTATAACTTGTAACCTTTTTTGTTCATGCCAGAGTTGGAGTAGTCATTTAACTATTTAACATTTAACTAAAAAGTATATATATATAAATAGTATATATACTATATATATAGTATTTACAAGCCATTTACTGGATTGTAAACTTTTGGCTTGGTCCTCAAAACTGTCGCAAGTGAAGTTAAACATGTAATACACACACACACACACACACACACACACACACACACACACACACACACCTCTGAGCCGCCTACTCCATAGGTATTGACATGTTCTCTTTCTTGCCCCTACCTCAGTGGGCAGCAGGTCGTGGATACTGGGTGAGTGGAGCTGCCCACACATCGGATATTTATAAGACCACAAATCACTGAAACCACAGGATTGTGTTCTTTCATTTTTACTGCCAAGCCTCCTGCCAAGAGGGTCACACAGCAGCCATACAGCTCAGCAATCCCCACTGTATTATCCCCTCTCTCACTCTCTCTCGCGCTTTCTTTCTCACTTGGTTCTCATTCACTTTCTTACTTGCTCTGTCTTATTCGCTCTCTGATTTTTCTACCTCTACCTCCCTCTCCCTCTCTTCTCCCTGTCCTCTATGAGTCACAGGTCTTTTGTTGACTGATTCAGGGGCGTTTGAGATCAGTACAAGTGCTTTTAAAGCTCCCATATGTTTTGAGTGATAGGGAAGAATAAAAATAAAAGTTCACATTTTATATTAATCACCTGTTCACCCTACTTATAACCACTTGAGATATTCTTCTCCGAAAAAAATCCTGCATGATTCATTTATCAGCTATACAAAAACAGCCACATATTGCTTTGTGACTCATCAGGCTATCAATTTGAAAAGAAAATCAGAAATTGATTCCATGGTCAGATTTAATTTAACCAGTTACATATAAACAAGGGTAATAAATGGGCTGCATGGCAAAACATAGTTAAGACCATAAGCATTAAAATGACTCGACACTGCTCTCAGCTACTTCCAATCTGTTTGGTCTGACTGTAGTAATTCAACATTAATTTGGGAAATCTAAACAAAAATTAGAGACACTAGTCGCTGCTGGAGGCAACCTCATTGTTCTGTTATCAGCTTTGTAACGTCACAATCTGTAATAAGTTCGCTCTCCAAGGCAATCTCAACAACAGAAATGGTGTTTCTTCTCTTACCTCTGTGTCTCACAAACACAGGAAATGTGAGAAACGAGATGTCAACAATTGGACGGTAAGTATAATTGAACACCACGCATGTCTCCAGTGATGACAGGATGTCTCCGAGATATGTTTAGAAATATGTGGGCGACATTGATTTTAGTTGCCTATTAGACAAAGCTATTAAACCTTCTAAATGTCAACACATGTGCGTGTTGATGCGTGTCAGCAGGGAAGCGTGGGGAGTGAGGGCTTTGACCTCCAGCACTACACTGTCAGCTGGCAATTATTACCTGAGAGAACGTCTGCAATTGAGCTCATTTAGTCAGTAACAAGAAGAAGAAGCTGAGGCCAGGGAAGCCAACCTGTGCCAGAGCTGACACAGAGCTCAGTGAGTCAAATGCAGTGCCACCAAGGAGCACAATAGGTGCTCTGTTATAGCTAGCTGCTGTAGACTAAGACATTAGACAGAGCAAAAATGTTCATTCCTCTTCCTGCTTTCAAAGTATCACACACACATCTTCTTTTTCTCAGCCATATTTTCGACTGTTTTTCTGAGACTTTTGGGCAGAAGGGATAGGAATAGCAGCCTCCTATCCTCTCCTCCCTCTCCAAGGCCACCCAGCTGAATTCCTGACATACCAGGCAGGTCGAACTGCTTCAGATGGTCATTCCAGGGACTTAATGAAAGGAAAAAGGAGACTAGGAGAAAGGAGAGATGGAGAGGGGTGGGGGTGGGGGGTAGGCCACGGTGAGAACTGAACTTAACATTAGGAGGAAGAGGCACCACACACACAGCCTCCATGAAATAGTACTTTATTCAATATATATTATAAACCCACGACATATACAGTGCTTTCTTTGTCACGGTTGTGAACAGGACTCCTCTGGTTGAGTTACCCATGTAGTAAAAGGACATTAGAAGAATCATTTAAAGCAGAATGCAGAAACCAGAGATGTTCTATTGCTAAGAGGAGAGAGAGGTAGAGACTTGGACCAAGCCTGCCCCCTTCTCTACTTTCCCCATGAATGTTTTCCACTCAGTCCGGGGATGTGATACAACAAGCCAGGGGTTTGTCTTTGCCCTACATTCCTGTACTGGACTGAGCAAGCTGCATGGTTTTACATCTCAAACCGCATCTCTGTCAAAAACTGGCAACACTTTTTGTCTTCTCAGTGACATAAATAGTGCAGCGTTTGACTTGACACTTGATTTACTCTGTGTAACAAACTGAATCTTCACCACAGGATCCTGAATGGGAGCCATTTGTCATGCCTATACAAAGCACCTACCCTACGTTGGCCCAATTTTTATCCAATACTGACACAATAGATATTGACCATCTACTCTTCTCTATTTCTCCTCCCTCCCTCCTTTCCCCATTCCCTCCTGCTGGTCCTCTCCTCCCTCCCTAGTGTGGCTGTCACTCGCTCCAAAGACGTGCCCCCCTTCGGCCCACCTATCCTAGAGGGCATGACCTTCCCCAAGTCCTCTGTGTTCCGGGACTTCCTGCTGGCCAAGGTCATCAACGCTGAGAACGCCGCGCACAAGTCGCACAAGTTTCGCGCCATGGCCACGCGAACGCGCCAGGAGTACCTGCGCGACCTGGCCGAGCGCCACACCACCAGCACGCCCATCGACCCCTCCGGAAAGTTCCCCTTCATCTCGCTGGCCCACAAGAAGAAGGAGAAGAGCCGGCCGTATGCTGCGGCCGAGCTGCGCAGCCTGGGGGCAGTGACTTGGGCCGTCCACGCAGAGGACCACGGCACCGGAGGGGAACTGGAGGCCCTTTTGGCCATCTCCAACGACTTCCTCATCCTGCTGGACCAGGAGGCCAAGGCCGTGGTGTTCAACTGTGCCACCAAGGATGTGATTGGCTGGACACTGAGCAGCCCCGCCTCCATGCGGATTTTCTATGAACGGGGAGAGAGTGTGTCTCTGAGGAGTGTCAGTAACAACACAGAGGACTTCAAAGAGGTGGTCAAACGCTTGGAGGTTAGAGGACACACACTCAGACACATCAAAATGTTACGTAGTTTGAAAGACAGATACACTAAGATGAACATGTGTGTTCTGCATGCTTAGACAATCATCATAATCATCATCAAACAATATTTCACTTACAATAAGGTAGAGCAAGGAGGGATTTTACATGAAGAATGACTAATTGGTTTAGGACTCACTGGTTGGTGGATAATTTGAATGCCAATAGTATCAGTTGGTGTCCTGTACATAGTTCTTAGTTCGTCAAGGGGAGTGACATGGATTTTCAATATCAACAAGCATGATCCCATTGCCTAGTACCAAATGGGAGCGCTGCGATCAGTTTAAATCCCAAACTCCTTATATGCTGACTCTCAGTCAGCGGTCTCCGCTCAGTGTCAAGAGCCATGTGTATTCACTCCAACCAAACACTACACAAGCTAATTTCCCTGATTATTCACTGATTACTCATTATTCACTCATGATTAACACACCTTCAACCAGAGAGGAGGAGCTAATCAGTGAAATTAGCTGCTGTAGCGTTGGGTTGGAATGAAAACCTACATACACATAGCTCTCGCTGGCACATGGTTGGAGACCACTGGTCTAAGTAATCGACTACATCAAGGTAGCTTCCCAGTCTGAAGTTCTGAAAGACCAAATCAAAGGAGTAAGTCACTGTTGTTTGCAGTGAGATGCCATTGATTATGAGCATTTACCATTGACGGCCCTTTCACAGCCTCTCCTACTGGATGCTGTTGGTTGTCAGTCTGCTTGTGTGACAGTATTGTTGTGTCTACATGCCAAAGCTACCATCTCATTATCAGGTTCAGCTCATGGCGGACGCTTCAGAAACACCTCTGGCCAACAGACTCCTAATTGCATTCACACACAGACACACACACACACACACACACACACACACACACTGATGTGGCACTAGCTCTTTCCTCAGTTGTTTCCATGGTAACTGGCTAGAAAAAAAAGCTTTTTTCTTATGTAATCATTGATGCTTTTGAATGCAACCATTTCCCCAGCCTTTCCCCACCTTCAAATTGTGTGTGTGTGTGTGTGTGTGTGTGTGTGTGTGTGGGTTTGGGTGTGGGTCTGTGTGTGTGGGTGTGTGATGTTTTTATCCTGTATACATTTAAATGAAAACCATGTTTAAATCCGTTATCTGCTTTGATTTACACATATGCGCACATACAAACAGACTTGGGCACATGCACATACACACAGACAGTTATTTGGAGAGCTCAGGAGAGCATTACTTTCATGTTGCATTATATGCATCTGGCGTTAATCTTCAATCATTTGGACCTCGGTGCCAGAGAGAGGAAGGGAAATAACCTTGGGGCCATTTGTTTTTTGGAACTTGAGGCTCTCTCAATCTCTCTCTCTTGCTCTGTATCTGTCCCCTTTTCTTTCATTCTTGCACTCTCCCGCTTCCTCTCCCACGCACACACATTGAAAAACATCAGAGAGCATCAGAAGAGCCTCCAAACAGTTCCTACCACAACCTCCAAAAGAGTCTTGTTTTTTCTTTTTTACCCCAGGTGCCAATCTGCAGCATGATTTATTCACATTTCCTTGTGAAGTTTGGCTTCTATAGAGGTTTTGCTAAAGTGGCACTGTGAGAGAGACACCTGCTTTCCTTGAGTGGGTGTGCGTGCGTGTCTCTGTCCATGACCCTAGTGAGGGCTATACAACTTATGCTGAAACCCTCATTTGTCTTTATTTATAGTCATAAGGGATCAGGGATCACTTTAGCTGAAGAGATGAGGAGGAGAAATTTTCCTGTCCCCTCTGAAAGAACCATACGCATGCAGCACATTCAGAACACACACCCACACACACTATTTTGCAGAATTATTGACTGATTTTCAAGTTATATGCCTAATTTGCTGACATCTACAGTACAGTACAGTTCTGGCCAGGATTGCAGATAATGTACAATATCTTTTAAAATAAGTGGGGAAACAACATTCGGTCTTTACACATTCATCTGTTGATTTACAAGAGCACATAATCAAACAATAAGAATTGAAAAAACGTTGTGGCCATGGTTATTGGGACCCTTTAGAATAATTCAAATCAGTTTACCTGGAGGAAATAGATTCTCATTTGCAGGGTAATTCACCCATGACACATTGCAAGTTCCCACATGTTATAAATGAACCAATTATCCATTTCAAAGTGATAAAACGGTCTGTTCTGCTTCCCTGGTCGTCTGTGAAAATGAAGAGAAAAGAGCTGTCTGATGATGTCAGAAAAACTATTATCACCAAACAGAAGCGTTCACAAGGCTACAAGGCCTCTCTAGAGACCTTGGTATTCCTGTTTCCAAAGTTTGCAGACTTTTTTTTTTACTGTTATTAAGAAGTTTGCTGCTCTTTGAATTAAGGATGGTGAGAGGAAAATTGAACTCAGATGCCGTCAAAGGTTGGTGCGAGCCATTGAAAAATAAAAAACAACCTTGCATGACATCCAAAGAGCTCAAGGCTGACCTGGAGAGATCTGGCATAATGGTTTCAGCCCATTCCATACGCCAAGAATGGCTTTACGGCCACACAAGCCCCTACTGCTCAAAGAGAAACACAAGAAGGCCGAATCCCATATCAATCGTCTTGTTAAATCACAGTGTTTATCCATTGTTATGAGTGAGATGAAGGTCAGATAATCTTTTAGGAGCCATTTATGCAAGAATGCAGGTAATTCGAAAGAGTTCACTTTCTCAAACGTTTTCTCGCAAATGTATGTGAGATGAACACTTACATGTCTGAGAAACATAAACCTTTACATATGTTGAAAATAAATGATTGCATACCAGTTAACCCTCATTTTTCTCTTTACCTCTCACTACTTTTTCCCATATCCCCCTAATTTCTTGCATTCTTTCCCTCAATCTCTTTGCTCCTCTTTGCTCCTTTCCCCCTGATCTCCTTCCCCCTCTTCCTTCGCTCCTTCTATCCTTCTGCACCCTCATGTTATTCTTTTCCTCTACCTCCCCAGTTCCTGACTAAGGGCTGTGAGACATCAGAGATGACGCTTCGTCGCAATGGCCTGGGTCAGCTGGGTTTCCACGTCAACTACGAGGGCATTGTGGCTGAGGTGACTCGCTTAATGGATTGTTTTTTTGTTTTTTTTTTGGTATTTGAAAGTAACTTGTGCAGTTGTTTTTCTGTAAATATACTAAATATCATGCTCCATTTCATTTCATTCCATTTCTCCTTCCATTCGGTTGTTCACCTGTCCTTTGCACGTAGTATCTCAGACACTGTTGGTGGGATTTTGTCGAAACTAGGAGAATGATGCACCTCACCACTGCGTTATGACTTTTTCTAAATTACTCTGTTTGGTCAGGACTGTATCATTCATGGGGGAGGACATGTTTACTGTTGCCTTGTTATTATTAGTATTATTTTTTTACTACACGATTTCTTTGGCCAAGAAGTTGTAGTAACTATGTCAAAGCATCTGTAATGCAATGAAACCCTGGTACAACTAGGTGGAGCCTTATGGCTACGCCTGGCAGGCGGGGCTACGGCAGGGAAGCCGGTTGGTGGAGATTTGCAAGGTTGCCGTCGCAACGCTCACCCATGAACAGATGATTGACCTGCTCCGGACATCGGTGGCGGTGCGCGTGGTCATCATTCCGCCGCACGACGACGCCACGCCACGCAGGTGGGTGGAAAGATAGATAGAACATAGATGGTTGTGTACCATCTATGTTTCACTCCTCAAAATGATAGAACAGAGAAGAGGCCACTTGTGACCACATCCCCTTATCAAACTTAATCCCTCCCCTCTTCCTCCACAGGGGCTGCTCAGAGCTCTACCGCATGCCCGTGGTGGAGTACAAGGGCAGCAGCGGCGACGGCGGCTCCTTCGAGTATAAGTTCCCCTTCCGCAGCAACAACAACAAGTGGCAGAGGACGTCCAGCAGCCCACAGCAGTCGCTGACCGCCTCCCCCCAGCCACACACCCCTAACCGGGCCGTCAGCCTTGGCAGCACAGTGGGCAAGACCCTGTCGGCCGAGAGGCTGGAGAGGGGTGCTGTCATCCCACGCAGCGTCAGCAGCGATGGCCGGCCCCTGGACACCAAGAGGTAAGGGTAATTAAATATATATAGAATACTAATATTATATGATATATGATATGATACTATAGAATAACTGTTGCCGATGGTACAATGAAGAATGGAGCAAGATAAAAGGACACAGAATAAAGATTTATAGGAACTGGGGTCAGAAGTGTAAATTTCTGTTATCTACACCCGTAAACTTCAGTTATGTATTGTATATAACTGCAAACAACTCTTAAAGGAAAATTCCACCCTGATATCCATCAATCTGTGATGCTCAATGCATTACAGGTGATGAAGTTTTGTAATTTACCTTTTTATTGTACCCACTTTCCCTCAATCTGCCTTCTGTCTACTATTACTTCAGTTAATGAGTTCCTACATTTCCCAGAATGCCATTTGACAACCCCCATAGAACGGGTGTAAACTTGTTGCTGCTGCATTCATGTCATCATAATAATAATAATAATAATAATAACTTTAATTTAAAGGGTAATTCCGGTATTTTTAAACCTGGGCTCTATTTGTACACATTAGTCATTTATACCCCAAAATAGGTACAAAAAGTTTTGGAATTGCTCCAGTAGATCACCTCAGCCGACAGTCGCGAAACGGGCTGCAACGGCTGCAACGTAATCCGCAGGGGCAAGTGCGCGCGATCAAAGTGCGAAAAGTACTCCTTGAGCGAGACTTTTGTTTTCTGGTTAAACAAAGGTCTATCTCTGTAGCGAATAACGAATAACAATCTGAGCCTGTCAGTGGCAAAAACAAGCACTTTTAGTTGATCGGTGCACTTGACCCTGCGGATTATGTTGCAGCCATTGCAGCCCGCTTCGCGACTGCCGACTGAGGTGATCTACTGGAGCAATTCCAAAAGTTTTTGTACCTATTTTGGGGTATAAATGACTAATATGTACAAATAGGTTTAAAAATACCAGAATTCCCCTTTAAGAGTGCCTTTCATGGTACCCAGGGCACTTAACAATGGAAAAGAGAAGAACTAGATGAGGTGAGAACAAACGCAACTAGGCTAAAAGGTAGGAAGACAATAAGACAAACAGAAAGATGGGAATATTTCCCATTGCTCCCACCTGGGAGCGTTCACACATTCAGCTCGTTGGAAAGCTGACTAGTAGTCGAAACACTGGCAGCCAAACATAGTCAAGTGTTGATGTAGACACACTCCAGCACCAAGCCAAAAGCAGGGAGCGGTAGATAGTAGGTGATTGTGTAGTTTGTTACACCAAATAAACAGATCAATAAACAGACAAGCAACACGTTAACAGGCACACCATACCCAACCCATTTTCCCAATAGAATAGCAAGATATCCATAGCAGACGTTACAATGGCCAATAGGTAACGGCACACACATACTCAATACAAAGACATACAGAGTGAGTGGTCAGGTTTTGATGTAAACAGTTCCTGTAAATGGAGAACAACAAAATTGTAACACAGATGTAAGCTGACAATAAAGTCACTGCTAAGCTAGCAAGGCTAGCAAAAAGGAAAAGTTGGTTAGTCCTACTCTGTGAGCCTACATTTAACTAGCAGATAGAACTACTGAACTACTACTGATACATTTCTGAATCATTTAGTATACGGAGATTACAGTTTAATGGGGATTATGTCACTTTATATTCTAAAAAGGAACAGAGGAAATTTCAACATACCAGTGCTCACCAAGCCAAAAGCACGAGGGGGCAAGCAACAGGAATAAGGACATAATCTGCAGCAGAATGAAAGTTTTGACAAACTTGATATACAATAAATACTGGTCAAACCACTCCTTTTACACTGTATTCTATAGCTTTTAGTTACCCACGGGGTGTCATCAAAGCTTCATCTTATCTCATCTTATTTTAGCTTTGCTTTCTTGAGGATTATGTTTCTCTACCTTTTTAAATTTCTTATGAGGTACAGCAAAATCTTTGAGAGATTTTGCATGTGAAATGATGAACATTTGTAGCCTCTAAGAAAATAAAAATCATTGCAGTTTTAGTTCACCTTTCTCTGCATGCTCTGGTGTCAGAGTAGGCAGTTTAGGGGATTTTTGAGCTGCAACTATTCATAATGTTTCTTTTTATCCAGACTGTGTGGGAAATGGAGGATCAATGGAATTTCCTCTGAAGGAACAACTTGGACCTTTTTTGCTTCTACAATGCTTTGCTTTGTTTATCTCATCTGCGTTTAGTTCTTCTATTTCCATGTGCTCACAAATTCTCACCAGTTCCTGTGTGTGTGGGTGTGTGTCTGTGTGTCTGTGTGTGTGGGTGTGTGTGTACCAGGATGTCCCCAGGCAGTGAGAGCTATAGCCTGGCCTCCTCCATGGCATTGGGTCGTTCCCCTCACAACCGCAGCTCTCCCAGCAACCTGTCCTGCTCCAGTGACGCATCTGCAGGCTCCGCCCACTGGAGACAAAAGTCCATGCCCGAACAGTAAGGAAGGGGGGAGGACAGGGACTGTGTGTATCTATAGCTGGGTTTCCATCCAAGCAAATCATGATGTATCTAATTAAAAAAGCTGAATGGAAAATTAACATTTTTCCTTATTTCCTTATTATTAGGAAATTTTGCAATAAATAGCAATGGAAATGCATTTGTTAAATAAATAATGACAAAGTGACCAGGCCAAGGCTGTCTTTAAAATATCTGTTCACCACGACATCCCAGAAATGTCATGTGTACTGTCTCTCCCATGTATAAAGCTTCATCATGGTTGTATAGTCATTAGTTGGTGTAGTATCTCCAAGTGCATTACTCTGTTTTGGTCTTCAGACAACATGAAATATGGCCAACATTAGCTGACACGAAAAAACAATAACAACAACAAAAGTAACTCCCTACCACATTCAAGAAGCCTATTTATTTGCTTCACAGTTGGATGGAAACATAGCTAGTGTGTGCCAAAGGGGTGTTTGTATGTCAGAGGAAAGGGGATAGTGCATGTTTTATAGTGTGTGCTCGCATGTGTATGTACTTGAGAGAATCTCTTTTTGATGACTTCCACCCACTACAGCCTGTGGAAAAAAATGTAATGTGTTTCAAACTGTTTTCTGGTGTGTGTGTGTGTGTGTGTGTGTGTGTGTGTGTGTGTGTGTGTGTGTGTGTGTGCGTGTGTGTGCGCGTGTGTGTGCGTGCTCATACTGCAGATTTTCAGGCAACCGTCACTCTCCCATGTCTTCGGAGAGACAGGTGGTTGGAGAAGGCGGGTCAAGTGGCAAATCCACTCCCAATTGGTCAAGAATGGAGGAAGGGGGAGGAGTCGAACGAGGGTCAGCAGGTAAATATAGCTCATTGTGGATGCTACTATTAGGTGCTCGCGAGCACCTGGGTTTGTTCGTTCATTTGTGCAGAATGGTTTTTCCAATGCACAGCAGTGTTTCTTGCAGGAAAATCATTAGATGAAAATAAAATTTAAAAAATAATAATGCTCCCCTCTACTTCCAGTGATATCTTTTTTTTTTTTAACTTTTTGGCCTGGAGATGTCGCAGATAACTGCTGTATTCATGATAGAAGTTACACAAGTCATGAACCAGCTCTAGGTTGCTGCACGGTGTGTTCACATACCAGGAAGTAGTAGATGATTTTCCAACTATAGTGGCTAAGTCAATGCATTAATTAAATATTTTGTTCAGTGATTCTGCTAGTTCCAACAACGATGTGCTACTGCAGCACTTTGGTGTTAACAGGTGGAGTTTTTTAAGTCAATGTAGTTTCACTCACTTGCACACTTATATGTAGTGGTTTAACTACATAAATGGCAAATAGTGGAGAAATTCAGGAACGATGGTAATTGCATTTTGGGTAAGTACAGTAAATTCGGGTGGTAAAAGGGGGAAATGTAGTGGCTTAGCATTCTTCTCTACCTGGCTTCTGATGGCTGTTTGGCAGTATAAATGCGATTAGCCCTGCCTCTTCATACACATCAATCTGTGGTTCCTGTGGTTCTTTGAGCCTTGAAAAACTGTGTGTTACGCCTACACACTGCACAGAGAGGGTGGGAGGGATAGAGCAGGGAGTAAATGCCTTTTCATCCATATTGCTGTGTTTGAAGACGACAGAAAGGTAATCAGGAAGTGTGTTTGTCAGTGAGAGTGAGTGCGTTTGTGTGGCTTTGTGTGTGGTTGAGAGTGAATTGCTGTGTGTACAATGTGACTGTGCATCTGTTAGCGTATGACTTTATGTGTGTGTGTGTGTGTACACATGTGTCTGTGTGCCTCCTCATCTGCCAGTGGCAGTTTTTTTTGTGGCGGCTCCTTCCTGTGCTGAGCTACTGGCTCTGACAGCAACCACATTGCCTGTGAACAGCACTACTCTTCCTCCTCCTCCTCTACCTCCTCCTCCTCAACTAGCTGAGCAATTCACTGCTCAACATGAAGAGGGTCTTAAAATGTCTCTGCAAACCGACCAAAAGGTGCAGCGAGAGTGAGAGAAAGACAGAAAAAGAAAAAGTTGATTCACAGAGAAAGGAAAGGTGCCCAAGAAGTAAGCCTTCCTTCCAATTTAAAAAACAAACCATGGCAAATTCTTTCTCCATTGCTCCTCTCACTTTTTGTTCATCCCTCCTCTCCCTCCTATTCCCTTCTGTTTCTCTAAGGTTTAATTCAGAAAAGAGAAAGAGGAGAAATGCCTTTCTTTCCTGTCAGTGCAGTTGTGTAACATACTCTTTGTGTGCCTTTCCCTCCCTCCCTCCCTCCAGCGTGTTCCTCACACCTCAAGGTCGAAGAGTATCACGACTCAACCCCCCGCCCCCTCCTCCTGTCTCTCATCTCATTCACCTTTTTCATTCTTTTGCACATTTCCTTTCATTTACTCAACACTATTCTCCCATGCATTGCTTTTTCCAGCTTGGCCTCACAGACTACAAGCTCCTCTACCACTCGTCTCATTCCCAGCAGGATGTCGCTTTGGTTTATTGTTGTCCAGCCTGATTTCAGCCATGTCCTGAACCTGTTTTTGACCGCCGCAATCACAGAGAAAGGACCTAGCCACTCATTATGTGGTTGTCTAAAGCACTCATGACTTTATGGTCAGGGTGGGACGATGCATGCCGGGCCAGCTCAGCCCGAGTCAGCCAAGTGTCCAGCTCTAAGCAGGCTCGCCTGCAGTTTCTGTGGTTTAGGGCTCTGCCTCTCTCTCCCTCCCTTAGTTTTACCCCTTGACCCCTTCATCTTCAACACTGATGATGTGGCTATCCTCCATCCAGAAATAACAGAAGTCACACAGAGGGCAGCTCGCTCTCTCTCTCCCCCTCACGCTTTTTCTCTCAATCTCTGTCACACATAAGCAGGCAGGACAGCAGACACTGTCCCTACAGGGTTTTGGTCTGAAAGGACTCCGCCTGCAGGCCAGGAACACACTGGTGAAAAAGGTGTGTGTTCCTGGTTCCTGGTGTATGTTGGGTCCCTCATCAGGCACTTCTTTCCCCACTCTCTTTTCCTTGAAATGTGGCAAGCAGGTGGTTGATTTATATGTTGAGTGGCGGGATGCAAAAAAAGGGCTAGTTGGCATGATTTTTCCACAATTGCACAACTACATTAAACATAATCCCAAGGAACCAAAATGCACTTTCAAAATGACACACTCACAAGCATAAAACAGCATATACACACATACATGCAGGTGTACACACACATAAATGTTAAGTGTATGCATGCACACACATGCATACCTTCTTACAGACACACACACAAACACAAACCACCCTAATTAGTGCAGAAAATCCCCGTGGGTGGGTGGGTGTATGAAGAGAGGACCATGCAGAGTAATAAAGAAATATGGTGCAAATTACGTTCCATGACACCACTAGATTCACCTCAGGCAGATATTATGACACCTCTCTTTACCATCTCTCTCTCCTCCCTCCCACGGCACTCTGGTCATTAACTGCTTGTTCTATCTTCGCTGTGTGCGTCTTGTTGCATAACATCTAGACAATTACACAACAGTCCCATTTATACCCTGAGTTTTGTTTCAGAACACACACAACCTCTCATGCGGCACAGCTTGCCCAAAACAAACAGAGCCAGCTGGGACTGTCTGGGGACGACTATCCTTTTGATCTGCGTTGCTTTTGATGACAAGTGATCTGGGTTTTTGTTCACACACTCTGCAGAGGCAGAATGAAAGCGATGGCAGCGGTGTCCTCCTAGAAGCATGATTGCTGTAGTAGCAGAATACACACAAATGAGCAGTGAACTATTGTCTGAGTGTACCTCAGGGTTTGTGTGTGTGTGTTTGTCACCAACCCTAGCCATGTGCATTTTTTTGTGTTTGTTTCAGAAGCCCCGGTGTCCAAGTCTGGTCCAGGCTACTCTGGAGCCCCTCGCATACAGAGGCAGGAGCAGGTCATCCACTTGTCCCCCAAGAAGGGCAGCCAGGTCAGGCTTTACACCCCCTTACAGTCTCCCTCTTTCTACCACTGGCTTCCACCAGACCTGGCTCTCTAATCTACAATTGCAGATTGCTGGACATTTTTTCCCTCAGGAACCTAGTGACCTATTGATATAAAAATGTTGGCATGGCCTTTCTTTTACAAATCTGTTTATAGTGTACCCATAATTGATTTTCATAGATATTGTCCACAAACCCTCTGGCTAGAATAGCAGCTTTTTTTCCTGCACTATATTAAGCTCCTTGCTCAACTTAAAACTTATTTGCCATAAAATCAGTGATTTTACCTCAAGTCTAACTCATCTCCCCTCTCTCCTTTCTGTCTGCGGTGGCAGTCGGACGGACCTTACTCTGGTCACTCCAGCAGTAATACTTTATCCAGCACAGCCTCCAGCGGGGGCCACAGTGACAGCGACAAGTGGTATGAACTGGGGGCCGGTGGCGGGTCCAGTGGGGACCAGGGAGAAACGGAGCCCAATGGCCTGGGAGGAGGAGGCTACCTCCAGGGAGCCTCGGCCGACAGTGGCATCGACACCAGCTCCTATGGAGCCTCTCACCACGCCCACCCCCACTCCCACCACGGCAGCGCCAGCTCCCTGATGGCTCCCAGTGGAGGGAGGGAGGGGAGGGAGGGGAGGGAGGGTAGGGAGGGGAGGGAGGGTAGGGAGGCCAGGGAGGGTAGGGAGGGCAGGGAGCGGGTGTCGTCCCCCTGGCACAGCCCCACTGAGGGGGGCCGCAGGATGCTGGAGAGGTCACCTGCTGCTGCCGAGTCCCCAGGACCTCCAGGAGAGAGGAGCCTGGAAGTGACGGGCCGGAGCCCACCTACTCACCTCCTGGTTAGGGACAGCAGCACCTACAGTCTGAGTGATGCCGGATCACACTCCAGGTCTGTCTGTGTGTCCTTGCCTATGTGTATGTATTTGTCCTGATATCAAAATGTCTATAAGAGAGAGAGACTTAAAGGAAAATTGCAATCTCAGATACACTTACAGTTATTTATCATCAATCAATGATGTTCAATGCATTCCAGGAGTTATTTTGTGATGAAGTGATGTAATTTACCTTTTCGTTGTATCCACTTTCGCTCAATCTGCCTTGTTTACTTCTACTTCAGTTACATATTTCCTACATTCTACAAACTTCCCACAGCCCCTAGAGAACAGGCAGGGACTTGTTGTATTCAGGTTTTACATGTAGGTGGAGAGAGCGATATCGATTGCAAGAGCGTCTTGTAGAGAAACATGTCTACAAGACAACATGTCTTGTGGCTGCATTGCATTATGGACTATTGAGGCTGCTGTCAGTGGATAAATTCGTATCTCTTCCTATGATGGATTTCTCCCTGTATGATTGTTGAACGTTGGTGTAAAATGGTGGTTTGAGAAAAAGCCCTTGTTCTTTGATTCTGAGGGACTGACACCAAACCTGTGGTTGACTGCTGATGTTTCAGATTGTTGGAAATTATTCTCCTATTAAACTCCATTGTACTTATCCATGGGAATAAGAAAAATACACCAAACAACAAAATGGGCCCAGAAATGCAAGGTACATTGCCAATAGCTGATTTTAACTGTTTTAGGGTGGTTTTTTCCCACCCCAACACTGTCTACTTTGAAACAGAATGTAGCCTGAAGGTGAGGCACCCGTCATCTGTAAAGCCTCTTAAGGTGTCAAAGAAGCAGACAGTGAATGCAGCCAGTCTGCAATTTAAAAGCAATGCCGATGTTCATCTGTGTTCTTGAACGGGCGTCTGATACCCACACTTTGTCTGTTCTGTCTTTTCTTACTGCTTTCTGGCACTGTTGCTGTGGCCGCCAGCCTCACCTTGATAGCCACAGCTTGGCCGTGCCCACAGCAGGTGGTATTTGCCCCAAAAGATCCCCAGCATCATTGAAAAGCCGATTTCAGGCAAATGAGGATTTAGGCACGTACACACAGGGTCACGAATTGATAATGTATAATTTATGCCATTTATTTATTATTTTAATGTCATGTACGTTATTTATTGCAGCTTTAACTAATTTCAATCCTCCAAAACTGACCTCATCCACTTCGTCATGCATCAACACAGTTTTCGCATGACATCTATGACATGTTTCCAACTCTCATTACTCAACCCGATATTCCTTCGGCCAAGAGAAACATACGATAGGCCACCTCCCTGTCAACAAGGCTTTCCTGGAAACCAGCCACAGCAGAACTATTCTTGACTCCCCCTTATCTTTCCACATTAGGCTTCTCCAAGTCCTTTCTGGAAATGTGGAACATTGTCCAGCTTTGCATAGTGGAACTGATGTCTGGAGCCCAGAGAAATTCGAAGCCCTAGCTCCCCGTTTCAGCAAGTCTCACCTCAGCACCTCAGACAGAGTTACAGTACATGAGTCTATCCAACATTGGCTTTAAATTCAGTCAGAAAGGGGGTGGCGGGGACGAGAGTGAGACGAAAAGACTAAGAGAGCGAGACGAAGAGTTCAGAATGAGTTGGCAAAGTTTGCCTAGACTGTAGTTGATACTTTCATATAACTTTCCTTCTGTAATAAACTCAGGAATGTACAATTGTGAGAAAAAGTTTGTGAACCTTTTTAAGTACATTCCTGTATATATGGCCCCTAAAATATGGTCTTATCTTCATCTAAGTCATAAAAATAAATGAATACATTGATTTAACAAGTAACACACAAAAAAGAGCAGCGATTTTCTCCATTTGTATACAATCTGTCTGACTGCAGACTGATTGAGGACCAAGTCTTTGGAAATGCTTTTGTAGCCTTTTCCAGCCTTATGAGCCTCGTCAACTCAAATTTCTTTTGACTGGGGCAGATTCCACTTCAACAGATCTCTTTTTTGGAGAGCAGATTCTGTTTGGTAACCAAACATTGTGGGGTTGTGTTGAATAAAAGTGTTTAACTAAAGATTCAGAGTCAAGTCGTGTTGTGATTTAGTATAAGTATTTGGTAACAAAAAGCTGAACGCTCAGGAGAGAGGTACACATAGGGTATGCCGATCTCTGCCAGAGAAACGTCTGAACAGAGATTATCAAGCAAAGGGAGGACAAGGGGGCTAGTTTCTAAACATCTAAAAGGTCAAGCTAATCGTTAGTGTGAACAATCTCTTCTGTGAGGGATGCTTCTCATCAGGAGCATGGCTGAAGGACTTTCCTCTCTCTCACGAGACAGGCCTTCCATTATATCTAAACACAATCCATATAGGAACATAGTTAATGAAGCGTGCATCCAGGATCTGATCAGTTCATCATGCCCTACTAACTAGAGTCATAACGGGTACATAGAAAATCAAGATACAATAAATTCTTCCACAGGTTTTTATATGACAGGACACCTCTAACCCACACCTGAATGTCATCTCAAGGATTACCTGACTTCAGTTACCCCCTTTCATAGAAGTCATTATCCTAGAGGTTCACATACTTTCCCCATCTTAGTCTGTTAATGTTTCAATGTTTTCTAAACCATGGGTTGGGATTGGTTGATGGCCTATTTCTAAGTGGCTGAAGGCCCTTCTCTAAACAATATAACCGTCAGGGTCAGCAATATTAATTGGTTCTGTCACTGATTTAACTTTGCAACTTTTACATCTGCAGGAATGTCTTTTACCTTAAGATGGTTTCAGCACCCGGGATTATGATGCCACTTGTATGCAATCATGCTTGAAAGCTTGTGAACCCCTTGTGCAATTTTGAGTTTTTACCATGCAATCCTTACCTAATCAAAGTTAGTTTTTTTTAGAGGAAATTGTGCATGCAGTAAAATGAAAATGCAGGTGCAAATATAAGTGAACCTCCTCTTGCATTAGTTCAAGTAGTAGTAGTAGAATGAGCTGGTTAAATAATTGGGTATGAAGTTAACCAATCAAAGGCTAGATCTTTGTGTCACTCCCATAAATACAGGAGAGAAACCTGGTCAGTTTGGTGTTACCATGCAGTTGAAAGAAAAACAGTATGCTGTGATCTAAGGAGACCTCAGAGGACCTCAGGAAGAAGTAGTGAGTGAGCATCAGTCTGGGAAGGTTATAAAGTCATATCAAAAAGATTCCAGTGCAAGAATATGGGCCAGAATATGGGCTGGAAGTGGCTTTCCTGCAATGGTAGCCAGGAAGAAGCTGCCCGTCTTACGTTTGCCCGAGACCACCTGGACAAACCTGAAGATTCCTGGAAATCTATTCTCTGGACAGAACAGAACGTCAGCCCATCAGTCTGAGAGCTAAAGCTGGGCTGACAGTGGCTGTTCAACAAGACTATGATCCTAAACATTCAAGCAAATCTACCAAAGAATGACTCAGAAAGAAGAAGTTTAGTGTTTTGCATTGGCCAAGTCACAGTCCTGACCTAAATCCATTGAGATGCTGTGTCAGGACCTGAAGCGTCTGTTCATGTGAGACCTCAAACCTCACTGAGTTGGTCGAGTTCTGTAAGGAGGAGTGGGAGAAAATCCCTCCAGGAAGAGACTGATCAGTGGCTACAGGAGAAGTTTACTCCAAGTCATTGCTGCTAAAGGAGGAGCCAGTTCACATATTTTTGCGCACAGGGATGTGAGTTTTGTTAAATTAACAATAAAAATGTATCATATTTTTGCATATGTTCTTTATTTGGGAGATCTTAATTAAGATTTGAGGTTTAGATAAGGATTTTATAAGATCATATATGAAATAATCACCATCCCTTGTAGGGTTAACAAACTTTCAAGCATGACTTTAACTTACATCGTCTCATCTTCCTTGCTGGTGGTCCGTCACCACCATGATTAACCCCTCACATCCTCTTCCTCTCTCAGCTCCAGGCACTCTGGCCATAGCTCGCCCAGAGAGGACTCCTCTTCTTCAGCCACCTCCCCTTCCTCCCAGTCGTCCGTTTCCCCCGGGCCCAAGAGTTTCTACCCCCGCCAGGGAGCTCAGTCCAAGTACCTGATTGGCTGGAGGAAGCCCGGCTCCACCATCAACTCGGTGGACTTTGGAGACACACGCAAGTAAGGCTGGACTCAAGTCCAAAAGTTGAAACGATTGATAGGAGATTTACACAATTCATCCTATTCTTTGTTGTAACTTTCTTACTTATCTCAGCAGACACCAGTTAAAGACACCAGTCCTCTTTCTCATCAGTTCTCCCAGGATAGTCAGTGGGAGGAAGTCTGCTTCTCTAACCCTAGTACTACCTACCTCCTTTTTGATAGACAACATAATAAACATACTTCTTGATTGTCCTCTTGTGGTTGAAGGAAATATTACACTAAAGACATAAACAGAAATGCAGTAACCGTTTCTAATAAAATAAAAGGCACTGCTGTTAAGCTGAATATCCACATCCAGCCATCATGTCAAAAGTCTCCTCGGATTGTAGTCACATTGGTAGTGCTGCAGGCATTATTCATCACAGGGTTGTGATTAGCTAACCTCGAGTGTGTGTGTGTGTCTGTGTGTGTTAGGAAGTCTCCAGGAGAGAGTGGAGTGGAGGTTGTTCCAACCCCAGCGGCCAGGCCCTCTCTGAGGGACATGCACTCCCCCCAGCCCCATGCCAAGTCCACCATGGAGGAAGACCTGAAGAGGCACAGCGCCACCGATAGCCCCCCACCACCACGCAGACACAAGGACAAGGTACTACTGCTAGCATGCTTGTGAATCTTGCTACTGAAACTACCTATTGACAGAAACATTAAAAGGAAATTTCACCCTTAAACTAAATAAACAAAACGACAAGGTACTGCTGCTAGCTAGGCTTCTACAGCTCTTGTTGTTTTGGTAGTATATAAGTAGTATAACTATTGATTGACCATTCAAACGGGGCTAGATTAACCCTGGTTGCATCAGTTCTGTTTTGAATCGGATCATCACTGATACCTTTCCTAATACAATACTTTCTGCAGATGCCGTGGGTCTAATTCAACCAAACCTCTGTGATGGGAGGTGCCCACTTGATAACCCCAATAAGACCCACTGTCAGTCACACTCTTACATCCAAGCCAGGTATCCACCATGGGCATCATCAGGCATTGCTCCACTTTGTCCCCAGTAAGCAGGTTTTGACGTTTTGGTGGCAAATGATGCAGGGTCTTTGACATAGATTAGACATAGAATTGACATGCCTGGTTTGTGCGCATGTGCCCACCCACATAGCACAAGGGATAGTTACATCAGAACCTGTGAAATGGTAAATAACAATAACACTTATCCCTCACCAGCACTGCTCCACCCAGCCCCCCTTTTCTTATCTCTCTTCCCATCCCTCCTTCTCTCCCCTCCTCCCAGCCGTCTCCACCGGGCCAGCCTCCCAGCCATCGTCGCTCGCTCCATCGCACCCTGTCAGATGAGAGCATCTACCGTGGCCAGAGGCTTCCTACCCTGAGTGACTCGGTGGTCGAACCGGCGCTCAGCTCCGACGTTCTCTTCAGCTGCTCTACCGTGCCACGCTCGCCCACCACCCGTGGGGTGCCCCTCCGTCGTCCCTCTTATAAGCTTGGTGTCAAGCTCCACGGTAAGGCGGAGGAACAAGGCCATAAGGGTTTTACTGTAGAGATGTTTTATACAGATGGGCTCTGTTCTCATGGTTAAAAGTTTTTCAATCAATGTGAATTGATTGAATTGAGCTCAATTGTGGTGTAGTCAGTTGAGGATTTGTCGTTAATGCATTTCATAATATTTGCTGTGAAGTGATGGAAATTTCAGGCCATACATTCCAATATTTTAGTAGAATTATTAATATTTGGTAGCCATAATTCCTCATATTATCTGGTCATTCTGTCCATGGAGTTGAACAGTGCAGGACATGGGGTCTAAACATCCAGGCTAAGGCATCTGGTTTATCTTTGCTGATAACACTGTCAGTGACCACCTTACTGAGAGAGTCAAACTAGAAGGGTGCAGCTGTGTGCATGTGTGTGTGGCAAATCTGCTGCTGCTTGAAGCAGTGGCTGTGTATCTGCTGCCCCCTTTTGATTGAAAATATGTTTATGAAAATATGTGAGTAGATAAATTAGGAAATAGGGGTCTATTGGGTTTGGGTAAGCTAAATGTGAAGGAGTATAGAAAGCTAATATTGAATAGGAAATGTGTGCATTCATGTCAGTGTGTTCATTCAGTGGACTGAGGCTTTCAGTGGGTGTGTTGTAAGCCATTATCTAGTCATTTTCAACAGTTAACTAAAGTAGACTCAAGCCTGTCAAGCCCAGCCTGTCTAAGATCATAGAAATAATATTTACGTAAATTGTATTTTAAGGCAAATCTTGCCCTGAACTTCCCCTGCCATTCTGAACTTGCCATTCTTGCCAAACACTCTTGCCATTCTCTCCATTTCTAGGTGACTTGTCTGCATCTGACACGTCACTGGTGGAGCTGGTGGAGCGTCAGCGTGGACCCATCCCACAGGAGCTGATGCCCCTGCCACCTTCAGACAGGGACAGCCCCCTGGACTGGACACACCTGGTGGATGTGGCCAACACCTTTGAGAGTGAGAGAAACACACATAACCACACCTACATAGACAGCGTCCTTTCCTTCGGAGAGCTTGGTCACCTTTGATTTTTTTTCTTGCATGAGCGCATATATTGATCATGGGGATATTTCACTAAGCTCCTTTTCAGTTGTGAGGACACACAAGTCTGGACCTCATAGTAAAAACCCAGTATGCGCACACATAGACTATCTATTTTCACATGTTGTTACCTTTGACCTTCTCTCAAGGAAAATCTCTCAACAAGATTTTAAATACATGCACACCCATGAACAAAGACCTCTTGTTCAATGTATTGTCACATTTCTCATTTTTAAAAATATTTTTCATCGCTGTCTCTCTCTCTCTCTCTCTCGCGCTCTCTCTTTCTCTCTTTCTTTCTCTCTCTCTCTCTCTCTCCCCAGTCCAGAGAGGCTTTGCGTTTGGGGATTCAAATCACCGAAGTGGTGCCTCCAGTCCCCAGCAGCCCCACATAGAGCTGCAGTCTGCACCACCGTCCAGGCCCTCATCCAGGTAACACACACCATATTACGTGGTTGTAATACCCCAAATGGTGTTATAATCGGTGATTACAGGTACAGTAGAGACATACAAGTGCTTGCACCTAAAACTGGCTTGTCGATTAGCAACCAGTAGCACTTTTTGATAAAGCAGGGCTGGATCTGTTTTACAGGCTCATAAAGCGCAGTTGAAACTTCTATTTGACTTATCAGATCACTTGGATGTTAATATGTATTATAAATTAATTCTCATAAAATGAGAAATACAACTTCTGTTGTAAAGTTGCTGATAAATAAATAATTGCAACAAAAACAGTGAACAAATGTCCATTTAATTTATGAGCTGAGTGGAGAAAATGAGGCTTGGATTATGAGATATGAGAAGGAAAAGATAGGCCTGCAGCTTTGCTTTTAAAAGGAACATATGTAGTTAACTACCTAAACTATATAGGTAAAAGTAGTTAACTACTGAAAAAAAACAAAGAAAATTTGTTGTCAATTTTTTGTCAATCCTTTTATTCACATAAAGGGTAAGTTGACCAACGTGGCAATGCCCCCAAAGGTCTGTGTAGTCCTTTAACCAAGGGTACTAATGGTCCTCCTCCGTTTCCTTTGCCCAGTGAGGGTCATATAGGGCTGGAGAGGAAGGTCACTAAGCTGGAAGCTATGGTCAAGATGCTCCAAGATGACTTGAAGAAGGTAGGAGAGAATACACATACACAAAGAAACACACATACACAGTCATATACATACAGACACATGCATACGTGCATAGTTGGTTTCCTTTTGGTGTATAGATAACTTTTGTCTCCATACACACCGTCTCCACTCTGTGCTTTGCTAAGGGGTTATTTTCAGCATCCTCCTTTCTGTTCAGGCGCCAGTTGAGATGAAAAATGAAAGCAGTGGGTTAATTTGCATACAGTGGATAAGCGGTAAAAAGGCTGTAAGATGTAAAAAAAAAAACAAAAAAAACAGCCCAGCTTGTTTTGTGTTCCATAGAAACACAAAGTCACTGTAGTTTTCGTTCTGCTCTGCTTATCGTTGTCAGCTGCTGACTCAGACTTTGTTACAATCAGTCCAACCATTACTTTTCCTCCACATCACCTGGAAGGATAGCACAGGTATAATTTTGCTTTTGGCTTATTGCACTAATGAACACTAAACTAAACACTAATGACTTTCCCATACACACATGCACACATACACACATGTCTTGCCAATTCCAACATTTAGTTGAACAGTAACTGAACCTCCTGACTGTCTGTTTGATTCAACTCACTGCCTGGAGGAGTACACTGTTTGTACGATTGGGGAGGTGTACCTAATAAAGTGGATACTTAAAGTAATTGTGTGCTGCTGAAAGCAGTCCCCACAAGACATGCATTATTTTTGCTTGGTGCACATAGTGCTGTGGATTACATCTCTGAAGGCAGCAATGTATCTGCAGTTGTTTCTGTTGGTATTAGAATGAGAATGGGGGAGACTTGAAGCTGGAGCAAATTTGTTGAATTGCTGCTGAAAAAGTGGTTTTAGTTTTCAATTACTAAAATGTTATTCTAATGTTGTTTTTCCAAACGTACCTAACGTGTAAAGTGTAAATGTAATTGCTCTCCAACCTTTTAACATCTCACCCAGGAGCGCGAGGAAAAGGTGCGGCTGCAGGCCCAGATCAAGCGGCTGTGGGAGGACAACCAGAGACTGCAGGAGGAGTCGCAGACCTCCGCTGCCAAGCTCAAGAAATTCACCGAGTGGGTCTTCAACACCATCGACATGAACTGACTGTCACGCGCAAACATACACACGCACACATACACAAACGCATTTCAATACACATAGTCTGGACACAGAAGGAGGACCTAGACTAAGAAAACGGTGCACATGAAAAGGGATGAGTTTCCATTTCTGCTTGCCATCCATCTTCCACCGGCTTCAAGTGAAGGGGTCATTATTATCCTCCAACCCCAGTCTCCTCAATCCCACAATCCCCCTGTGAAACTACTCAGGATGAGACTCCAGAAAAATGGATGTTGTCTATCAGATAATGAAGGACTGACCTCTATACTATTCTACTACACTACTGCCAAATTTACCTTTCTCTCAACATTTTGGGCCAAAACATTATCACCGACAAGTGGGAAGCTCTTCCCCTCCTCTTCTCTCCAGAGATGTCTGACACAGATCTCCCTCTCCCGCTCCGATTTCCTCTCAGCGGATGCACTTCTCTTTTAGGACGACGCTTTTTAATCTGTAAATTCTGCCCCACCTCTTTTAACGCCAATTTGGGATTTAGTCTGTTAGTCCGCCGAAGTAGAGGATGATGGTGGCATCCAGGTGACTTCAAAGAGGAGGTGCACCACCATGCCGAGCCAGCGAGGTACAAAACTACTGTACACTAGATGTTTGCTGTAGGAAACACACCACACATTCATTCACTCCACAAGACCACAGGACACAGGAGGGATTTTCATTTCCTATCCACGTTAACATGCAGTGAGGAAGTGTAGAGCTGTATTTCCTCTCTTCAAAGCTGGTGTCCTGACACCAACCAGACATTCTTCTGACCTATAAGGGATCGTTGTGCTGTTTCTCTGCCAGCCACCGACACGGCGGATGGATCTGCACATTACGGAGATCTGGTTTTGTACACTGTTTGTTTGTTGTTGTTCTCTGAATCGCCGAGTTCTAGATAGCACAAACCAACCACCCGACAGAGGAGTATATTTAAAAGCCATCGGCAGTGGTGCCATAAAACAAGACTGAAATCCAGAGTGCTTTGGTTCTTCCCAATTGTACGTGTCTTAAAAGCAATAGGAAGAAGTAATGACTCCCATCTCCCTCTCAGACAGGGGGAGTTGCTCTGTGGTTTGACATGAGAAAATGTTTTTAAACCATGCAGCCATCCTCCACCGCACAAGAGCCCACAGTCCTCTCCTCTAAAGCAGTGAACATCTTCAAGCTTTGGCAAAGGAGAAGGAAAAAGGACTCCGCTCATCATCCCACTATCTCAAGGAATGCTGAGAGCCAACTGATAATAAATGAGAGATATTTTTGGGAGGGGGGGACGGGGACTTTTTTCGAGTAATTTATTTCCATGTATTATAATTCCAATAAATAAGTTGTTCTATTCGTACAGTACAACTGACATCAGTGTTTAGTTTATCTAGAAAGGGTCACTTGCTATATTATTTAAATGGCTTTCTTTCTTCATTCTGGCTAAAGCCTGATTATATGGTTTTTCTTCTGTATTATCTTGTATTTTGTGGTGCCCAAGCCTGCCGTTGTGTTGCTTTCAGTGCCCTCTAGTGGTGACAAGTGGAAATGTCATGCTTCTTTAATGTGCCGCCACTCTTGTATTTTCCAATGCCTCTTTAACAATCAGTCAGATACCGACCGGGAGCCCAGTTTAGGGACTCCAGAAAAGAACGGGAAAAAATCGGAAGCCAGCACGTGCGTGCGTGCGTGCGTGCGTGCGTGCATGCATGAATACCACAACATCCCCGGTGTAACCCAACCTAGGGGTCAGGCTCTTAGTTGGGAAGAAGAACAAGAAGAAGGAGCTCCAACTAAAGTCCAACTAACATGACTTTGATATTTGGTTTGATGATAATACTAACTCATGCCAAGAGGGAGCCGCCCATGGGAGAGTGAGTGAGTGTGTGTGTGTGTGTGTCTGTGTCTGTGTCTGTGTGTGTGTGTTGTCTTTGTGTGAATGTGCATCAGTCTATCCAGCCGTGCCTACATTCACTTATTACGGTCACTTATTGCTAGGCAGAGCATGGACGTGCCTTTGAAACAGCACCTGGGGAACAGATGAAAGGAATGGGCTCTTCTTTAAGCTGAAGAAACACCTGGTAACACACACACACCTACACACACATGACTTTTTTTAATCAAGTTCATATTGCGATCCCCCAGCTGTAGACTCGTAAATGTTGGTCCAGCAAAAAGCTGCTAGTTTTTGGTGTTATGAAGAGCCATCTGCCGTTCCCCAGTTCAGATGAACATTTTTACTAAACCCATACTGGCTAGACAGCCTCCAGATACAGGGAAGAGAGGATGTGGAGTGAATGGAATTGTATCTGTTTGTGTGTGTGTTTTATGTGTCTTTGCCTTCAGGTACGTGAAAAATATTGTTCAGACCGGCTGGCCCCTATACGAGTACTGAAAAAATGTTCCCAAGTGTCAAAGCTGTTTTCAAGCAGGTGCGTAACACTGCAACATGGGTGTTGGGGTCAGTTCGGGTCACTAACTTCAGCAGTACGTTCACGATAATGGCATCCCATTTATTCACTATATTTTACCATCAAAGGGATGTAATAATTGTTTGATGGCATTTGCAGTTTTTGAATTTTTAAAAGGAAAAATTCCCAATTCATGACTTTACCCCAGCCATAGCACAGTGATCATATCAGGGAACGCAGCACAGTGAAGGCCCCCGGTCCGAATGTAAAAAAATAAAAAGTTTAAAGAAATGTGACGTTTACTGTAACTGACCTTTCTATTCTGCTCTGCAATTTTGCAGAGATGAGTGGACTTATTTTGGGGGGGGGGTTGAAGGTTTTGAAGCCTTGGTTCTGTTTTAAGAATCTTCTGCAGTTGCAGCACGTCAGTCTGTATAGATGGTAACTATGGACAGTCATTAGCAAGTATTGGGTCAGTGAGGAAAGTTGGCCTTTTTTGCTGGTTGGTGTCAATATTTAATCTCGTTTAACAAGGAGGCCAGTAATGACCCATACTTAGTCCGCTCTTTTGCCTCATCTTTTGATGTGAAATCCACATTACACTAAAGATGAGGCAATGGCAAAAAATGACTTCTGCTCGCTGTCCCAGTATGTACACTTTTGACTGTAAAAGGTACGCTATACACACTGGCGTCCACAACTATGTTGACACGATGAATACATGACACAAATAGATAATGGTTGGTATTTTAGCGTAGATGGAAAGTGCTATAGTTTTTGTATTTCCAATGAAATATGGCCAAATGACAAACTTTGTAACGTGTAGATGTTTTGTTCACATCTTTAAAAAGTGTGCATCGAGTTAGATATAGTTGTAAACTTACACACACACACACTGAGTCACCTTCCCACCAGGCCAGTTCCTCCGTTGTGGATGTTCAAACTTGTTTCAGTGCATCCTCTTGTTTTTCTTCTCCGTCTTCATCTTTTGTTGCTTGTCATCTCTTCAGAAGGACAAAGCGAGGGAATGTGAATGTTCCGATGTTCCGTTTTGTAATATTTTATGTTCAATAATGTGTTTTTAAGGGAAGCTTTGCACATTGATTCATATAAAGGATTGTGTTTACAGGTTTTGGATGAGAAGTGTGAATTGATCCACTCCTGTGCTATTTTGTCTAAATGTACCTTGTTTTCCTGTTAGTGTGAATTTTAGGGAGGGAAGCGCTTAACCTTGTTCACTCTAAAAATCCAACCTTAGTTTTTGCAAGGTATCACTGATCAGACGAGAGCGGGCTGGATAGTACGTGTACTGTAGGGATACTTTCAGTCAACCAGTTTTGTCAGGTCAGCGGTCACGTGAAGGGAGGGGGATTTTGCAAAGCTCTTGAGTCACGGCTTACCTGTGTTTCCTTGATCCGCAGCGTTTCCTCCCCTTGGAAGAACGAGCACATGGAGCGATGCTCTTTGACCGGAGATAATGTTTTAAAATCCGATGATGAGTTTCACAAAAATGCAAATACTGTTTACGTCCCGCATTCATTTCCTTTGTAAAGTGTAAAGGTATGAAAAAGACATTTGCAGTGATCACAGTATTACTGTTTCTGAAATAAATAAATGCTGTATTGATTTTGTGGTGCTGTTGTGTTTCCTGTTAGCAGATAGAAAAGGAAGGAGAGATGGAGGAGGAGTCGACCTGCAGTTTGCTTTCAGGTGTGTCTGTTCCTGCGTACATGCATTGGTGCCTTTTGTCAAAAACAATGTCTGCTGCAGTCTTACTTTTGTTCAGATGATGCAAACAGACGGTCACAATATTTCGTTGTCCCTGTCTCGCTCTTTCTCACACACTCATCACTTTGAGTCAGAGGTAACTGGTGTGGCTCTGGTCACACCAGCGGGGCTATAATTGTATCTCTCAGTGGGTAAGTGGAGAGAGAGGAAAGGTTAGAGGGCTGGGATTTGGACTGCGACTGCCCCAGGCTGCCTTTGTTCCCCTATCAGACCCCCATCCACCTGATTGCACTTTAACTGCTCTCTCAGTCCGAGCCAGAAACAACCTCGTCCGTGTTCTCCTCTGTTCCTTCAGCAGTGGTTGGTAAGGGCCACCACTGCTGAAAGAAATGTGAAAATGAAAGCATTTTTCTGTCCTAATCTATCGAAAAACACTTTGTGCTCTACTTTCACCGTCCGTGTTGAGTAAAGTGATGCTGATCCTGTTGACCAAGTGCTTCAACAACGCATCTGTGGCTGAGTCACTGTGGAAGAACAAGCCTCTCCGTCTAATTTTCGCCACAAAATAAGCGACAGAGAGTGCAGCTCGGAGACGGGGCAGAGCAAAATGGTTACGCCTGCAGGAACAAACCACTGTTTGTTTGTGATTTCTGCAGCTGTGGATTGACCTGCGCTTGTTTCAGCTCTACCTGCAGGGATGCTTCGGGGCCATTTCAGGCCAGCGCGGCAATCACTACAGTACTTTCATAAGAACAGAACAGAGAGAAAGAAAGACATGGGGAGAAGTGTAATGCGGAGGAGGCCACAGATGAGTCATCTTGGTTTCAGGTGGAAAATGCGGGGGCTGAATCACCTGGGGTTGGTTTCAAGGATGTGATACGGTGTGAAGTACACAAGGCCTGAATTGAAGTCTGATCAGGGAGAGGTAAAAGCTGTAGGCTGCTGAGTTTTATGGATAAAAAGAGTTAATTTCTACAATGTTAAATGCTCATTTTGGGGGGTCATAAGGTCATAATTCAATATCTAAAGTATGGGAGCATCCGGTTCCACTGAGCAGCCCTGCTGGAGCAGATGGAGGCTGATTCCAGATCAGATCCCTCGCTCAAGTGAAACTCAACAGCAGCTTATGTAGGAAGGTGTCGCTCAGATTTTCCCAGGCCCTTTGGACATTGAAACCAGCAACCTTGCCAGCGTCGGCCTGAATCTCCAAGTTCAGTCTACTGCATTTTGAAATTAAACTTCATATGATGTACCCAGAAAACATTTTGACAGTGATGCAACGGCCTGCACCAGCATTGAACACCCGAAGACGGGACTGAAATATCTTTCTATCAGTTCAAATCTGTCTCCAAAGCTGGTTTAATATTAATTTTCTATTGTGCCGGTTGCCGGGTAGGTTCAGATCATATGCCCTCTGTCCTACTTGCAAGGTTAAACATAGTATATCATGATGTTCACCCAAACATTGTCAGAGATGCTAAGCAAAGCAGAAATGTAGACATAATTGATCTGTTTATGCCACCCACTGCAAGTGTGTCTGCGTCCTAGCCGTCTGATGGCTCTACTTTCTGTCTCTGGAACCGTAAGCAGTGATGTCAACAGTAAATTAAAAAGAGGGAAGACTTTTTCTCTCATTAAAAGACCCCTCTTCTAACTTAAACCAGTTTGATACTACTTACTATTTACAATTTACCTCACAAATATTGATATCAGCCTTAAAAGGTTTGCGAAGTCTGTTCTGATAATAAATCCAATTGATCCGTGGCAATAAGTGGCCTAAAAATGGATGTGAATCAAACATTTCCAAACAAGAACAACTCTTGAGTAACATATCACCACTTTGTTTCTCCATTGTGTACGGATCCTCCATGCTTTTATCCTCCGCACGCCATCAACCCACACAACCCACCTTCATGGCTCTCTGTTCTTAGAGAGAGAGAGAGAGAGAGAGAGAGAGATGGATGGATCATAAATAAATGAAGACTTTATATACCACTACCAAGTGTAGATCCAATCTGTTTGATCATCAACCTGTTTACATTAACTGAAATGATGAAAGAAGACCTCAACTAGGGGAAATCCAGCAAGAGATTCCCTTTCCTCTTCGTTCCTTTTCAGATTTTCAACGTCCCTCAGTCAGTGGCCCGTCAGCATCAGGCCAACCCTGCCATCCTTTCACGACACGTCGTCATCGCGAAGTTGCCGGTACCAGGGAATCTGATCTGCGTGAGATGAGACCGGATGTAAGCGGGACGCAGGTGCTCTACACAGCGTGGTACGACAGTATTGCATTAGTATCAGATATGCATCCTGTTTTCAAGTTGGCTCACATGAAAACATCATATATCCCTATTTACAATGAAGTCTTAGAACGCATTAGTGTAAAAATGCATTAAAAGAGACAGTAAAGGAGCACTAAATGTGGAGCAACCCCCACCCAACCAACCCACACACACACACACACACATCACACTTCCCAGTGGGAGCCTCTCTCTTCCTGTTTACTCTTCCTCAATAATTCAACTGGTCCAGAGTGGAGGCTACAGTTACCATCAATGAGCAGACATGGGGTGTGTGTGAGTGCCAATCCGTTAAGCTAGAGTGGTCCATTAGTACCTGGTGTTGTTGATGATGATGGTTAGCTGGTAAGTGCATCTATTGATTTGCAAGCTTATTGACGTCCACTTTTTCCATCTGCGCGCTAAAGTGCAGATGGAAACGGAGAAACAAAAAAGACAGAGAGAGAAACAACTCTTTTTTTTCTTTTTTTTTATGCACGCTATCACTCCACTGTTTGTCCCAGTAACATATTGAATTAGGGCAGCAAATATTTTTAGTCTCTGCCACCAGGAGAGAGAATATGCTGCCAGAAACATATTTTCGCTTTTGTTTATTTCTGAATCAAGATTAAACACTCCTCTATCTGTGTTGAATCCACCCATATGAAAAGACGGACACACACACACACACACACACACACACACACACACACACACTTATAGAAAGAGCTCTAACCACCTAGCTTCCTCCCCTAGTCCACCGTTGCATCAGATGCTTGGATGTGCTGGACTGCTCGGCTAAAGGTCCTTATCAGCGAGGAGCTTATCTCCCCAGCCTGCAGCTCTGTGGTTTAAGGCTTGTAGCCCCGGAGAGATGTGTTCAGGACAATAAAGCGGAGAGATACCGCCGCGAGCTATGGAGGAAGAAAAACACGTTTAGCAGAGTTTTCTCTATTTGATGCACCAAAAAACAGTGTACATAACATCTGCCATTTGGTTGGGTGACCTTTTCCCCCAAAGCACCTCACAGTACTATGAGTGTGTGCGTTACTATCATGGGCGGCCCAGTGGAAATCAAACCCCTAACTCCTGCAGTGTTAGTGCCTGGCTCTACCCACTGAGCTAAAGAACCACAAAGAATAACATTATTTCATAATACAACATTTGTTTCCAGTCGTGTATTGTAATTGGAGGAGTGTTTATAAGGTATACATGAAATTGTACCCTAAAACTCGAATGGTATCACTCCACCTTGTTTACAATGAATGTATATATTCAGGCAAGCAATGCTTAGCAATGGGGCGCTAATCTTCTGTTGGCAGAGGACCAAAATAAAATGATTACATTAAAACCCAAACCATGCATCTTTGTTTAAAGCTGCTCAAGGAAGATTTTCATGTAAAAATACACTTGTCTTATCAGGCTAATTCACCATGTTTGCCCAGATGTCTGGTGTCTGGTATGGACACCGCTGGGAAATGGTCTCTGCCCACAGGAAGTGATGTACTGAAACTGTGTGATGTATGTCAAAACTGTCTCCTAAACAGCTGTTTAGGAGAAAGCTGGACTCACCAACATTATTGCGCTACTGCACTGTTGCCCGTTAGTCTGGAACTCTGCGGTTTCTCCGAGAGGCTGCTGCCTAAAATACTGGAGAACTAGGTCAGCTCTGGGGCGGACTGCCAGGTGTCAAACATATAAATTGGGAACCACTGGCCTTCAGTGAGTGGCTGCCGGCACATGTATGGCGTCTGTCCATGGTGTTGGACATGCTGTAGCACCTCAGTAGAGCACCAAGGATATTGGGGCGCCACATACCCCCCCCTCCTCAGCTCCAAGCCACTGCAGGGAGCGTAGGTACAGAGGCACTCTCCACGTCTGGACAGGGCATCCACGTTCCCCTGCAGCTTGCCGGCCTGGTGTTCGACCTTAAACTAGAAGTCCTGTAGCTCAAGAAACCGGCGGGTTACCCTAGCATCCCTATCTGTATTTGTAGCCATCCACAAGCATGAATTGCCTAAGAGGTAGTACCTGAATTTATTCACTGTGGCTGCATCTAAACCATGAAGGGTCTCTTAAAATTTAGAGGCCGGATAGACGGCTGTATACTCTCTGTGTGGGGGCGGAGGGCCTTAAGCTGTCCATAAGCTGCTGGAAGGTCACGGGGGCCCTGTGGACCCCAAATGAAAGGACTTTGTACTGGAACAAGCCATCTGGAGTCGAGAAGGCCGTCTTCTCTTTGGCCTGAGGGGTCAATGGCACCTGCCAGTACCCCTTGGTGAAGACCAGGGTACTGATGAAGCAGACTCATCTACTTGTGGTATCGGGTATGCCTCAAACAGGGAGATTTCATTTAATGTTCGAAAATCACCCACCCAATCACCCTGGCTTGGGCACCACGGGTGTGATTTCTTGATAAGTCTAAGTCCTAGCATTTTCCTCACCTCCTCTTTGATGGCGGTCCGTCTCAACCGTACCTTCTTGCCGGGCTACATCACATGTAAACCTGGGTCAAGATGGCAGCCACTGGAGGAGAGCCCTCTTCTCAAAATAGCTCAGATGAATTATTTCAAAGCTTTTACTTGGAGGTTAAGCAGATTAAGAAGCTGGACTCTGTCATCCTACTTCAATCTGACACCCTTTGAGGTGTCAGATTGAGATGCAACAAACGAGGAATTGAAAAACAGATTTTGGGCGTTGTCCATCTTGGTCCATCCAGACAAAAATCAGGATGACCAAGGCAGAGCGCTGCAAGCCGTTGAAGCTGTGGACAAGGCATACTACTGAATGCATAACAGAAGAATTGAGCCCTAGCTGTGCCGTAGTCCAGGAAAGGAGTATGTGGAGCATATGGTGAAAAAGAAAAGGAAACAGCTGTAGAAGGAAGTGAAACCATTGTATGTGGAGGAAGATGACTCTGAAGTGTTCAAGCGAGCAGGGTACCCGCAGACCATGAAGCTGTTTGCAGAGCTTGAGATCAAGAGGAAGGAAAGGGAGGCAAAGGACATGTCTGAAAGGAAAAGGGCAAGAGAGAGAGAGAAAGTGGGATAAAAGGGGTGGATGGGGAGATGGAGGAGATGGATGAGAGAGACGATGGACTGGTGGAGCTGGCGAGAGAAAAAAAATAAAACATCCAGCGATGATGGAAAGCTGATCAAGCCGCTGCATCTGTCTGCAGAACCCTGGCCAGCCTTGGTCAGCTTCAGTCTGCAGACTTCTATCAACTCTCGCACAAAACCGTAGGCGGACAGTACGCTGCAAAAAATACCCATCTTTAACCCGTCTTATTTCTCATCTTTCTTTAAACAAGTGGGGGAAAAACTGTCAACCTCTCATTTCAGGCAATTATCTCACCTCCATTGGCAGAAGTTTCCACTCGCTTTAGCAAAAACAAGATTTTGAGACTGAATATGTGACTGAACAACTTGTCAAGTTGGACATTTTTTGCAGTGTGCTGATCTAATCCATTACTTGCAATTAACAGTGCAGAAGTAGACCATTAGTTTGGTGGCAATGGGCAAATAATTGACATGTGATCTAAAGATCTAACAGATCTAACATCTAAAGATTTAACATCTGCATTGACTTGTAGCAAATATGTCTTTTAACTTTAAACATTTTCTATCAGAAAATGTTTGATCAAAATGCACTTTATTGTCATATAAAAAAAACCCAGGTTGGGTCCCATTTTAGTATTGGGGACCCTACTAGTCCCACACCAGTAACACCAGTATTGGCAGGGACTGTGATACTGGAGTTACTGGTGACATACTGGAGGAGGTACAGAGCCTGTCTGGATTTATCTGTCTCACTGACAGAAGTGTGTGTGCGTGTGTAGTAGTAGTAGTAGTAGTAGTGTGTGTAGTCGTCTTTCTCACCTTCTCTGTCTCACACACAGACATTCTCTTTCTGCGCCCCCCGCCCCCGCGGCGTGGGTGGACAACATGGTGTGAGAGAAGGTGTGTGTGTGTGTGTGTGTCCTGTCTGGATAGATTTGTATGAAACAATTTCCAAAACTAGGGATTTGTAACACGCAGGGGGTGGGGGGTATGGGGAGAGAGAGAAAGAGTGAGAGACACACACCTAGAGAGAGGAAGAGATAGAGGGCGACACACACGCGCACACACGCGCGCGCACGCACTCTTTCCCCGTGTGTGTGCGAGACTGTGAGAGAGAGCAGCACCGCGCCACAGCAGCTGTCTCTAATCCCACAGCCCTTCTCTCTCTCTACAGCTGTTCCACTTCTCTTCTGCTTCCTTTACTCTCTCTCTCTCGTGAATCGCCTACCGGGTCGGTAGTCGCCGGGTCTGAAGCCTCTTTTTTTTTTGCCGTGGAGCTGCAAGCGAGAGAGAAGACAGCGCTAAGGTAAGGAAGAGAGAGGAGGATGAGAGAAGTGTGGAAGGGAGGAAGGACTTTGCGTTATTCTGTTGCGCCGCGCGCTCCAACGTGCGCCACAGTGTTACCGTTGTCAGGTAAGACTCTGCGCCTTTTAATATGTAACCTATTTCGGAGGTGTGCGCGTGCCAGGAGGAGGAGGTTGTTAACTCCACCTGTGATCGAGGGCAGCGCGTCCTTAACTGTGTTTGGTTAACTGAATGGGGAAAAGTGGAACGACTGTGTGGCGCGCGCGTGCGTGTGATAGCATCAACACAGTGTCCGCGCGTTTTTATTTTTGCATGAAAACCCAATTGGACCGATGGAAAGCTTTTTTACAAGTAGCACAGAGAAAGGGGGGCCAAGGAGAGAGAGAGGGGGAGGATGAGGCAGAACTGGGCTGCACCACTGCTGTGTGTTTTGGGAGTGGAGTGGTCCTGGGAGGATAGAGAGACCACAGACAGCTGTTGGAGAGAGAGAGGGAGAGCCTTAATTAGTTATGTGTTACCACCCAAACTTTGGCTCCATTCAGTAATAATTGATTTACTACATGTTGTTGTGACATTGCTTCATGTTGGATATTTGGGGTCATTTCTGGGGATTGCCACCACTGTGATATTTGGCCGTGGTGTCAGACGACACTGGATATCTGGGTGTGTTTTGGTTGATGCTGTGTTTGGGCAAAAACGCTTAGTCTGCCCCATGTGATAATTACTGATAGTTACCAAGTGTAATACATGTGTCGTGGTGACGTTGGCGCAGAGGCACGTGGATGTACTTACGGGTTCAGCAAACACATTGACGCACATGGTACAGGGCGAGACATACAATAGACATCAGACTATACATGCATATAAATTCTACATATATAAACAAATGGTTGTAGCAGAGACGGGATGCTTCCTGTCATCAGAGAGGGTGCTGGGAAAAACATGAAGTGCATGCCATAGTCTGTCAGCACACGTTGGACACATCTTCTGTCAGCAACATCTGAGGTTTATTTTGAAGTAATAATCAACATTTTACATCAAATGCACCACAGAGAACAACAGACTTAGAAAGAGCCTAGTTTGTTTTTTTTGCTCTCAAGATTTGATTTGACTTCCTGTGGGCGGAGAGCTGTTAGTTTGGGCCAATGGAGTGAATCTACGGACGGGACTCTCCTTTCTGTTGTAACCCCACTTTTCTGATTTAGGCTGAGAAGACGGGTGTATTTTTACATACAAATCTTGGATAGAGCAGCTTTAATTCCCACTCATGCCGACTGGTAGTTGAGCCAGTCTTTTATAACTGACTCCACCACCTTGATATATTAAGTCCAGGAGGCTGCCATCTTGAACATCCATTCATTCATTCATTCATTCATTCATTCATAGTAGGACCCCTGAGGGGGACTCAGACCGGAGGATGCCCAGTAGGGCAGGTTCACATGTGGTCCCAGAGATGGGGGGAGACTACGAACTGGAGCGTTTCCTGAAAAACAAAAGGAGGTATTTCATGGTGAGCCGCATATTGTGAACACCTCGTGAACAGATGGTGCCTCCCTAACGAAGGCAACAGTTCATTTCATTTGAGTCACTGATTCAGGAACGCGTTCAATTCATCTCCCATTTGGATTTGCAAACAAATACATCATGTTCATCCTTCGGCTCGATCTGGGCTTCTGAGGACCTGATGAGCGTAACCCGTGTGTGTGTGTGTGTGTGTGTGTGTGTGTGTGTGTGTGTGTGTGTGTGCGCGCGCCTTACACGTGCTATACCCACACTCACAAACACACACAGAGCTGATGAGTGTATTGATCTGAGGCCCCAGCTGACATGGAGCTAAATGCCAGCGCCAGTAGCACAGACAGGCCTTAACACACACACACACACACACACACACACACCAGCCACATCCATGCAGAAACAACGAGATGCTCCATTTTGAAGTCACCGTTGATTAGCAACAGAGGCGGGTACAAGACAAGACGGCAGCCCAGTGCATCTGTGATGAGATAATAGATGAGATAGACTTCACTACGCACGCTAATGTCAGCTGTGATTAGTAGTGTCATGTAGAATGGCCAGTGCAGACTGGACTGGTTTTACTCCCATTTTAATCCCATTGTTGATAGATAGATAGATAGAGTCCATAATCTGATTACAAAAAAATGACATTTCTGAAGACAGAGTGAAGGGAAGTGAGCCTTTTGAGTGTGAGATTATAGATGCTTTTTTAATTTATTTTGCACATCCTAAAAACACCGATTGGGGATAATGATATCTGCACCATTTGAACTGGAATGAACTGGTGTAGTGGAGTAAATATTCTACTGAAAATGTCATTAAAGTGCGTACCTGCTATAGATTTTGGAGGCAATGCAAAAGTAACTGAACGACATCTGATCACGCTATTGACTATTCCAGCAGCTTACTCATTACACTTTATAGCGGGAAATCAGTAATCTGATTACATTTTGAATCTGACTTTTCCATCCCTTTCTCTGTGCCTTTTAGTGGTTGCGATCAAAGGAAGCAGATTTTCCTCAAATCATTTCCAATATTGAGAAACCTTTTAATGTGATAAGATGAATGTGCTGCTGTGATGAGCAAGTCAATGGCACTTTGTTTCCACTTAGCGTAGCTTGAATGGGAAGTGAAATGGTGCCAGTTGTGGTTGGGATGAGGCTGTAATAAGCTGGTCCTGGATCAGTCTGAGAACCAAGAGGAGAGAGAGAGATGTGGAAGGTAGAGCCTTCCTCTCCTCTCCTCTCATCTCCTCTCCTCTCCTCTCATCTCCTCTGTTCTTCTTCTCCTTTTCCTCTCACTTTGTCTCAGCTCGTCTCTCCTCAGACATCAATATTTTGACAGCTGTCAGACCATCGGACACGAGCTGGCTGTGTGTGTGTGTGTGTGTGTGTGTGTGTGTGTGTGCACGCACATATAATGTCATGTGGTGTGTGTTGCATTTGCGTTCATTGTGAATAGCACATTCCTAAAACAAGTAATGGTGTCTTTATTTTTATCTGTGTCCTCTCATCCAGTGTGGTGGCAAAATTAGCTTGTATTCAACTGCACTGAGTTGCTGTGTGTTGTGTTGAAGTCTTGGTGTTGGGTGGCAGGAGATGTGTCCTACACCTTCTTGAGAAGGTAGAGGCTGCAGGGAAAAAAAGCAGGAAAATTCAAAACGATTAGTGTCTCCTGTTGGTCCCATGTGACGGGAGACAAGGAGAGATTATAGCTAAGGGCAGAGAATAGAGACAACTAGGATAATTCATGATTTCTGCATTTCATCCGTCCTTGTCCCCGCTGACAGAAGAGAAGAAAACAAGACTACTATCTATCTAATTCATCCCTCTCTCCCTCCAGCAGCTTCTGGTGGCAGAGGAGCGAGCAAGGAGAGACGGAGAGACGGAGGAAGGGAAAGCCTGACGCTGACAGGGCAGCAAGGACGACTGACGGAGGAGAGAGATAGCGGGAGACCCCGGCGATGGCTGAGGCGCCTCAGCAGCAGCAGCAGGAGGAGGGGGAGCAGCAGCAGCAGCGGCGGCCGAGCGTTGTGAGGGCGGCGGAGCCCGAGGAGGGGCCCGAGGAGGCCAAGGAGGGCCCCCAGACGACCCGGACCCTGCTGTCCATGAGATCCATGAGCATCGTGGACCCAGACGACGACTCCCCCAACATGATCGTCTACAGAAAGGTAGGAGGAAAAGACCTAAAGCTGATTCACACGTGAGGACCACAGCACCTCTAACAGTGCAAAGGAAGACAATACCATACATGGCGCTATACATACCATGTACACATTGAACATTCAATCAGTCTGTGCATTCAAGCATGGTTGCAGCTGTCGAGGAAGTACCGTGGGTGTCCAGTAATACATTGGACCAGTGTACCATGAAGCAGGCTCAGAAAGTAACGGGCACTTGGGGCTGAATTTAAAAGTTCATGAAATGCCTGTGATATTTTTGCATTTCACCACTTTTTTGTTGTTGTTGTTGAGTCAAATGAGACTACTGTCCCCCGTGGGCCACCGTAGGCGATTCTTAGGATCCTACGACCGGGGGACTTCTTTTCCAAAAACAGGTCGCTCCAAAAAACAACCGAATTACGCTGCCTGAAGGAAATACCGAGCCCACACAAACCACTGCGTCACCAAGAGATAAGTAGTGCAAAAAACTCAACGATGGAGTGGTGGAAGATGGACTGGTTGGAGACAAGGAGGGGAAAACCGCACCATCTTCTGTAAGGCCTTATGTCTCATTCTGCCATGAAGTCGTTATTAGTTACTGGTAGGTGCTATAATTGGTATATAATTCGTAGGTAGGTGGCCTTTAATCAGAAGACCTGGGTTCACTGAATCACTTCCAGGGCCAGGTGATCAATAGCTGACCCTGACCTCTGACCTCCATGGGTTGGATGGGGGCGGGGGCAAAAATAATATCGCTATATATTATAGCGAACTGGATAGAAGACAACACATGAAATGAATCCATCGTGAAAAGCAATCTCCTCACCTCTTCAAATGGTCCGGGGCCTGGGACATGTGGCTGCATCATCAGTTCCCCCACAGTGTTTCATTATGATGGATGGGCAGAGAGAGAGAGAGAGAGAGAGAGAGAGAGAGAGACCTCCCCGGCGCTCAGCGGGGAGGACGGCGGTGATATTCCTGACGGGGACGGGTGGAGGTGCTGGGCCAGAAGGACTGGTCCAGGACGATGAGCACTCCTGCAAAAACACATATTGTGCAAAGAGAGAGAAAGTCACAGTGCAATTTCCTGTTTCCTTCTGATGAATCACTAAATAGTAATTTATTATTTTTTACCCAATAAAATAGAAATGACTGAAGGTATTGGACAAGACTGTAAATCACCAGCTATGTGTGTTGGGAAGAAGCAGGTCAAATTTGGTCGCCACATCTGCAAGTGTTTAGTCTACAAGGAGTTTTGAGAAAATGGACGATATGCTCGCCGTACTTGACTGGAACTGGTATAAAAACGTGTAATTAACTTATTTGTAGTTGTTTTTGATGACTGGTTTGGATATGAAACTACAGCAGTTTACAGAAGCAAAATGTTACGTCTCAATATTATGTATCCGGCCATCCTCGCCTCACTGACATAAACGTGTGAGACAAACAAAGCGAAGCATCGTCGAGGCAAAAACGTCCGAAGTTGTTCCCTCAGAGGAAAGTCCATCGATCGCTACTCTGTTCCTTCCTTCCACTTTGTTGCTGATGTAGATCTGAGTGTATTCATTTCATTTATCTCATATCAACTCAGAGCACACCGGCACACACACACGCTCACCAGCCTTGCTCTGCCAGCCTGTCAGTTGCATCGCTCTAATTTGTTATCAGGGGCCTGAAAGTAGCGTTGTGCTGATGCAGCAGGCTGATATCGGCTCTCAATTAGAAATCTGATATCGGCCAGTGACTGTTGTCCACCTCCGATATGAGGTTCGTCCATGACCACAGAGAGTAAATGTGTTTTTACTAGCTGCTAACCGCCTAAAAGAAGACGCCTCAATGGAGAGTTGTCGTGTCTTCTGGGGAAAATACTGAATACTTCTGATTGTTTATACATTCTTGTAAATTCAGTAGCGGCAGTCTAAAAATATCAGTGTTGGTATTGGCCTTCCAAAATGTCGGCGGAGGGAGATGCAGCAGGAGACCCGAGAGACCGACAACAACTGTCTGCTATGATAAATGACTGGGGAGAGAGCGGAGAGAGAGGGGGAGAGAGAGAGATGGGTATACATGCAAACACACACATTCACACACAGTTAAGAGTGTGTGTGTGACTGAGCAGCAGATGGACGTTACCACCCCTCCATCCATCCAGAGGGTCCCAGTGCACTACACACGTCAGGTCACTTCAGGTGAACAACACCGAAACGCCGCAGCAGGACAGCCTGGCTCCACTTTAACATAGTCAATATTTTCAGTTTCAGCGAGAGGAGCACAGAGCGTGGGAGTCGCCCTCGGGAGAAGAACAAATATTTGGAGGTCACGCTTTACTACACGGAGGGCACGACATGGTATTGAGTTCACACCAGATAGTCGGCGTTCACGTTCAACATAAGATACACATTGTTCCTCGCTGTCGTCACCTTCACTTTCATTACTTTGGACACACAGTTGCAGAACTGAACACATTTCCACAATAACAGATGTAGATTTGCTTGATTTATTGAGCAGGTTTCCAACTGATTTCGCCCACTTGCCATAATGTACTTGATTGCATTGATTTTAATTGGTTTAATTAACTTGATAATTTGTTGGAAAAAATATATTTATTTAGTTGAATCAGGGGTTTTGATAAAAGTAAAAAAACTCACCTTCTGGCGATTATTTAATGAACTTATTTCATTTTATTTGACATTATTTTAGTAAGAAACAACTGACAAGGATATGGAGAACTAATGGGCTCTACCGTCAGACTGGAGGGAACCTATAGACTTTATAATACCAAATCTCAAAATGGTAATCTACGAGAGGGGAGGAGAGGGAGAGATGTTGAAACTGGGAGAAGGTGGACAGGAGAGGAAGAGAAATACAAGGTACCTGGATTGAGTGAGCAGACATGGCTGGTGTTGATCAATCTGCCCATTAAGGAGAACAGATCGCAGCACCGGGGATACACACACACACACACACACACACACACACACACACACACAGCAAAAAAAAAGAAAAGATAAAGAAAAGATAACTGTGGTAACCGCCTCTTTAATTTGCTTTGAAAAAATGTAGTTGGCGAGATTGCCGGCGCAGTTATTTCACACGTCTTGTAACGGATAACGACGCTGTAGACGGTGCTAATAATGCTAATGGAATTACGCCTGCAAATTGGAGGGAATTGGCCTATTTAGCTTCACAGGCTGTCGACTTGGGAGGCAAATGAAAGTAATCACACAGCAGCCACTGTGGAATAATGATCCAGTGGGATTCAATTATTGATTACAACTTGAAGCAGGTCACATCAATCACCGCTTCCTAACGGAGATACATTCTGTGGTATATGCAAGCAGAAAACACACTTACAGAACATCATAACCCTGGTGGTCCATTATCAGACAAAAGGTAGGCAGCGGCTGTGTGTGTGTGTGTGTGTGTGTGTTTGTTGCGATGGCCAGCAGATCGCCCTGATGCAATCAGGCTGTAGCAGCCCGCTGGGAGCCGTCTGGAGAGGGGCCGCCACCCGCAGCACCACAACACCCGCCGAATGACAACTAGGGGCCGAAGAAAAATAAAGCCTCCAAAAGTTCGGCGCTAATTACGTTTCCATTCAGGCTTTTTGGGTGAGCTTTTTGAAATGTATGCTAAAAAAAACAACAAATTCAATGGAGTTAGGTGTTAGGCTTCCTGGAGATACCTGAGGAAACAAACTCCTTCAGTGTCAGATTTCTTTCTTTTGCGAAATTCACCGCTTCCACTCAGCTTCTCTGACTTGATGCACCATAATTGAAAATACTGCGGAAGCCCGGCTAATGACTCACAACGTTTGTTACTACACTAGAGGTTGCGTTGCTGTGAAACATGCATAGCCCCCCCCCCCAACCCGTCTGTATTCCCATTAGTTTTAGTGGGTGAGTCATCCATCACCCAGGACCACGAGGGGGAGGGGAGCGCAAACTCTGCTCCTGAATCGCCGCTCGCAAAGCTCGCCGACGTCAAGTCTCAAGACGTTATCGCGTGAAGCTAATTGTGCTTTGAGATGAGATGTCGCCTCCCCGTTTTATCTCCAGAGGTTGTAGCTGATGGAGGGTCAGTTCTGGCTGTTTGCGCTCTGGGGTTAATTGAATGCAGAGCAGGGGATCTGATCCGGGGTCAGTGCCTGAGGAGGATCTTGACGTGCGGAGTAATTAGGATGAGCAGTGACACCCCACGCTGAGGGAGCAATTCATCAAGAATGATGCCATATGCCTTTCTCCTTCTCATCTATCAATCTATCTATCTATCTATCTATCTATCTATCTATCTATCTATCTATCTACTAGCAGGCTCCTTATGGCTGAAAGGTGTGTGCATGTGTCCATATATGTGAATCAGAGTGCATAGTCTGATCTCTCACTCTTACTGTTTTTCTAGTCAACACACACACACACACACACACACATTTGCGCTGAAGGTGATGTTGAGGTGACTCTGTGTCTTCAACAGCCTGAACTCAAACCTGTCATCCAGCATCTGCTCAGAAACACCACTCTGTGTGTATGTGTATGTGTGTGTGTGTGTGTGTGTGTGTGTGTGTTGGAGAAAGAGACAGAGCGAGAGAGAGACAGTACTTTGTGTGTGGCAAAGAGAAAGGAGAAAGAAAGTGGGATATAGGCTATTTCTGTACGCTACTGTTGGCGTGTGTGTGTGTGTGTGTGTGTTTGCACAGCCATGTGTATGTGTGTGTGCCACCTTGTTCAATATTCTCTGGTCTCCAGTCTGATAATAGCAGCCGCTGAACTGCAGGCCTGTTTACTCAACAAGCTGTTTATACATATATCTGTTCCCATAATCCTCAGAGCCGCTGGAACACGCCCAGAGAAAGAGCCAGGAGGGGTGACGAGCCTTGTTGACTCAAGTTGTTTGATGGTTTGATGTTGCCCCTGCAGCAGGGGTGCCGCGCTGCAAAAGAAACACGGCCACCTTGACTCATTTTTCTTAAAACGAGGGGAAAGAAATTCTGCCACTGGAGGTGAGATAAATCCCACGCAGTTTCGAGGAATTTTCTAGAGATCTATCGTGAAATAAGGATAGAATATGTTCTGGGTCTCCTGTAAAGCTAAAGTTCACGGTGTTAGTCACAAATCAGATGCTGGGAGCCATGTGGAAAATGTAGTAAGAAGAAGAAGATCTCTGAATAGAGGGGAACAAATGGATACGTCTACACTGGTCAGGACAAGTAATGGATTGGATCAGTGCAGGGCAAGAAAAAAATCCATCCTAAGTCATCGTGAAACGAGGTGGGATAAAGCAGATTACTGTGCTACTATCAAGAAAACGTCACTTGATCCCCGCTATCCGTCATGAGAGAGGCATGTGTGTGGATGGATGGAAAGGGTAGACAGGAAGAGAGAGACAGACAGGCTAATAGAGGCAGACCAGACCAAAGTTTCTGTCTATAAAACGCCGTGTTTGCTTTAACTTCAGCGCCGCAATATATCTTGACGCTGTTAGTATCTCCATCTGTCATGAGCGGTGACCCGTCAGAGAGAGAGAGACTCGTCCCGAAGAATAACCACCGGCAGGTCTGCGAAGATGGATTTCTTTCTCGCACCTTTCTCTGAAGATCCAGAGCCAAAGAGAGATATTTGTCATCATGTCATGTTGGATGTGATGTTTTTTTAAATATTTTTGTGTGAGGGAAATGCTCGGTTGAAAATGCTTGAAAGTAGTCCTGAAAAAGAAAAAGCGCTTGTTTGTATGTTTTGATTTCCAGGTATACAAGTTGCTTTTCAGGTTAGCTACCCCGTCCTTGCTAGTGCACAGGGTGGCTTTGTTGGTGACCGGACTGGAGAACCTGTGATGGTACAAGCCTAAAGAAGCTTCTTCTCGTTCTACACGGACCCCTTTTTGTTAAACGTGTGTGTACAACAACACAACAAGCCAGCGCGTATTTATTAGGCTATTTAGATAAAAGTACACAGAACAAACGTGAAATATGTTTTTGTATGTTTGATTTTTTTCACATCCCCGTCTACTCATTTGGAGGCGTCGACCCACAACTTTTTGGGCAACTGTGATCGGCAACGGTACCCGAGGAGATGCGTCACTACGTTACTCTAAACCACGTAGGAACATATTTCACCGGAAAATATTTGAATAGACCTTGTGGCTTCCTTTTTTCTTGCCTGTTGCTAGAAGCTTTTTCCGGTGAATGACTGAGCACATCTATTCATAGTGCAGCCGGGGAGCTCATCACAACAGAACAGGTAGGGAGCAGGCTAATCAAATCAAGGGGATGGGGGAGAGGCTATTTGGGACGTTTTAATTACAGGCTTTAAGATGTTGGGTGATGATCGCTCTCATCACGCTGCCGCCGCTGCTGCTGCTGCATCTGTCTGCTTTCCAAGAGGAAAATCCTCGCTGCAGGTTTGAGGCTTTTCAAAAAGTTTGCGCCAGGAAGTTGGGTTAGCAGGAACGCTGGAATGGTTCCTCATATATCTCGAGCTACATCGTCGGCCTCGGTGAAGGTTTCCGAGCCTACGAACTCTACATTTTAGGGGGCAATTTTGGGTTAGGAGGATTTTTTTTTATTGAAAGCATACGTCCTGTCTCCCAAGAGGAAATGTCTGGAGACCAGTGCAGTCAGCTGGGTAGGGGTGAGGAAGAATCAATAGAAATGATTGATGCACCATCGGGAGGCTAAAATGTCATTATTGGACTATTACGACTTCATTTTCAGCTACCTCAGTTACCATCATGGAAGGATGTTAGATCTCCCTAACTTAAATCTCATTTTGCCTCATGACCCCAAACTGATGGTTTAATTGGGCGTTGTTCAGTAAAAGTAAAGGAATGGTGGTAAGCGGGATTGGTCCATCCCTAGTGGAGAGCGTTCCCTGGACCTGCAGTAATAATGACATCCTGAGTCCCTACTGAGTTCCTCTGTCAGTCCGTTCCAATCCAAACTCATCCTTGTTAGTGTTTAGTTAGTACACACCGTCATTTACCCACCGCTGCAATGATTCATTGTGGTATTTCGTGGTTTGAATGAATACTTGCTGCAACAAAAAGTGTCATTCTGGTTTGAAGGTTAGAGTGGGAGGGCTCCTTATTATCGTTATTTACTTGGCACTCATTAAAGAGATGGATCGGAAGAAAAAGAAGCCGGTGGTGTGAAGAGAGGTTCTTTTATTTGAAGCTTGTTTTGAACCAGGTCGGGCAAATTGTAGAAAGAATGCTTCTTTCTAATGCGAACCCGGCGAAGGGCTTTATGCAAGCACACGCCAACTTTACTTTCTACACCGAATAACCCGCGGCAGTCGAGTCTCCTTAGCAATAATGCAGACGTTCAGTCGCTGCAGGACCAGGAATCCGACCGGAGGAGCGGTTCATATCATCAAAGTCCAAGCAGGGACAGGCAAGGAACGGGGACGCTCTAGAAACGAACATGAAATGAACCAGTTTCACACGATCCCTCGCCGGCCTGTTAATTTGTAAAACTATAATTCCCCGCCCCGTACAGCGAGGAGAGTCTGCTTCTGAGTCTGTCTGTCGAGGCGCCGGCGTTGGTCGTCACGCTGCGGTAGCGTTGCGGCACCTGGTCGACCTCGCTTCTCTGTCAACACTTCAGATATTCCCCCGGCTCGCAAGAATATAAAGTGACTGCAACCAATCGGTGTGTGTGCTTTTGGATTTTTGCCGGCATGTGTGTGTGCGCATGTTTCTGTGTGTGTGTGTGTGTGTGTGTGTGTGTGTGCGTGTGCGTGTGCGTGTACTGGGTTTGGCAGGACAACAGTGACTTGTTTGTAGAGTGAAAGGATGATACTATACAACACTAGCTTATTGATATTGAAATTTCTATCTGTTGTTTGTACGGTTCATTAAAAAAAATGTAGCGTGTCCGCTACCCGTGGAACTAACCCAACATTTGACAGCGACAGACAGGAAGTGGCCAAGCTCAACATCAACCCAAATGTCACCATATGATATTAAAGCGTGGTACACATCCATAATAAAACAGCTCTGGAAACAGTTTTGAACTGATGTCAGAAACATGTCTAGGTCCTGATTTCTCGACGCAGCCGTGCACACCAACACCTGTTCAAGGTCAAAATGTTTGCTGCATCACTGCTATGAAGTGTAGCGGAGAAGTGTGCATGTGTGTGTGTGTGTGTGTGTGCGAGATGTTTACAATGCAGATGGCGACCAAAGGCAAATAATGATTAAGGACAACATCACTCAGTAAGCAAGCAGCGTTGTTTATCAGGGCGCCATACTACCATAATTCTTGGTTGTTCACACAGTTGTCTCGTCCCTAGAGCACATTGTTTAATCCCCAATTAATCTCACGGTTATTCACGGTGTAATAGGGATTAACATTTTGTTTTGTTAGCAAAACAATGACGCAGGCATTTTCTCAGCTGTAATGAGGCGGGGTGCAACCTCGTCCCTCTTGTCACATTTTGGCAGAAATTACAAAGGATTGCACATCAAAGGACTGCAACTACACAGAGAACAGGGTTTAGTATGTACCCACACTTGCCAACACAGACCCACACACACACACATACATGCACATCCTCCACAGTACTACTAATTGGAAGGAAATACATTGAGCAAGGTGTTAATATTTGGATTGGTGGCCCAGCTCAACAGTGAATAAATACTGTACACCTGCAGCCGTTATTGTGCTAATTTCACGGCAGACCCGCCTCGCCCCGACGTGACAACACCTGTTTTTGTTCTGCTCTTAGCCAGCCAGCCGGCCGGGCAGACATGGTCAAAATAATGAGACACCACAGTGGATCCTCTGTCATCCTCCAGCTGGGACGGGGCGGGCGCCGGCTGCATGTTGATCATTTTGATAAGTTTATGGATAAAACTTGCAAAATGACTTACAATGCTAAACCTCTAGAGAAGATGAGGAACTTTTAAAATGGCTACCGCTACGTACAGCGTTAATGCAGGAGAGATTCAGGAGGGGCGTTTCTACATGGCTACTACTGCAGTATTAATACTAGCTAGCCTTTACCAATGTACAAGATTTGATAACCAGGGTGAGCATTCATACAGAAGCCCAAGCAAACTACACTGTTAAAAAAGATTTGTTGACTCAACTTGACTTGTCAAGTCATATTGTATTATATGACATATTTGACTGAGTTAAGTTGAGTCAACATATAGTGTCAAGGTTATTACACTTCAAAACATGAGTTGATACAACATGCAGTTTGTTGATTCAACTTCCTGTGTCAAGTAATTTGGACTAGAACATTTTACTTAAGAGAACTATAAAAGATGTTGGTTGAACTTATTTTACCAAGTTATTTAAAATGAATAATCAAGTTAGCTCAACATGAAATAATTATTTTTTTCAACTTCTATTACCAAGTTAATTAAGTTTACAGAAGTTGATAGAGATTTCAAAAACTTAAGCAAACTAATACCTACAAAGCATGAGAACTAGCTGAGTCAAACCTAAATATTAACACATGAAAAAATAGCTGAAAAGACATTTCATTCAGGACTTTTATTACAATCCCAACTCAACTCCTACTCACACACTCAATACGAGTTCAGCATTGAATTTAAAAATTAAATAAGTGTGTCAATGGATGTTGACATCAAAAAAGACCTTCCTTGGGACATGTAGAAGAAAAAAAAAAAAAGAAAAGCCTTCACACCCTCTAACAGAGTGGTTCTCAACTGGTGGGTCGCGACCCAAAAGTGGGTCCCGGGGCCATTTTGAGTGGGTCGTGGATGTGTGCATGAAGAAAAAAGGCAAAAAAGTCAATTTTTTATTTTGAAGCTGTTTTTGGGGCAACAAAACTGGGTATTTTTAGTGAGATGTTGCTGTTTTGGGGGCGACAAAACCAGATATTTTAGCCATTTTTTTCTGGCAACAAAAACGGGTATTTTTAGCAAGATGTCGCAGTTTTTGGGGAAACAAAACTGGGTATTGGACAATTCCATATTACTGCATGACTTTTTGTGAAATAAATTTGAGTGGCTCAAAATTTTCTAAAATTTGGGTTGCATCTTAGTGACTGAGGGAAAATGTGGGTCCTGAGGGTAGACCAGTTGAGAACCACTGCTCTAACACATCCTCACTTTTGCTCGGGGCTGCTCACAAACTGAGATTATACTGCGTCCCATACATAAAAAGAAGAGCATCCTCCCTTTGGGGAAAAACAATAACTCTCTAATTAAGTGACTTGTTCAACAGAGTCCATTCTGAGTGAGTGTTCAGAGTTGCTGCAGTAAATTGCAGAAAAACATGTAGAAAATTATATCTCTCTGAGAAACTTGCTCAAATGTTGAAAATGAAAACATTCAAACATTACTGAAATGTCCTCTCTATAACATAACATACATTTGTGTTTCTCAGACACATTTCCTCCAAATAGAGCAATAGAAATCAGTCAGAACATGAAAACAAAATAAACTGGTGTGACCCACAGAGGGGCTATACATTTATTTTCCTCTTACTACATAGTGCAATGGACAAATGGCAAAAAAAGAGAATGCTTCCTCTGGGACAAACGCAGAAACATCGTCCTAAGCCATCCCTCTAACTGAGCACTTTATTCTTTAGAGAGTGGACCCTGGGAGTGCACAACTCGGACCCGATTCCCATGAACAGGCGCTGAATCACCTCAAAAGTATATTTCAAGTCTTTTGGATAGTTAAGGTTCAGCATGTACAGCAGGCCCATCAGGTTCACAAAAGCGTTGGGTACATCACCCAGGTGATGCATGACGATCTTTTCCTCGATGACGATGGCAACATCGTTGTATGAAGCCGGAAGGGGCTCCTTCACATCTTCAACGACTAAAAGGATTCCAATCACCATTCCTTTGATGACGTCCTCTTCAGGATCTGTTGGCTTCATGCAAAAACAAACAAAAAACAAAAGCAAAAGGTGCCTGTGCTTTAGAGATGCTTTGCCATATAGTGCATACACAGAGGATGCCTGAAATGACAAGTGTAACCCTGCCCATTGTGAACTAGTTTTTGTATCATCTTGAACGACATTTCGCTGCTTACCTCACACCTCTTCATGAATGTAGGAGGATTTTCCTTCATGTACCATGGTAGTCCCTGCAAAGCTGCTGCCCTCTTCCTTTGGTTTGATGCCTGCCAAAACACATGATACATGAATACAGTTGCTATCAGAATTATATAACCCCCTCTGTCCACAAGACATTCTAGGGTGTATTCCAGAAAGCGGGTTTAGTGAAAACTGTGTTAACCCTGAGATGAGGCTTCCCCTGTATCCCTGTTTCCCTTCTTGCACCAGTTGTAACAATAATTGAGTTTACAAGTGAGCATAGAACAATGTGGAAAGCAGTCTTTTACTCAAGTATTAAAGTAAGATGTACTTACATCCTTGTCGATCTCCTTACAGATCATTCTTGTTTTATACATTTCTAAAGCGCTTGACACTGATAGTGAGGTTTATCAGATTGTCAGCCCCAATACGTTGTTTCACGGATGACTGGTAACATTTGTTTTGTTGAAAAAATGACGCAGCATTTTATCAGTTAAATGACCAAGTTTTGGCAACTCGTACACAATTGATACAATATCCAGCCAAGATTACTAAATGGTTTGAACGATAAGGAACTACACAGATAACAGGGTTTAAAGTAGCCAAGTACTTGCAAAGTCGTCAACTAGCACGCCATTACATTTTCCATTCCTGCAGTACGAATTAGGAAATTTACTTTGACAAGGTGATAATAATTTGCATAGGTCCAGCTCAACAGTGAATATGGTACACCTCAAGCCTATTTGTCATCACGCAGCAACCACCCTCGGCCAACGCAGCTAGGCTAAACACCGTCTTTTTCCAAATACCACCAGCCGGCACGTATCAACATTGATGCAAGACAAATGAGCAACAGTAGGATTACTTCACTCCAGTTGGGCAGGGGCTGGCGCTAAATAATTAATATTTTGATAAGTTCAGCTAAAGGTAAAAAATGCGTTACAAGTGCAATCTCTAGAGGCGACACGCTGAGGTAACTTTGAAAAGGCTACGCTACGTATATGCCGGTTAATGCAAGAGATCTGAGAGGGTTATTATGGCTATATTATATTATACTAGCTTCTTTACCAATTGAAAGTTGAATCTTAACTAGTTGATGGAGCATTCATACAGAAGCCCAACAACAGTTTAGTTACAGCTCTAGAACATCCTTTTTAACAAAACCTGTTATTACTGCAGGATTGCTTGAGAGCCGAACCCCCATGCAGGTATAGATGCCGACCGCCAACGCAGCGCTAACGCGAGATGCTGTAACTAGGCCGCGTCTACCAGGGCTAGCGCCGTACGGACCCAGGCTAGTGCCGTGCGCCGGCGGACGGGGACGGGATGTAACGGGGCTCTCACTTCTCGGGAAGATTCGGGGGAATGCATGAACCGAGGTAGCAGAGGTCGCTGTGCCGAGCGGCAGGTTATGATTAATGAATGTGAACTTTCGTCTGCCGTGCTCCCCGTGCGCTCCCGGTCCATTAGAGAGCTCGGACGGACACGCCGATCTGCACCCACACACGGACAGAGAAGACAACCCATGCTTAACTGATGGATGGAAGCAGCTCCACACATCGTTTTTCCATTAGCGCGTTCTCTCATCCCACTGTCTCTCATTCTGCCTGCTCCAATCAATCTTTAGCTGCACGCCTCCCTTTTCTTCACTTTGTTGCATCCTCCTCTGCAGCTCGGTTGTTCTTCTTTCCCTCTGTATCTCCTCTCTCTCTCTCAGGGATACTTTTCCAAAGCAGGTGACAAAATGCATTCACCACACAGCAACATCAATCCAATAGGAACAGATCAGATATTTGCAGTGTCATTCGTCATTCGGTGTTGTTGCCCATTTCCCTTTAAAGTGCTACTCGTAACATTTTTACACATAATTTTGAAACAGTACTATAATTACTCTATTAATAGCATTATTGAGAAGATTAGCAGCCTGACTGAAGGGAGATTGCTTTATGGCACAACAGGAAGGGGTGCTGTTCTTCCAGTGCAAACGAAGCAAGTGGCGATAATGTCTTTGTGACAGGTTGTCTTAAGTTTTACAAACACTAGTGCACCTTTAAAAGCACATAGCACCTTTAATGTGTGACAACAATTAGCAGATTTTGCAGCTAAAATTACACACTGGCACTTTTCACATAAATAGGGCACTTTTTGAGGACTGGGGAGATTTCTCTCTCTCTCACACCATCTCTCTCTCTCTTCTCTCTCTCTCTCTTTCCCTCTCTGACTCTCTGACTCTTATTGTACTGTTTTGTTTCAGAGTTGGCGGAGAATAAAACCTCAGTCATGTGAGAAGTAGGCCAGACAGTGTCTCGACTCTACTGGGAACAGAGCCAAGGGGAAACTCACCGGCTCAGTGTGTGGAACTGGTGGTGTCGAAACTACTGTAGTCTGTTCTCGGGTTCCACTGATATGGATGAAAAAGGTCGATAGCGATATTTTTGGAGCCGTTGATAGCAAGAGATTGAATATCCTTAAAGGTGTTAGGTACAATACAAAACATCAATATATCATTAATTGTGAGGTATAATTACTGTGAACAAATGTGTCAGGCCAGTGGTGTTATTAGTGCTTCTTCTATTAGTGTTTCTCAAAAATAAGACCACATTTCCCATAAACCCTGTTGCTTCCTGTCACAAAGAGGATGTTGCTACTTGCCTGGTGTCACTCCACGTTCCTTTTTACGGTAATCATACTAATGTCTCAAAGTGAATGTGGTAATGGTAAAATTGAAATTTGACCATTTTCATTCCCAAACATTCAAAGAATTCCTTGTTTCCCCCCCGAATTGAATTATTGTCAGGGTGGAAAATCCTGAGACAACATTTAGAGCATCATGGGACACTAAAACTCGATTAAAAGCCACGCTAATGAAATTCTTCTTCTTATGTGCAAAGGAACAACATGCACGCTTCCCCTTTCTGTATCCCTCCGTCGCTCTCTTCAACACATGCACATTTCACAGCTGCCACACTTCCCGTCTCTCCACATGCTCTGCTGGTAGATAAACACATTGGCAGGGATTCTCTCACCCTGCGACAGGAGGTTTTAGTGTGTTTAATGGCTTTCATTTTGCTTTGTTCCCCCTCGGCTGAATTGTAACGCTGACCTTCTCGCGGGAGCTCAAGCTGCAGTGAAATTGTGCGGCGTCCTCCAGGTATTTTTCACTTAAACAGCAAGGGAACATTACCTCTCTGCCCACGTGGAGCAAGCCGAAAGAGAACGAGGAGGCGAATTAGGACGAGACGAAGAAAGACAACTCCATGGTGTACACAATGCTTCATTTTAAAGAAGAAATTTCCCCCATTATCTCCCTGTAAAGGGAGGAGGAGAAAGCCCACCTACAGGAACTCAAACAAAACATCAACAGAAAGACGTCACAGTACTGGACACACTGTTTGATTGACAGGTGATCTCTGGGAAGAGCAGTGCAGAAACACCACAGCGACGAGGCTGAGCACCAAAGATGGAGACTCAATAAAAAAAATACAAGCATCTTGAGCAGCAGTGCTTAAGCCTGTTTTAATGCCTCTCCCCGCTATCGAATCCAACCCTGGGGTTAGAATGAGGAAACTCTCCTCCTGAGACCTTCAGGTGCTTAAAGTGTATATCAAGGCATCTGCCTGCCCATTACAATATGCAGATTCTGACTCCATTTTTATGGCACTTTCCTTAAGCACTCAAAACCCGGCAATACGTCTAGCGCTCCCACCAATTTCCTAAAAATACCTTGAAGCAGTATCATTAAATTGAACAGTTTAAAAATGCAGTGTTTAGCATGGACTGTCCTCTCCCGCCTTATTCCCACACGCAGCTCCATCTCACACACAAAAAAAAGTATTGTCTGTGAATTTTGAAGGGATCTACCCAGGGTGCACAGAGGATACCAAGTGTATGCATGAATAGGGATCGGATCATGCTGTTGTTGGAGCGATGGTTTGCAAGGGCAAGTGGCCATGACAAGCATTTTGTGCAAAGTTTGAATGTAACGAGCGGTGCAACTGAAGAGTGAGTCGTCAGTAAGTTGCGGAGAAAGCAAACCTATTTTCTCATCTGCAATATCTTTCAGTGACTTCTCAGCATTGTAAAGTATATTATTATGTTTTCATCCACTTAAGTTGCCAATTCAGTCATCCTCGACAAAACTGAATTAAAAGTGTAGCGTACTTAAAAGCAATGCGCCAACAGAAAGACATGAAAAGACGAGAGGTTCACGGCCCAGTGCTGGCAAGGACAAAGACCTTTTTACGTTTGTATTAGCTTCAGGACTGTGGTTGCCTTTGTGGGGATCAAGAGGGCGGATTTACACACAGATTATGCATACAGCCCGTGGCGTTCATGGTCACCACAGGGCCCCGAGGGGCCACAGGGCCTGGCATCATTTACATTTTGTTCCAATCTGCAGCTGCCCACACTTTTTTTTTTTTTATCTTACACCTTGACATCTGTTTTTGGCCCTTTCCTTTGATTGCTTCACCCCAATTTCTTCCCTCAACCTTTCGGATGATGAGTGGGCGTGCACGTGTGTGTGTGTAGCTACGGTATGTGTGTCGGAGTGCGTGTGCACATGCACATTCGCGTTCATGCAAGTGTGTGTGTGTGTGTGTCAGTGAGAGAGTGAGATAGACAGAGAGGAGTTAAGATGCTTCATACTATGTAGATGTACCTCGTTGCTTCGTGCCAGAAAGCAGGATGGGAGGGAAAAAGGGAGGGAAAGACCAAGAACGAAAGAAAGAAAGGAACAAAGAATAGTAGGGCGAGGGGAGGACAAACAGAGGGAGAGAGGAAGTGAGGCGGGCTTAGTCAACCAGATAGCAATTAGAGGAAGGAAGAAGCGTTCATATCAGCAAAGTCATCATGGGAGAAGTGAAGAAAGAGCCATAGCGCGAGAGAGAGGCTGGTCTCGATTGGAAAAATGACTCCAAAAAGAGAGTGATGAATAAAGGTGTGTCAAGATAAAGCCACTCTTCCCCGGCGTAGCATCCCTCCTTATTTTGAGAGAAGATGGAAGAGGTGTTTACATAATACAGATAAGTATAGATTTTATAGATCCCTGCTTCTCCGCCTACCTTATCAATAGTACCCATTAAGATGTAGACATTAAGCCATCCATCACCGGAGAGGTTTCCTGCTCTATCAGACCATCAGGTTGATCTATTGGGGGGACGATGCTCCTTCAGTTATATGAACCCAGTCTCTCTTACAACTCTCTTTCTCCCTCTCCTTCTGCCACCCCCCACATACACCCATATGAGTCATGTCATGTCCTTAAATTTACCTCTCCCATTCTCCTCTCTTTATCTCCCCTGTCATCCCAGAGGCACGAAGCAGGAATCTGCCTCTCTCCGCTTTCAGTCCAACACATCTGCCCAATCTTTGCATTTTTCATTTCAATATTCTACTTTCACCGGTGAGCCTGAGCAGTCCGATGAGGCACTCATCAATGCCAGGATTGATTATACACACTGACCTGACTCCTACGCCCATGCATGGATTGCAGACAGCGATTGAATGGGAATTGAGAAATGGCACTAATAAGACTTCAACCGCTCACTGGGAACTTTCAAAATCCAAACACGCGAGTGGCATTCATCCCTGAGGTTGCTGTTAGGCACCACCCTGTTAATATTTCATAGGGTTGAGGGGGTGTAGAGAATCAGATGGTTAGACCGGCAAACAGACTGAGAGCGACTGATCAATATCCATCAGGGCCGATCAATAGCCAGGAGTGTTGGGTGGAGATGGCCTGTCGACAACCTAATGAAACCTGATGGACTTGGAAGTCTGGTCAACAGTGAAGTCATCGATCGGCGAGGACCTGAAGAGGGGAGACCCATCGATATCTTACTTTTACCTGAGAGCCAGGGACTGAATGAGTGAGTGGAGTGAGGCCTGGCTTCATCAACGGAAGGACGGAGAGGAAAATATGACACCCACCCCGATTGCCCGTCCCATTTCAAGGCTCTCTTGCGCTTGATGAAAAGCGGGTTTGTTACCGGTGTCTATTCGGAGGCGCCTCGGTGGGCTCTCGCTGCTTATTATGTTTATCTGGCCGAGAGAAGTTTGCGGATATTACTTGAGTTGCCCATTATTAGTCTGGCTTCCCAGGGGAGACGTGTTTGCGGCTGACTCATCCAAACCCGGAGCCTCCAGATTCGTTCGGAGCGGAAGAGCGAGCCTCCAGCAGCCGAGCTCCTCTTGTTAGTGCTCACGCTAACACCGCTGGTTGCCATTACGCTGGCACCGGAGTAGAAAAACAAGCCTTCCTGTTAAATTCTGAATTATTCATGGGCGAGGAGGTCCTTGGGGCCAGTCCCCCTCCATAAAAAGTAAAGTTGATTAGCTGGACAGGGAGGTCAATGGGTTAGTTTTCCTTTCTAATGGAAATGTGATATGATGATGGTTCCAACAGCCATCTGTAAATTAACCCTTGCTTGACACTTAATACATAGACGTACAGTACATACACATATACTAGAAACTGCAATATGGATGCATTGCCATGGGAAACCTCAAATAATTTGATCAACATCCATTTTGTGTCCCTACTAAAACATTTGTTTTTTATTTATTTGGGGCACAAAATGGTGCAGAAGAGTGTGGCTCCCATAGTGTGCAGGATTGGTTAATAATAGATAACTTGCACTGAAACTGCAGTAGGTTCTTTTAAAAACACAATAATCACATGATCGTAATCATATGTTGGCTTTCTTAAAAAAGCAAAGTACCTCCCAACGTTACTTTCAAAGTAACTTTCACAGCCCTCGATGTAGCTCTGCTGGAGCGTAGCGCCACAGTGAGGGGTTCAATACCCTTGAAATGCTTATTCTGAGAAAGCTCTGCAGGTTGCTCTCGATGAACACGTCCAGGAAATGACATCCGAGTGACAAACAACCCGTAGGCTTGGCTCCCACGACCCAAAGGCACGCTTGTTCCCATCATGTCCTCTCGTCACCGCTGCCGCTAATTCATCACGCTCCCGTTCCTTGAACCACTAACGGAGGGGAAAACATTCCAGTCGTGACGGCCCCGTGCTGCTCTGTGGAGCCCCCCGCCAGGCACGACTTGGATTTCGTGGAAAGCGGACCGCCGCGGCAATCCGTCTGGGGAATTAGCTGGGAGGGAATCGATGGCGAATAAAGGGTGAGTCCGTCCAGCTTCCAAGCCAATTGACATGCACTCTTGACAAAGAAAGTAATGCTATTAGAATGTGCGATATCTCTTGCGTGTGTATGTTAGTGCGTGCGTGCACATATAGTTGTGTATACAGGTGTGTGCATGGAAACACCGATTCAGTGCCTTTTCCTGCGGCACTGAGGGTAAATAGACATGTCGTATCCATTCAAGCACAGCCGGAACGCTCTGCTATAATGAGACTGTCAATTTCCCTCTTGCCCATCGGAGAAAACCCCCCCTCCCCCACTATCACCCCCATCCTGCTCCGAGCCCCGCGGGTCACTGCTGCAGAAAGATTGCGTCGAAAACCCTAATGAGAAGGCTTGTTCCATTGCGCCTGATGCCATTTGGGAACCAGCAGGCCATGCCGCCCCTGCTTTGAAAGCCTCATTTCAAAGCCTTTTCCCCTCCTCATTCCTCTGCCTCGGAGAAAGGTTGCTTTCAAGGAAAAAGGAGAGGCAGGAGGACATGTCGGAAGGGAGACGGACGCGAAGAGCAGGGCGTGCGAAATACAATTGCAAAAACAGAAGAGGAGACATTCCTCTCTGCGGGAGACGAGGGCCGCATTTATTCGATAAACGTTGCCCTTTGAACGAGGCGACGTCGCCTCGCCTTGAAACGCTGAGAGGGAACTAGGGGGAAATCACTACTGACGGGATGCCCTTGAGCTGATTATATAAGAGAAAGGATTTCCCTGGTTAGATTAGCTGATTTGACAGTTACAGTATGGCGTCCTTCTCAATGCGATCCTTCAGGACCGCGGTTAATACGTACCTTCAACGCAGTGGAAAAAAAGACTTCCATATCTTTAAAGGAGTGGCTGAACAAGTCGGTGTATCTGTATCTATGCAGCACAGTCTGGTTCCCAGGTAAACTCCCCAACACTCCCTCAGTTACTGTAGGTGGAAAATAACAGGACGAGCTATTCCTAAACTTTGACATTATTCAATCATTTTGTTCAATTGCCGGCTGGTGGAAATGCTCCTATACTTACTTCTCACGGTTTGGGCTGAGCTCCAGAGAGCCGTTCAAATAATTGGAGCTCTGACTCATGCATAGATACACTTTTTCAATATCTCAGTACGCATACACACACATTACTCCCAGTCGGAGCAAACCCGCTGTTTGAATTACCGTATGAATATGAAAAGGGAAATTAACTTTTGGAATCGCGATGATAACTGGAAATTCACTGCTATTGTTTATCTGTGTGTTTTAAAATGAACTTCTAAAAATACTCGTGACTGTTCTTCAGGACACTTAAATGACTTGAATGTTCCAGCGTTTCTATTTGAGTCGCTTGTGTTTCTAGGTCTCCATTCATCCTTATTCAAATTCTGGGCAGAGAAGACCATTTAAAATATGAGCCACGCGATTTGCTCTTTTAGCCAAAATGAAAGACAAATTTAGATGTAAGGGTCTCCTAAACCGCAGCGAGCGAGCTGTCCGTCCAGAGAAAGCTGGACTCACCGACGTCAGATCTTTTCCCTGTCTCGTCCCTTTGGTATCGTTTAATATAAAGTATCACTGACCTGCCGGATCGGTAACCATGAGCGTGCTATACGTGACTTTGAAGCTTTGAAGTCAAGTAATTCAAACGGTTGCCTCTCATTGCCATTGCTGGGATCGGCGACGTGCAGAATTGCCCCACGCCACTTCGAGTGTTCAATATGACACAAGCTGTTCCACAAGATTTCCACTCTCACCACCCTGTGGAAGTGGCCCGGTTTATGCTGTAGTATCAATCAATGCGTTCAGTTCAGTTCAGTCTGCGTTGGCCTGGAGGTAGAGAGGTTAACTAGGGGCCAGAAGGTCCCCGGCACCAACAGGAAGGTGCTCTCCAGCTATCGGTTGGTTTTTACTGCTTTTACGTCTTCAGCTCCCACTTGCACTGCTGAAGTACCATTGACCCAGGCACTTAACCTCAAGCTGCAAGCAACCCTGACCTCTCTGATGAAATGCGTTAGTCTAGGAGGCTGTTTGTGTGTGTACCTAGAGGGGATGTAGCAATTCCAGTTACCTGTGAGTAAATTGGCCAACAAAGTCATCTTTTTATCGGATAAACCGTCTGCTCTCGTTTGGCATTCGATACCCAAGCTCTCCTAATGAGATATTGCCATATCAGCGTCCCAGATGATGAAATTTCATGGATTTCTCTTCACATCTCGCTCATGTCTGCCGAATGGTACCTAATTCCAGTCAGAGACAAGGTAGGAGCAATTCAGAGAAAAGGGGGCTTAAATTTGGTTGCCCATCATATATTGATTAGCCGTTATTTTCACCACCTCAGTAAACTGTTATTGTGAGAAGTGACGTATCACGACTTCAAGTGCACCTTGTGGAGAGGCTGTAAAATAGAAGTCAGAATTGAGACACAAAAGCCCTTCATGCACACACACACGCGTGCACGCACATGCACGCTCATGTCCATGCTGAAATTTTGACAAATGGATATGAACAGGGTGAATGAATGTTGCATGCCAGGACGTCCTGGGGCGTTGGGCTCGGCAGCTCGGAGATTTTCTTTTTCAACGTGTCATCTGCGGCCGGCTGTTCCCTCTCTCTCTTTGTCTTATCATCAACCCCTCTTCAGCTAAAGTTTCCTCCTCCTCTCTCTCTGTCACGGTTAAACGATTCCCAGTTTTCCTCATTTGCAGCATGCAGACACCGTAGGGTAGAGTTTGACATGGTTTCAAAGATTGTCTCTCAAAGTTTTACCGGATTGATTAGTTCCATTAGTTTATATGGTTGATAAACTGAAATGACACTCCATAGTGAGTTTTAGTTGCATCGACGGCATTCATATTACAAATGGATATCTCATTTTGGAATGAAACTCTTCAGTTCATTCAGAGGCAGAGAAGAGGGGAGGGAGGGAATCACTAGGACCGTCGGATATGATTAGTTCTGCACAATGACACACTCGTATGCACTCCAAAGACACTAAAGCCTGAACGCTTTCTTCAATTTGAGCCATACAGCAGTTATTCTACATGCAGGTACTGCACCATAACCCTGTAGTTTATGGAATACATTAAGCGTCGGGGAGGTAAATGATGCTGGGTTGTGCAGATTCAGCATCTCATCAGATTTTCTATTATCTGCGCGTGCATCAATCATACTAGCAACATGAGTGTAAAGACCCGTCGCATATCGTGCATTTTGTGCAAAATAGATATCCAGAGCAGTAGAGTAGCTTATTGCACGGGCAGGTTGGTTTTTGCGAAACCAAACCCAAACAATATATCTCACTATAATATCATTTACTTTGCAGGAACCTCACCGAGACTAGCGTGGGAGGAGATACGCTCTGTCAGTGTTGTTGCAATGCCTACTAATGCCTACCTGATAGAGGTCGATAAAGGTGATAGATCACTTAAAGCCCCTTTAACCATGCACGTGTGGGTCTGCACAGAAGCAAGACAGATTTGCAGAGGCCCTACCTGCAATATATATGCCCTGTCTATATATATAGTTGTAATCATGGAGGTGGAAACAGCTCTAACTCAGGACACGGACATGGATAGGGACAGATGATTGCTGTCTCTGATGGCACAAGGGGTGGTGAAATGCTCTTCTTTCATTCATGCAAACAGTTTTCCAGTTCTCCAGCCTATTAGTACGCCGTGTGTGTGCCCGTTCTAAAACCGGCAGTGCTAGCTGAGATAGCGTAAGGGGAATACTAAAGATCAAAACGTGCTTAAAGCTGCAATATGCAACGTTTTGCCTTGAGACAGGATGCATGGTGTTGGTTCCACCTTCCTCCCGCCTGGGCTGGGCAGGTTCACACACCAGCACTCACTTTGATGGTCGGTCTACCTTGAAACGGCACCCGTAAAGCTGCCACAGGTGATGAAGAGGCAGACGGCAGCAAAAAAAAAAAAAGACAATGCTGATGTTCACCGTGTTCTTTTCTTCCCGCTTTCCTCCATTGTTGTTGTTGCTGTGACTTCCTCCCTGCTCTGTGGCCGCTAGCCTCACCGCTGGCCACGCCCACACACCACGCCCACAGAAATGGTATACGCCCCCAAAAAACAACAAAAAGCCAATTTCAGGCAAACAGGAGGATTCAGGCATGTACACACTGATGGTCTATTTGCTGTCATTTTAATGTGACAAAAGTTGTTCCTCCCAGCTAAAAAAAAGCATGCATCTTCTATGTAACTTCTCACGTTGCACTCCCTAACAACAGAGCACACACTCTCTCAAGGCTGAGAGGCTGTAATGCTGTAGTTATAGTTTATTTTTATATTTACTGTTGAATTTCATTAATGGAGACGCAGACCATTTTAACACGTCCGCAGTCAGACATAATTGCCGCGTTCTCTCGAAAAGTGGACTTCCGTGAATCCATACTTACATGTGTTTCATCTCCCGCGATGGAGATGGACTGGCCGCGGCTTTCTTTCTTTCTTTTCTTCACAGAGAACCCGGCGGGTAATTGGCAGGTTGAGATTTTGACGAGGAAACAAAAGAAGGTCGGATGTGAAGCTGCCGGGATTTGAAAGTGGTTCCACACACTCGATCTTACCTCATACGTCACCTCACTTTCCCTGCAGAACAGAATAACAGAAAGAATGTCAAGAGGTTAGTTCAGAGGCTTGTACAGTAATGTAATGTGTTAACACGTAATTGTTGAAATAAGATGAGGTCATATTTTTGGGAGTAATGATGTTGATAATTATGTCTTGAAATGAACAGGGGTATTGAACACAAACAAACAAAAACAAAAAGTAATCTGTGAGATGACGCACATCGTCTACCTGCATCGTTTTATGAAATCAGTACTTAACTATGTTTCTGATATCGGTTCAAAACAGTTTCTAGAGCTGTTTTAATACAAATTTGTACTGTGCCATAATATCATTTTGTGAATAATGTGTGCTTGTTTGGGCTCACGTTGAACTTGCACCTTTTTGCCTTGCCGGGATATCTTGAAATCAATACAATTATTGAGTATCCCAGTAAAATCCTGGTTGCTAACACACAGTGTGCACACCTGAGGCAGGTAACACGTTAACATAGAACATAGCGTTCAGGCTGTGAGGGTGCGAAATAACCCGCAGCTCCTCTCTGGGTCTATTGATGCATGGATCCACTAATGGTTACTATCACCCTTGTTTAATTGAGTGTGTTGACTCCCTGGACTGTGCGTGTGTGTGTACATAGTGTGTGCATTTGGTTGCTGTTTGTGTGTGTGTGTGCCTGCTAATCAGTTGAGACAGAGCCATTTTTCAAAGAAGCTACTTCATCAGAGGGCTCACAGCAGCCTAATTAACCCAGCCGTCCAACCAGCGTCGAGAGTCTTTATGGCCCTGTGATCTCTCAGGTTTCACGGCGCACCACGCCGGCTGCCGCGATTGCTTGCTAATCAGCGGGCAGGTGAAACCCTTTTCCTCACCACATTCACATGAAAATAAGTCATTATCATTTTTAAAACCATTAAAGTTGGTATACTTGTCTGCTACATGAAATGTGATGCTCCTGTTGGTTGTTCTTGTGCTTGCTGGGCGATGTCAGTAGCGGATCAGTGAGGCTGATACGACGAGAGGAAGTATTTAAGATGATATTATGGCACGTTATTAAAACAGCTTTGGCAGCTGTTTTGAACTGATGTCAGAAAGACGTTTCGGATCTGATTTCAGCAAAGCTGCCAGTAGGAGTGGGATGATAAGCTGAACACAAAGTAAATATCGGCTGTTAGTTATTCAGTACAGCAACAGCCCCTGACAGCAAATCTATCTGTAACTCAAGTCTGGTTTTCAGCCTAACAGGCAGCTCCCTCTTCACATCCACTGATTTCTGCTATTCTCTGAAATGAGCCAGGGGAATGAACCGTAGAACCGTTTGCGAAACGAAACGTCTTTTTTTTATTTTTATTTTTTTATCTGCGAGGGATTTACAGAAACTCACCAAGTGAGACATATTTGAATTTTCTACTCGGTACCCGCTGAAATGAACATTTTACTTTTCTGCGTGAGCGGCAGCAGAAACTGAGCATCGATGAGTCTTTTAAGGTTGAGCCGCAGGAGCCGTGCTACAACACATTTATTCCCAGGCAAGACGTCTTCGTGACTGTTCCTCACACACACAAGCCGCGACCCTGCGTCACCGCTGCCATGCCGTGAGCAAACAGCCTGCCGAGCAGTGTGCGGTTACGTTGATGGAGCTACTCCGTGCGGGGTTTATGGCCTATTTAACAAATGTACGTTTTCTGACATTAGCGGGATCACAATGGCCTTTAACAACCCCGAGAAATGACGAGAGGTCTCCCGTTGATCGCTTTGCCACCTTTAAATATCACCACAAATAATGGGCACTCTGCTAAGTGGCCAAAGGATGCAGCGTTTACTATAGAGATGTGGTTTGACGGAGTGCCAAGCGGGGGAGGAAAAAGGACGATTAAACCTTTTGCTAAGGGTTTGCATGGGTTTATTATGCTTATTTAAGAATATTTTAGTTTATTTGTGTGTGTGTGTGTGTGTGTTAGATCATGGGACACTAAAACTGAAACAAACACTAATGTGGTAGGGAAGTGGTATTGGAAACTCTGGTGTGTGTGTGTGTGTGTGTGTGTGTGTGTGAATGCTTCCACCCATGCACATGTGTGGCTTGACACGCAAGGGTGAATTATTGATATGTCATAGGAATGAGTCAAATTTCTCTCTCTCTCTCTCTCTGTTCAATATTGCATTTATTTCCTGACCTTGGGAATTGAGAATGATGATTTTCTTGCAACTCCACCGACTCTCGTCTCTTTCTGTTTCCTTCTTCCTCTCTCTCTTCTACCCCTACACTTCACCTCCCAGCTCTTATCCTCCCCTTATGTCAAATCAAATGAATTTCATCTTTCTTCTTTTACTTGATTTTTTTTTATGTCCTGTTGGAAAGCACTTTACAGTGCGGCAAATGGACAGTGTGTGTGTATGTGCATCAAAGAGAGTGTGTGTGAGTGTGTGTGTGTGTGTGTGTGTGTGCCCCCAACCACCCTGCTATTTCCCCTCGCTGCCCTGAGGAAGAACTGTCCAGAGCATTCCTTGTGTCAGGTAATGGCATGCCGCTATCTCCCTCCATGCGGCGCTTAAAAGAAATGACTTTCGGACATCGTGGCTTTCCTTGACTGCTCTGAGCCCTGATTCAGCAGCAATGCCGTCCTCCCTCGTCTGACATCCCAGCCAATCTTTATTTTCATTAAATATGAGTTTTTTTAATATGGTATTTCTGCATTATTTGATAGTACACAGTGAGAGAGACAGGAAATAGTGGGGAGAGAGAGAGAGAGAGAGAGAGACGGGGAATGACAAGGAAGGTTATAAGGGGGTTTGGAACATGGAACTGGGAGGAAATGGTGTCTTAGCTTGCTAATTTCACCCGGACACCCCGACCCTTTCCTTTTGCAAATCGCAGATTGTTATTTCCTCCAGCCTAATCTGCTGCAGTCCTGCTGCCATATCCTGCCCCAAACTTCCTAGCTCTTTTTTTTGTCTGTAATGGCTTTTTGGAATTTGATGTGTGGGGTTGCTGCGGTTTCCCAATCTAGTTTGAGTTCGACTGCATTATCGCTTTCTCCACGGTTAGTTAATTGCAGCGTAACATGTTTATGAGTGGCAGGGTGGGGGTGGGGGGGAGTTGATTGCCTTACAGTCAGAGTCGAGTTGGAGTGACGCTGCAGTCTGAACTCCTGCTTCACTGGAACAGGAGACAGGAACGTGTTGAAAATGTTTGTCTTGCGCTACCGTCACAACCAACAGTCAGAATGAGGCATTAAGACAAACTCTTTCTCACCCAGATGTACACTTTCAGGCTGGCTCTATGGCACGTCCCCTTGCCCCCACAGTGCTTTCTCTGCCATTGCTGAGTGCTTTATCTCCAATTCTTTTCCCAAAACACGTGCTTGTATGCTCTCCTGCCCAAGGGCTCTCAAGAATGGCTTAAAAGCAAAAGGATGTGGGCCAGGATGAATGGACCTGGCCTGGGCCCCAGGAGGACACAGGAGGCTGGAGGAGCAATGTCTGGCTGCTCCACTATCCATCAGGCCTGCAGCTCTCAGGGGGCTTCGCAGCAATCGATGGTACCCTTTGATGCGAGGCTGAAATATGGGGGTCTCTCTGCAGGCCTAGAGGAGACTGCTCTTGTTGTTGCACCTTGAATACTAACACATAACGGATTGTCTCTTGGTTCATTCGCTCCCTGCCCTCTGCCACCTCCAGGAGATACAGCTTGTTTGGTTAAAAGCCTCTGGCACCGACCTTTTCTCACTTTACTACAAATCACTGGGCCATTTCATGAAGTTCACACACTGAAATGAAACACTGTGAGTAAACGCAGCATTAAACTGAGATTTAGTTGACTTGTCATTTCTTGGCACTACCTCTGAGGCTGTATTTCATGCCAGGTGACTATTTGTTGGCCCCGACATGACATTGTTTGTATCCAGTAACACCCTACGGAGGGAAGCTGAGTGCATTTGAAAGTGGTTTGAATACATCTTGCCAGGTAGTCCAACAAATAGGCAGCACCAAAGTGATTCATTCTCCTCAAAGTGTTTCTTTGCCCAAATGAATGGCGCTGCAGAGGAGCTGAGCTAGCAGGCCCTGAACAGACAGCAACATTGATAACATGCCTCTTTTTTAAATAAATTGCTCCCCTCACTGAAACCTATGGCCCTTAAGAACCCCAGCACCTCTGATGCTCACAAGCAGAGAGCAGTCTGAAACCCCCAAGAGACACCAGTTCTGAGGGCCATGATGTATGGGTACATTTTTGCGGTAATGTAGATGGGAAATGTTGCCCCCATCCAGGTTGGGACTAGCCAAATGGGATAAAATCTATGCAGATGATGTAGTGGTTTTTAAAGAATAAAAGTTTAAAGGTAAAAGTATTTTTGTCAAAATAGCCTATTGCTTCCTACATTGCTTCAAACCTGTGTTTATTTGTATGTCTTAATGGTCTCTAAACAAGCCATTTAGTCTAGTGGTGGGTCTTAAAATCTTTTTTTTTTCTCAAACAAGTGAAATTTCACTTCCACTGCAATGTAGTTTCATTGAAAATGAGAGTAACTATCTTACTACCGTTGGCTGAATTTTTCACTTGCTTTTATTAAAGTCAATAAAAATGATACAAAACTAAAAAATGAAAGTCAAGATGGACATTTTTTGCAGTGTGGTGCAGTTTGAAGGCAATTGAAGGTTTAGTGGAGAATGAAACCTCTGTGGAAGGAGTTGTATTGTGTCTCTAATTGGACCTCTGAGGACATATTGTAGTGTAGAGACAGCAAGGTCTGTTGTTAAAGCTGTTGAGGAACTCATACTACTGGTAGTCTCTCTCAACCCCTTAATCTTAATCTCTGTCCTGCATTTGTACAGGCATCCATACGTATTAACACTCACATTTGAAGCATGCATGCACAGATGTTATATACTTGACATACACAGTGTCTCTCTCTTGCTCTCCCTTTTTCACACAACACACACACACATACATTTGCGCTGAAGGTGACGTTGAGGTGAGGAGATTCAGTGGCGTTGTCAGAGCAGGAGGGCGTTGACTCTGTCTTCACCAGCCTGAACTCAAACCTGTCAGCCAGCATCTGCTGCATCATTACCCTGGTAGCCCATTATCAGACAAAAGGTAGTTGGCAGGCAGCACACGTCACACCAAGTGCATTGTTATTTGTTATAGTCTCATTTTTTATCTCTGTTTAACTGTAAAGCACAAGCATTTTAACAGATGTTACCGAAGTAAACAAATGTTTTGCAGTCTCGAAATATTTATGGGGCTATATAGGGAAAATAGAGGGATATTTAGGGAAAGTGCGGCAGCTTGGAAAGACGGCTGACAGGAGGGAATAGACCCCAACGGGCTGTCATGGGCTAGTATCCAGGACCAGTTGAGTCATTTGGGTACACCCTTTTTGTAGATATGAGCAAGTATAAGATCAGAATAGTCCGAGAGACTGTGAGAGCAGGAGTGGAAGATGACTCACAGGCAGGAGCATGAGCATGGAGAGCATTTTCTATGGAAGCTACCTGGGAAAAGTTTACAACTAATAAGGGAAGGGAAGAGTGTCCAGGGACATCCACAATGACCAGTACTGTTTTAGAAGTCAAGTCAGTCTGATGAAGTCCTGCGACTGGTAACAAACCTGGTGCAAAGGAGGTAGGCACTAAAGTGAAACGCAGGGTAGAGAGGACAGAGAGGCCAGCCAGCCAAGAAAGGCAAAGAACAGTAGGCAAAGACCCAGAGTAAAATGACCTAGGTGAGTGGGAAGTGTGTGGGAAGCTGTTAACTCAGAACTGGTAAGTTTGCTTGGTAGGCTTAAAGGGACAGCAGAGAAGAAGCTAGAGAGAATGGGAGATATCAATCATGATTATGGAGTAGAAAAGTTTGGGGTGTATGAGAAAAGAAAGAAGGTAACTTCAGAAGCAGCTAAGTCTAGGCGGCAACAGGAGATTGATCGACTTATTCAAGCAAGGAGGCAGCTTAGGAAGCAGTGGAGGAGGGCTTTAGGAAATGAGAAAGAGGGTATTAATGTGTTGCAAACAAGCCTCAAGAGTCGATTGGCAATCTTGAGGAGAGTAGAAAATCTTTGGAAAAACAGGAAAAAAGAACTAGCCAGGATAGCATTTTACAAGGATCCACTTAAATTTGACTCTTAAAGACTTTTATTTAGCAAAGAAAACCCTTTGCTGACCGAATTTAGTCAGCAAAGTGGGAGAAAGAGATCGGCATGTGGTATTCTTGGACCTTGCTAATGCATTTGGTTCTGTACTGCATAGCTTAGAGTGGGAGGCCTTTGATTTAGAGTGCCAGACATTATCAAATGTTTAGCAAATACTTTCATGATATTGAGATGTGCTTCACTACAACAGAGTTGACGACAGCTTGGCAGCATCTAGAGGTAGGCATCATGGCAGGGTGCATAATTTCCCCTCCAGCTTTCACCATGGCGATGGAGGTCGTCATTAGGGCATCAAAGTGGGTAGGAGGTGGAGAGAAGGCTGCACCTCTACACCCATTAGGCCATATATGGATGACAGGACCACTGTGACTACATCAGCACCACCAGGCTTCTGGACAAATTGAATGAAAATCTAAACTGGGCAAGGATGAAAGTTAAACCAAGTAAATCAAGGAGCATCCCCATTGTCAAGGGGAAGCTGGTAAACAAAAGGTTTTGGATAGACTAGGATGCAATTCCAGCAGTACTAGAGAGCGAAACATCAGTGAAGGAAGGTGCCCACTTGATAACCTCAACGATGCCCATTCTTACACACCCTGCAATCCTGATTTTCTGTAGGTGGCGCTCTTTTCTTTGTCTGTTCAGCCACGGTGGCTATCGCTGCCCATGCTAACTAACCCAGGAAAGACCTACCTGACCCTGGGTGTTAGAACAGCAAATGTGAAAGCTTTCATGAACCGGCTAGAGGCTGAATCAATATTGTCTTATATCAATCAGATAGAGAGTAGCAGAACGGGCAATTATTTCTATGAAAATGTTTTCATTTTATACACGTCACATTTTATATTGATTCTTGTATATCTCCATCAGTGGCAACACAATTATAGGCCTTGTTATCTTGAGAGAAAGATAATACAGACATGCTGAGGGACGCTACAGCATATGGGTACAAAGTAAGACAGAGAGAGAAAGTAAAGGACCAGAAGAGCCAGCGAAATCTTCCTTCAGCGCCATTGAAGTCTCAGCCTTTATTCACAGACAGAGCCAGGCCTTTGGCCCGTCTCCCCTCAGATCTCCGTCCTCCCCGCTGAGCTCAGTGAGACGTGCTGTGAACGGCTCCCCAGGGTGGGGCTGAGAGGGCCAGGAGCTGTGGCCATTGAGACCACCCCACCACCACCACCACCACCACCACCACTCCTTTCTTTAATCCTCTAAATGGGCTATGATCTCCTCCGATCTGCATCGCAGCCGGCAGCACTGAGCCCAGCCTCCTCTCTCTCCGACAGCTCTGCTGCCACGAGCTGATCAATGGGAATGTAAAGTCATCAGTTGGTGCTTGTTTGGGACGACATCCAAAGCCAAGGGAAGACGGGGTTTTAGCAGTGTGTGTCTGTGTGTGTGTACTGATATCACTGACCGATTGCTTTGTTCGAACAAAAAGCAGGATTTTGGCATTGTGTGTGTATTTAAGTAATTCATCAATTCAATCAGTTAAGTGTAGATAATTAGTCATATGGGACAGTAATCTCAAATACGACGTAAATAACACAATAATGAAATAGAAAAATGTGCAGGTATTCCCTACTGATTCCTGCTTGTGTTATTTGTTTAAATGAGTATATGATTGGTCCAACTCATGTATCCGGTCCAGAGCCCCAGTATCCTTATGTTTTCTAGGATGGGTGTGGTCTACCAGCAAAACCACTGCCGATTGCTATAGAGTTCACATCCATTCCTCCTGAGTCACGGAGCCACGCAGTAACCCATGCACATTACATCAGACCATTCATTGCCCATGTAAAAAGATACAGGTGACCAGTGTACCCCTTAATACATGTGATGTCCTTCTAGCGGCAATAAAGACACCACACAGAGTTAAGCAAGGAGGTTTTTCCTCCCCATGTTATTCAAAGGATATGTCTAAATCTGGCAATTTGTCCCATTATTATAATCCAAGCCCAAAATGCAAGAAGAGGTATACCAGCCTAATTTCATTCTGTGTAGATACCCCAAACTAATGGCTATAAGTACCATGCTCAACCTTGCATTTACAGCACAGTGGAGAGCACTTTATTATATTATACTGAGCTTCATGAGTTATTAGAGCAAGTTATTTTCTAAGCATCTATCAGGATCTTACACTACTTTAAGATAGATTACTGCTATTAACAGAAATGGCATTGAATATAAAAAGTTTTGAATATATAAGGCTGGTCATTTTCTTCCTCAGTAAAGAAGCTTACCAGAGAACAGTGTATTTATACTTCTTTTGTATTCTAGTATAGAATTGATAAATGAGCTACGCTGTAAATATCGTAAAAATGTATCTTGTGGTAGCTTATATTCTGTTGGCAGTTGTTGGAAAGATTTCAGTGCTGCATCAAGATAAAAATCATGTAATTTATTTATGCCACCTTTGCTCAAGTGATCGAGCGTACATTTCCAACTTTTCAATGTATTTCTCAGAATACAATTGTCTTTAATAACTTGTATTGAAAAAGAAAAGGTATATGAGATATTAAAGCAGGTTCACAACCAGCAGCCTCTAAATGGAGATACAGAGAGCTGTTATTGATCCATCCATTCTGCAGTATCCCAACTGAGAGGCCCAGTGGTAATACATAAACTGGGGCATGCTAGACCACCTTTGCACACATTATTTTAAATTAACTTTGAGACGGTTATTTTCCACACAAATGTAGAGATCATACCTTGTATGGATTTGAAGAACTTTGCTGTTATGTAATTTGGCACCATCTGTAATGGATGAATTTGATTCTGATTCTGATAGTATTCTAGACAGTATATTCTGTTTGAGTTTTTTTCTGTTGCTTTGTTTATGTTGAATTTAATCAAATCTTTAAAATCAGTACAAATAGAAATACCTAAATACCAGAACCCATTACACGATCAAGGCAGTTGATCCAAGTTACAGTGTTTGAGTCTCTAAGTGACCCGGCAGGTAACGCCACTGATAACCAGCTCTAAACTCATTAATTAGATGAATCAGTGCAGTCACTGGGGATTTAGGCTTACTTAGAAACCACAGGACATCACTGACATAAGGAAACATTTCATGAGTTTTCTCCATTGTTTAAATCCCCGTAATTAAAGGGCAGCATGGAATAGCTTCTGCTAAAGGTTCCACAGCTATGGCAAACAACAAAGGAGATAAAGGGCACCCCTGCTTTGCACCTCTTTCAATCAAGAGGGGAGTGGAAACCACTGACAATTACAGATGCCTGGGGGTTGTACATGGCAGTTTGCAGTCTGTAATCTTCCTCCCAGAGAAATATCTTATTTCTTATTTACCTTATTTCTTCTAAACATCTAATATCTTGTTAAGATGTTAAGATACTGTATAATCCCTAATAATTGTAAGAAGTTATGAATGAAGCCTGTGTGAACTGTTGAGGGAATAAGGAATTTAACATATTAGCAAGCAAATCTGTGATTATCCTTGCATTTTGATTGTTGATTGGATGCAGGATGCTCAGGATGCCTAATCTGGTTCTCTGTAAGATCTTAATATTTAAACATCTTAATAACAATTGAGCTAAAGCTGTTAAAGCTTTTTAACCTCCAGTGGCAGACCATCAGGTCCACACAATAATGCTGACCTCCTCTTGCTCTGTAGTTGTTTTGCCATAGTCTTTTATTTTCAATTTTCATAGTCACTAACATTTGTAAGTTTAATACTCCATTCTGGTTAATACCTATTGCTTCTAAAGTATATAAGGAAGAATAAGATGCATTAAAAAAGATTTCCTTAGTTGTAGAATTATTGTTATACTTCAATTTCTGATCCATTGTTGTTTTTTCAACCTCTTCTTTTTTTGGCTAAGCAAGAAGAAATGATGTCACCTCTTAAGAAAGCTTTAGTTGTTTCCCCTAGGTTTGATGCATCTGCAGCATTATCATTCCTTCTAATAAACAGCTTAAACTGTCTTTGTGCCATGGGACAAAATTGAAGGCCTGATATAAAAGACCTATTGCATCTCCAGGTGGTGGCTGGTGCGTGGTCTGACATATGAATAGAGCCTGTATTACATCTGTCAACTTTCTCAACAGAGATCTCTGGTAATAAGTAGAAGTCAATCCTAGAGTAGGACTTATGTGTTATTATTATTCTGTTATCAAAGGTGGACTGAGGTGGCACATGGCGCGAGCGCACAGGGTGTGGCGACTGATTTTTAGTAATTTCATGGCCAGAGCGGCATGTGGAGCACCTGCAGCGCAGTTGGAAATGGTTTTGGGTTAGGAGGAATACATTATCAGTGGGTGTGGTGAGCCAATGACCAATCAAATCATTTCTTTTCCATTCCTCTTGATGGAAGAGAACGGTCCGGAGCCACGAACAAATATAGGACCTATTGAACCAATCAGTAAGACTTTTATAAACAAAATCTTTTTTTTAAATCCCTTCAATGTTGTTCTCCATGCGTCTACCGACAGTTCTATGTTAGATACAATCATTCAGCCTATGTTATTTTTCCCTCCTTGAGCGACCGACATGCCCCCTACCGTGCCACTGCTCCCACTTCAGCGCAGTCAACTTCATGCCGAGTCACCAAAATACCAAACGGGCGCGGACGGGAAAAAAAACCTTTTGTGTGCATGACGAAAATGCCACATCACTGGCGCAAAGCCCCGCCATCCGTCACACGCTGTCATGAAAATAGAGCCCTCGGATGCAAATACGGCAACCTTTTATTTTTCAGAAAAAAAGCAAGAAAATATGAAATCAAATCATCCTGTCCAGATATGATGTGCCAGCCCCTTCTGAATAAATTAATTCACAATGAACAAGACCTTACACAGATATCATTTCAAAGGCAGAGAAATGTCAGGTGGCAGGCTCAACACACAGGATGAGTATTGAATCGAAATGGCCACAAGAACAAGCTGTAGTCCGTGTAGGTCAAACAATTCCATAGATCCAAATGATGTATAAATCATGTATTAATGGTCAAATCCCATCCCACCCCTTGCTCTTCTACTAGCACAGTCTCAGTGCTAGTAGAAGACGTGTGTTACTTCCTAATCGTGCACACATACAGAACTGCACGCCATCAGTAATCAAATAAGTCTTCCTTGCGTCATTCTCGTACGTGTGTGAATTCACAGGTTCAGGCATTATGTCTATAATTAACCACAGTGAAGACAGGGGCGAGCAAAGAAAAGGAGGTCTTCAGGGTTTTAACCCTCACCTCAATTTAATTCATATAGGAGATAGAGGAGCACTGAACTCCTCTGCTTTCTTAGGCAAATCCTAACGTTGTAATCATTGTAATCTTTAGAGAGAGTATCTGGACAGTACATGCCTTACCTGATTCCTAGTGACCGGAGCTGTCTTTTCATCTGAACGAAGGCCTTACATTTTGTTTGAATTGCGTGGCTGAACCGATAGGAGAGCGTCCTCCCGCTGAAGCGCATGTCCTTGCATCCTTGAGTCCAGTCTTTTAGTAGCTTAGTATTTCTTTTCTTAAGGCCCATATCAAAGTGTAAAAGGCACAATGTTATAAAGGCAGACAAGCCCTGGAACGGGTTATTTATGTAATTCTTGTGTGCTTACTTATGTAATTCTGGCGTATTCTTTTTTTAAGCAGAGTTTTAGCAATAAGCTGCTATCAAATCCAGCCCCTTTCTTCTGCTGCATGAGGAAGCCAATCTTTTCTAACCTCTGCACTCTGAAAGCTCTTTGTGAGCACGATGCTGTATGCAGGAATAACTAAGCCAAGACCCATTCCCAGCACACACACACACACAGACACACACACACACACACACACTATCTCTTCTCATCACAAAGTCCAACTGGTAAAAGCAGTCCCAGCACAGGGCTTTTATACTAGTTATAACAATCAATTTCATATCAAATGACAGGAGTGTCTCGTTGAATTATAGGACCACAGTTTCAGATTAGTAATTGACAAATCTCATGTGATGAGAGGCTAGCAAAGTGCCACGCATCTCAAGAGCAACTGCAAATCCAAACTACAGTTTTGGATCTCTATGACTGCAATAGGGGGGGAAAAAAGTACCACGCACTTTCACAACATGGCTTTGCATCTTGAGTTTCAACATGGCTAGACTATTGGAGAGTCTGAACAAAGGGCATGGATTTCCCACAGATGATGTCGTTCTGATGGACTTCAAAGCTGTAATTAGATCCCAAAAAGCTTTGGAAAGAGTGCTGACATTCCCCTCAAGAGTTGGTGCAATCTTTCCTTCCTTTTGTCAGTGCGTATCTTGAATCCTTGAAGCGTGGGGTAAGATAAAAAGACGTTAATGAGCGCAGTTCCAGAGACACCCACATACTCGTCCCCTTTTCACTCTGACAGTGCAGCGGGAGAGTAGTAAATTGTACTCTAATGGATTTCTCTGACAAAATAAGAATGAAGTTGAAACCGTCTCTGTCTCAGCTGTGAAAGGAAATACCAAACACTTTTTGCCTTGCATCCTTTATTTTAAGGTTTTTCCTCTGGTTTAAAGTGATATTCCCCTTTGGACTTATTCATTTTCACTGTTTAGCACACAGCGCACAACCCACAACGGAAGATGTTAAAAGCCGTTCACCAATATTATCTGCCCTTGGCATCTGTAGTTACGCCACTTTTATTTTGAAAGCCCAAACACATAAATGAATTATGGCTGTGTGACCCTGACAATGTTGTGTTTATGTCTACATAGTCGCAATTCTTCAAGAGGTAATGTTGCCTTGATAATTTATATTCCCTCTGAGATATCATTGTCAGCTGTGACTATCATGATGATGATGATGATACACTCAGACATATATTGTGGTCTATTTTCAAGGTTTACGCATTTAAATTGTATGACAAACTTAAATTAAATATCATCATTTATGATATTGACTCAAATAGAACTAAAAAACATTGAATGAATGAATTCAAATGTATGTAATGTACCCTGACCAAAGAGGGTCAAAGTTAATTCTTGTGTGAAAGGGATGATGATGATGATATGAATGATGATGGTGATTCTTACTGTCATTTACCTCTCACCTCTCTGGCATGAGTTTCATGGGAAAAATATGGCGATATGTGTTATTTGACACTGGAATAATGACATAAGCAGCTGTTGGCAGAGGGAGGGAGAGAATAAACAACCTCCCCCTGGGATAACTGCTCAGTCTCCTCAGCTAGTGGTTGAGTCTGGCCTCAAGACGCGAGGTCAGCCCTGTCGGTGTCCCTCGCCGGGTGCAATGAAACTTGTCTGGATTGATTATTGCCCAGGGAGTGTCTGGCCTGAGTTCACATTCTGCTGTCGGTGTCCAGTTGGCAACGCAATCAATTTGAGAACTTTGACCACACGCCATTGCTGCCATGAGAATTCAACACTCAGGCGTCTTAACAGTGAAAAACTTTGGGATGTGAACTTGTCAGATATGGGAAATTAATGTAGAACATATTTTTTAGCCTTCATTTATTCCAGGGAAAGTCGACTCAGCATGCATGCACTTTTCCATCTGCGCCCTGCTTTACATTCATACAGTTCCACATATTCACACCTGGGAGCTATAACAGATCCACTGCAGCAGTTGGGGGAATTAAGTGCCTTGCTCAAGGGCACCTCAACAGTGGTTGTCGAGGGAGGGGAGAGCAGTACTCAGCAGTACTTTCCCCGCCAACATTTTTTCCCAGCTGATTTGGGGATTTGAATTGGGGACGTTCTGGTCACAAGCCTGCGTCTCTAACCTCTAGCCTACAGCTGCAGCCCAAACATTTATGCTGGCTGTTGATGGTTTTGACCAACAGAGATTAAAGGAGTTCATTATCTGTTGGTCAATATAGCTGTCAAGTGATGAGTACATAGACACCGAACTCATCCGCGTGTCCCCGGTAGATCATTGGCTCTGGCGCTCCAAGCTAACTCTTTGTACACTATGCTAGCACTAGCATTATCTCAAATGTGAGGAACTTGTAGCAGTTATAAAGCTAAATGGTGGGAACATGGTGGGTGATGGGAGACCGAGTACAGCTAAAAATCACTGCTCAGCAGATGAATACCTGATTGCGCACCTGAAATAGTTCCAGAAATAAACCTGGCTACATCAGCTAAACTGATGAAAGGGAATTAATTCCCTAAAAAGGGAATTAATGATAATTCCCTTTTTAAAATGTATGAATCTACAGGCTATATAATAAAAACACTAAAGTATAATTACTAAAAGGTCAGTCTTCTTACTTTGGATAATGCTAGTGGCCTATTATGTCTCAACATAGTGTATGCTAAAGTGTTAGCATGGAGCACCGGAGTGGATGATCTACCGGGGACACCTGGATGATTTTGATGATGCTCTCATCACTCATCACAGGTAAATTGACCAACAAGCCAAAGTATACCAAAAACACCAAAATCTTGGTATATTCCTTTAATGGAATAGTAGTGAAATTTGCTACACTATTTATCAGTCAACTAGCTAGTTCCCCTCCTTATTTCCCCCTCCCTCTTTTTCAACCTTTCAGCCTTTCTCTCCTCACCTTATACTTAGAACAGATGTGAGTCGGCTCAGTGGGCTGTGAAAAAGAATGACGCCTTTCATGTTTGGTCTAAATCCGGGTAATCTGTTCGGCCTTTTCGCTGTCAGGCGGAAGGCCTGCTCTACCGCTGTCACCCCGGGCCCTGGTCCCCTCAGTCAGCGGGTGTCGGGTCTCAAAGGGCTCAACCATACCTGGGGAGGCTTTGTCAGTAATCCCCTCCTCCTCCTGCAGACTGCAGAGTAGAAGCAGTCGTGCCGAAACCTTTTTCGCCCAATTATTTTTATACAGTGTATGCAGTCCCTGGTGTTCACTGGAATATGGATTTGTTTGTCATGCATGGAGGGATATGCCTTGCACGTATTGTTTAAATGTGTACTTTGACTTTTAATGTGCTTTCTATATGATTCAAACCTTTCCACAAAGTCATTTCTCATTGATTCCCATTAGTGAGCTGGTTACATGTTTCTATAAAGTTTCAGACTCAGATTTGACTATGGATTACTGCCGGAGCTCTGAGCAGTCACTATTTGTATTCAGAGTGGAAGGCATTTCCTTGTCAAGGTCGTTGTGGCGATATCCACCATTAAGCGGATTTAAACGATGATTTTTATCTTTGTCACCGCAGGCTAGACTTTTGATGGATTGGTTTTGCATTCAGTGATGGATTGCAATGTTTGTCTCCCTATCTTTATTACCCTGTTGGATACCTTTACTTAGTTTTCATACTTTGGAAAGTCAAAAAGGGAGAGCATCTGTTGTATCACTTTTATTATCGGACTTTTAAATTAGAACACAATGCAGACAACTTTTATAGATGCAAGATCCAAGATAAATCACCACCATTTCATCTCATGTATGACATTCCATTCTGCATGTCATTTTAATGTGTAGTCCTTTTGGATGTCAATTTGCTGGATCCAGACAACTGTTGAGATGAAAACTAGGCCTTGCTCGAGAGAGGGAGCAGCTGTTTTGAAGTGTGCAGGCTCTGCCAGTGCTCTAAATGAGGGTCAGAGCAGACTGCAAACCTGTTACAATAGGTAGGTAGGTAGGTAGGCGTGCCCACCATATGACTGCGGTGTACACTGGTGAAAGCAATGAGAGAGAAATCAGGTTGACAACGTCTATGTTTACATGCAGAGAGAATTCCTTTCTTAACTCTGTTAACCAAGTAAGCTGGTTTGGGGTTGACGCATGTAAACATCAGAACCGGGTTAGATTAAAGCTCATATGAGAAACCCAGCTAAGATGCCTGACTTACTTTTGTTTTGAACTGTCTGAAGAAATTCATACTATTACTATTGGGATCCTAATTTCTTTCCCCAGTATTAGAAATAACCTATACATACTCAGTCAAAGAGGGAGAGAGTAGCTGGCAGCCACAATGTTTCATACCTTTTTGCTGGTGGACGGTTGTATCTGTGGGTGGGACACCACAGGTGGGCAGGGGTATTCTGCTAACTGATTTATCCATATTATCAACAGGGAAACTCAATCATAGGGTGTCAAAGGTTCACGTAAACAGCGTAACCTGAATAAGACCTTAAGAAAGAGATACACCAGGACTACGTTTTTGAGACATAGTGTGTGCTAAAGTGTTAGCATGGAGCCTCCTATCACTCAACATAGTGTATGCTAAGGTGTTAGCATGGAGCCTACTATCACTCAACATAGTGTATGCTAAAGTATTAGCATGGAGCCTACTATCACTCAACATAGTGTATGCTAAGGTGTTAGCATGGAGCCTACTATCACTCAACATAGTGTATGCTAAAGAGTTAGCACTGGAGCTAATGATCTACCAGGAACATGGATGATTTTGGTGTCTGTGTTCTCATCACCAACGGGCCAAACCCCTAAAAACTTGGTATATTCCTTTAACCAGAGTATCTTCAACAGCCACCTCACTCTGCTCATGTAAACAGAACCACTGACTGACACTACGGCATGTGGACACAAATTGTCCATCACTAATGGATGCCACTGAGGTCAGGTGAATAACGGAAGGCTGAAAGGCAAAACGAGACAAAGCACATACTGATTCCTTTGGTGATTCTTTCTCTTGTTTCCTCTCTCTTGTCTTCTCCCTGTCTTTCTCTTTTTCTTTTTGTTCTCCCCATCCTTTTGTTTTACCTCACCCTTTCTCCCTTGCCCATTATTTCTTTCTCTTGCTCACTGTTTTTCTCAGTGGATGTCTCCTCCTTAAGCCTCAAATGTGTATCAACTTCGTATTACCTCTCTGCTCTCTAGAGGGGGAGAAAGAGAGAGAGAGAAAGAAAGAGAGAGAGAGAAAGAGATTGAGTTGATTAGGCCAGAGAAAGAATGCCTAGGGAATGAAGAGAGAGGAAAGAAGGTTTATTTATAGTTCCCTACCATGTGGACAAGCAGAGATGCACAGCAAGGCTTTTTGTATGGATGAAGGGTGTACATTGGTGAAAGCAATGCTATTGTTGTTGTTGTTGTTGTTGTTGTTGAGCTCTACTGGGCTGAGGAATTCAGTGATGAGACGACTATATGGGCTTACAAAGGAAGCCATGTCTCAAACATAGTGTGTATGTTTGAGTGTATGCGTGAATTTGTTATGTGTAACTGGACCAGGTTTCATTTTTTGATTAAATATGTTATTTTATTTATTTATTATTATTTATTTATTTGTTATTTATTAGTATTCATTTGCCACTGCAGTTCAGAACTGTATTTTATTGTAATCATTTACTAAATTTGAAGGACTACAAATATCACATGAAACATTACATGTACATTTCAGTATAGTTCCATGAATGATGCATCACATTCTTACTACTTCACAGTATTTCACACATCTGCAAGGATATTAATGTCATCTTAATGGCACACGTTCTATATTCATATGGTGGATGAATGAACTCCTTGGAGTTACATCATTCATGTTTGCCGAGGTTGCATGATCACAGCTACACACATCCTGGCCCTTAAGTCTTTGTCTCCATTTGTCTTGGAAAATAGTGTTGCTACACCACTGCAATACAGTGGGGGAAAGAATAACAGCAAAAGCAAAACAAGATAATTGATAAAACCATGATATGATTTTTACAATATATACACTATAGTTACTCTCAGCTCCAGACCTGTGGAGAGATGGATGATAGAGGGTCATCAGCAGGTGCTTGTAAAACGACAGTACCACCTAGATGCTGAGACTACATAAAGTTGACAGCCAATGAGGAAGGGGTGATGGGTAGAGAGGCAGAGGGCTCCACAGGCCATCCCGAGGGTTCAGGCTCAGATGGACAGGTGGGCTGCTGTTCCCTTTGTTTAGCCAGGTGATGGACTGGCAGGTGTCTGGCCAGTGGTACGGTGCTGTCAGGATTACCTTGCACATCATCTGTCTGCCAGTCAGTCCTTCCACCAGCCAGAACAGGTGGCAGCGGCCCATCAGTCAGTCGCTTGACTGGCATCCTCTAATGCTGCCAGTGACAGAACACTAATTAGTAAATTAGGCAAGTTATTTTCATTAATACATTATTTAGAACTGATACAGATCCAAATGTTTAGATCTTTGAGAAATGCTCGTATGAAGTTAAAATATATCTGAATATCCTGTTCTCACACCATTTGGTGAGGTTTTCTCAACTTGTTGTCACATATTACATTCAAATATTAACACATGCATGCTCCTGATACACAGTGTGAATTGTTTTGGTCTTTTAACAACTAATACCAGATATTAACTCAATTAATATGGTCCTCTATAATATGGTACTGTCGCTACTGCTGGTGCTTTAACTTTTTTTAAATTGTTTAAGAAATATCATTTGAGAAAAAAATTGTCTTCGTTTTTGATAAATTATGAAACAAAAGGACTTTTGGACCCCCACTGTACATATCAAACTCAGTTTCAGCTGTATCCTCAGATAATATTTGGTTAGTTCATTTAAAAAAAAAAATCGACGTGCAACGTGATGTGTCACAGATGTACAATGTCACGGCCAGCCTCATCAATTGCTTTGGGTTGTTATTGGCAGTCAGACGGAGATGAGCAGCACCAATCAATCCTTTCTGTTGTCAGAAGGAACACTGCACTGCTACCAGTCGCACTGGGCTGAGACCAGCAAGACTCATCACCACTGTTGCATACTCCTCGTCTCTGACCTTCAGACATGAACCTGTACACTCTGGAGGCGGACCGCTTTACGAGCTCCGCTATGAGTCATTACACCCATACTGAGTGAATGGCAATTCATTCGGTGTGTGTCTGTGCCTGCGTCCATGTGTGTTCCCATGTCTGCGTATGTGTGTGGGAGACAGCTTGTGCTACTGTGTGACTGATGCGTCTACGAAAACAATATGACCTTTGCCAGGGTGGCACAAATCAGGAAAGATGCTAATTTCCTGCAGGAGAAATTAGATTCTATATGGGATTACTCAAATCCGCTCATTGCTGTAATCTTATGGTAGCACATGTTCGTGAACTGTGCGCGCCCAGACTTAATTTAACAATTTCCATCACAGGGGAGATTCATTATCAGAGCCTTCTTATTACGCACTTCAACAAAAGGTCATCATATCATAGTTAGCCTCTTGATGTTACTGTGAACTTGTGCAGATGGGGGTTTTTCATTTTCTTTACCAAATATTTAATCTGAAACAGGTTATTTGGGTAACACAGTGGGAACAAAAAGTGGGAGAATTTGGTTTGACGTTGCCTTTGTTTTATGCCTTTATGCTGCATACCAACACTCCCACTTAATACCTGATTTTTTTAGATGAATGCAGTTTTGCAAAAGGTCATCACATAGAGTGTCGTTTGAAGATGCTGGTGGATCAAAATGACGTGCAGAGAGTAATAAAACCCAAAAGCTTCCCTGCTCCTCAGGTAAGATATCAGCAGGAAGGACTGGTGATATCACCTTTAAAACATAAGGCACCAGTCTCAGTGCTATTTGAGAAAAATACTTGCGCTGTTCCCCGCAGCGCCCCTCTAAACCTCACCATTAGTGGATCCTATTGCAACGTTATTCTCCAGCGTGACAGTTTAAATACATAGCCAGGCACTCATAATACACCACTTGGTCCTGGAAATACCTCGCCTTTAACTTCCTCGTGTGTTTATTGGCTGCCGGAAAGTTGTTGCCAGGCACTTTTATGAAAACACATCAATCGCGCGGTCCAATGCATCGAGCGCTCGCATTAAACATGTGAGAATCTGCCTGGGAGAAAAAACCGAATGCGCACGGTTGTTTGTTTTTGTTTTTCATCCACTTTTCATTACGATAACGCTGCACATTGATGTGTTCATCCGCGTTAGATTTTAGTGGCCCGCAGCAACTTCTTTAATGGAGCTTGCCTCAAAAAGATAATTTCCTAATGCATATTTATGATCATTATTCTCAGTTTAGTCCAGTTCGCTGAATTACAACGGAGAGAAAAAATGATGCAACGTAATACCAGGAGGCCTTTGAGAAATCGAGCCTGGTCTTATCTGAGATCCTGTGGTAGTGCATCATAAGTGTCTATACACTATTCGTAAATTATAATAAGACAATTACACACCCCATAATGCTTTGCTGCATGCATTATAAAACAGTATGAATCTAGAATGACGTTTTTATGAAAGTACATTAGCTGTACAGTTGCCCAATACGTCTTGCCTATTACAATAGCATTTACTATATTGTTTATGATAATAATAATGCACTCATTTAAGTGTAAGGTTACCAGGCAAGTCTCTGTTGGTTGGAACATGCTACCAACATTTTAAGCCAGTGTAAACATTGGCATCATAACGATATGGAAAAGATAAAAACATCAGAATACCACCATTAGAATACCAGAGTGCCATAGACAGTATCACAATACAGTAGAGTGGAGTAGAATTCAGAATGCAATTGGGAATGAAGTACAATAAAGCGCTGAATCCTAATGCATCACAACATAAAGCATATCAGATTGCAGTGCCACGATCTATCATAACGCTGTAAAATACACAAGGATCCAGACCAATAGGACGCAACAGAATGCAATAAGAGCGTTACCCTTTGAATGTCCCTTGGGTGTCTAATCCCGAGAGTCGGCCTGATCATGATCTGCTCCACAAACAGGCGCCGAGGCTCCAGGGAGCCGGCTGCACTGTAGATATCACCGTGCAGCAGCTGTGGGACTCAGGCACCGCAGGGGCAGGAAAGGTGCCCTACTGGATGGAAAACCTGGTCTCAGAACTAAATCTTATCTCAGATGATAGGAACACTCTCATAGGCACATTCAAACACACCCGAGCATGCACGCACACATGAACACACACGCTCACCCGTCACACTCCCGTTATCTCCCAAGCTACAGAGCCCAGGAGGTATAACTACCGATACATATTTTCCTCCAACTCATTATCTGATGTGGCACCACCGTTCAAACAGCTGTGCGGTGTTTAAGATGTACTGATATCACTGTTATACGTGAAGTAAAAACACCATGACATTCTAAAATGACTGTTTTGAGCTATTAAAGGGGCAATAAGTAAAGGGCAGTGACCATAATATACATATCTGCGGGGGATTGATAGGGCGGCTGATCAATACCACACTGTAGAAAATATCCACCTCAACAAGTAGCATTTAGTATTTAGAGTTAAAATCCTGTTTTCCTGAAGTGTAAATATCTGCCAATGGGATGAGATCATTTCACTTTGGTTTCCAGTGCAGTTTCACTTCTTTTGATTTTTTGGTTTCAGATATCTTGAAGAGTGTCAGATATCTGTTTTGTGTCAAGATATTTTCACTATTTTCTGTACTACAAGTGAACCCAGTGACTTTCCAGCTACAAAGGCTAAAAAAGCCTCGGTCTCAAGCCGGAAAAGCAATTGACAAAGCAGCATTATTATTCCATCATTTAGCATGGCGATATATTACTTCTTCACTAGATGTTTCTGTTGGACCCCTGCCCTAATTATAGCTAGCTTACTTCTCTCTATTGTGAAAATGTGACTTGATTGTTTGATTACAAGCCACCGTAACTCAAGGGGACGGGAGGGAAGAGGCAAGTCGACGTTGCTACAGTTCAATGACACCTACTGTCATGGTACGATGCTCAGAGGTCTTGATACAGGGCATACAAATTCAGAAACACGCTCATTATGGTGCCAAATCATTTTAACCTGAAGCCAACCTGTAAATGTAGTGTGACGTTGTGATGACTCACCCTGCGGTCGAGGGCATAACTTGATTAGACGCTTGTCCACGGTTGCGCTTCAGAAGGGGTGTAATGAGGAGAGTTTGTGCTCACCCTTTGCCCACACACAAGCCCAGGAGCTTTATTTTGAAGTGCTCACATCTCTGGCCTCTAGCGCCTTTCCACCTACTAGACGTTCTGTGTCATCATATTTTTGAAAATAATTTCAATAGAGATTAGATGGTGCCTGCTGTCACGTAATCTAATGGTACATCTAATGGTTAAATAGCCGCTCCAGAGGCATTCACACCTGGGTTAGCAATGCCCTGGCAAAACTGCATGTACTCATTTTCCAAGTCAATTTTGTTAGAATCCTAGTAACGCAGGCATTTAAAGGCAGAATATCTAGGACAAATCATGGAGGGATGTGTTGGAGAGATTCACTTTTTAAATCTCAACATCCACCGGTGTGGGTTCTTGGCCTTTTCATGATAGGTAGGATATAATAATGACTATCAGTCACTATCAGACTATTTAGTCACACATAATTAAACACTGAAAGCACACGCCGCTGACGCTTTCCTCTTGACCTGCATTGAATGTCAGCGTTATTAAAGGTGAAGTATTTTGCAGTTTGCGTTGGAGGCTCAAAGCGCCCAACTCCTTCTTCACTGTAAAGCCCTTGACCCGCAGTCGCCTCGCTGTTGACGGCAGCTTGTGATGTCTCTTAACAAGCTTCAGTTGCCGAGCTTGTCTCCAAGGTAATGTCTACACAAAGTCCCGTCACTTTGTCTTTAGCTCGTAGCCTATTAGCGTGTGCGCAAAGCGTGTCAGTTACATCATTTTTGTCCACACCGCATTTTCATTGCCACCAACTCAAACACTTTGTAATCAATACCTATTTGTTGGTGTGCTGGCAGCGACATAATTGGCAACCCGATTCTGTTCGATTTCTGCCCGTATCTCCATCTTATCAGAGCAGCTCAGTGTCAGTTGAGCTGATTTCCATTTCAAGGGATCATTATTGAGTTATTTCATGCAAAGATATTAAATGTCTGGTGATATCAAACACGGCGTTCTAGCCAACTGGGAAATGCGGATAATGAAGCGTTTCAGACCACCCAATTATAATGGTGCTAATGTTGTCTCGGATTTGAAATCATCTCTCAAATACACAAGCTATAGCTCAGATGAGTAATATACGCACAACATTGGTCTAAGTTTCTTTGAATCTACTTCAGCCAGAGTTTGCCACATTGGCTGGATTTGACAATTACCAGTATCTGGAGCGGGAAGGGATTCAGGGTCTTGCTCAAAGACACTTCAGCAGGGCAGAGGCATTCCGGATAGTGGCGGTGAAGGGCGGTCTCCCTACTCACTCTGCCACGCTGCTGCCCAGAAGTTAATGACATTAGGTCATTGATTTTGACCACTCTAAATGACTGATTTTTATCTGCTGTAATGGATCTGTTTTGGTTTCCATTTTGACAGTGGCCGCCCCCACCCTGGTGGTTGAGACAGTTTGTGTGTACGTACGGTAAAGGTGGGTGTGCAGCTACGCCTGTTGCAGAGACGGGATGTGGCACTTTTCATGTATCGGCGACATGGGCTGGAGCGCAAATGATGCATGTTCGCTCACACACACAGACACACCCATGAAACCTATACATGTAATGTTAAAAATCTATCTTATTCCGGATGTAAACTTCATGCAAACTTACAACATGCTTGCCAAGTTCACACTGTCTAATATACTCTTGAAATTGACACATTGTAATGTATCCTGCTCGCTGTCAGCAATATTGAAAGTGTGAAGACTTTTTTCACATGATTCCCATCTCCTTTTCCTTTTGTTGTCACTTGACTTTCCATCTGAGTGTTGGTTGTCAGTGTGTAAGTGCCACTAAAAGCACTGGGGAACATGTTGCAATCAATGCGGTGTCTCAGCACTTGATTATGAAGGATCGCTGAGGGCAATAAGCAGTTGGTAGTATTGAAACAGCTCTGGAATTAGTTAAAACAGTGAACTAACTCATAACTAAATAAATCAATGCATGGAGTAGCATTACATTCCTCACATATTGGAGACCACTCTCCAGGAATCCATACATTTATAGCACACTGTTGCCATGGATTGGAAAATCAAAATGGACCTCCTGGAAGAGCTGGCTGAGTGTTTCATGCATCAATAGTAAATGCTTAACATTATATGGCCATAAGACTCTTTCTATAATTCATGGGCTCTTTAGACTGCATGGTGATCCTCTTCGGTTTCTATAGGCTTTCAATACATTCAGATGCCCAAGAAAGGGTTAGGGTATGGATCAGTGCATCTAGCTTGTATGAAAGTAAAGTTGCACTGTATTCAACAGGAAGCTTTACTTGCAAAGTCCCTTTCATATTTATTGGAGGCTCTGTTCATTGAGATGGTTAAACTGTCTCACTGTCATTGTTGTGCTCATATAAATAGATGGAATATCCTCGTTAAATGCCAGTCATCCATCTGCTTGTTCTCCAGCTGGCCTTCAGCCAGCCTGCTATTGATCCTGTCACGATGAGGAAGGCTTACAGCTATGCGGTGGTGAGGAGGTAACTCTGCTTCTTTTCTCACAGGTATCTCTCTGCAGACAACCCCACCCCTCTGGGCCATTGTTGACATTTTCCTTCTCTCTGCAGGAAGTATACGTGCTTCATTCATTGTTCGTCCCATTTCCCATAGATTTCTCGTTGTGTCGTTTTAGGGTCAGATTTTTCAAAATAAAGCGTTCTTTTGTTGGCTTCCTCTGCGGGTGTTTGAGTGTGCATGCCAGACTTCTGTGTGCAGCTGTGACTTATTGTGGCCTCTTACCATGGGACGGCGTGGCTGAGCCAGGATGCTGGCACCGATGGAGTTAAACCCTGTTCCATTTTGCTAAGATAGCCTCTTGTGTAACTTAATGTTCCCTCGCTGGCCAGGAGGAGAGAGAGCACAATAATGGAGGTTAGAAAAACATACAGCCTTGAAGAGAAAGTGTAGCCATGAATCCCAGACTCTTTGTGCTCTTTGGGTTGACATTGCACTTGGCCACCTCATGCACTTCACCATCTGTCAAATGCTTGCTGGGTTCTTTTCTTACACAAGACTTTAGTAACTATGATTCCTCTTCCCCCACCACTGTACACTTAACAGATAGGGGAGGGATGGTATGCTGCATGTCTACTGAGTACAAAGGGATGCCCATCATGTATGCCTGAGGGAATCATTACCGCAATCAACAATAAGCCTCATCTCCCCATAACCCACCTGCCTGCCAAGCTGCCTGCCAGCCCACTAGCTTGTCCATGCTAAGTGTGTGGTGATAACACTGTAATCAGGCAGCCCACTGCCCCATGGGGTGTTAAGTAGAGCGTCTCGCAATAAGTCTGATGAAATCTGCTCCCACTGGGTTCCACTCACAGCCAAGTCAGACACACAGACATACAAACACGGACACACACACACACACACACACACACACACACACACACATGAATACAGTACATGCATGCACACTCACACACTGGACACTTTACTTAAGGTGCATCGTGATTTCTAACATAAGAAGAAATCAAAAAAGGTTGAACTTGCTCGTTTTTTGATTTCGGTGCTAAGCTGATCATTGCTGTGGTGTTTCTGCACTGCACTTCCTAGAAATCAATAGTCAATCAAACCTCTTTTTCCTTGGTCTGTTTTTTTCTGTTTCCTTGAGTTCCTGTAGGTGGCGCTCTTTTCTTTGTCTGTTCAGCCACGGTGACTATCGCTGCTCATGCTAACTACCCAGTTCTTCTTCTGTTAATTCCAAACAAATTGCTGTTGCTGCCGCCAGAAACAGGCAATGCATCAGTTCCCGTGTGAATGTTTTCCCGGGTGTTTAGAACAGCAAATGTAAAAGCTTTTATGAACTGGATATAGGTTGAATCAATATTCAGTCCCACCAGGAGAGTTTTTTTTCTGATTATTGCAGCCCAAAATGATTGAATTTGCAGCGGCTTTTATCAAACATTTCGATGCAATTTGCGATATTTTCCGTGTTATCTTGTGGTAAAACGGCAGGAATGGAGCATGCAAAATTTACTGTTCTTTATATGAAAATGTCTTAAAGTACTGTCAGTCTTTATCTTCACAACTCAAGTCAGCAGGCAGTGGCTGACCACAGGAGGACAGGTAGAGAACTACTTGGCTACGGCTGTCATCAGGTATACAGGAAGTCATTTTGACTTCCTGCTTCCTTGTGTGAAACATTGGAGTCGACGGCTATTGTAACCTGTGCTTGATCTGTTGTGAATTCCCATTTTGATTAGTGAGGCAGGAGTGGATTGTTCATGACAGGGGAAGTCGTCAAAAGCCACTCTAACTGCTGTCTCCACACACCCCATCAGGGCCTTGTTAGCATTGTATCATTATATTGATTCTGATGTGTAGCCTGAGGCTGCCTGCGCCCTTGCCGATAGCAGGCAGCCATGATCTGCTCCCTCAAGAGAGAGGGATAGGGTGACAGCAGCCCGATGGCCAGAGAAGTTTGAATCCTCTGAACGACAAAATCTGAGCTAGACATGGTTACCTGTCCTTCAGGAACTTCTACTCCATATGCCCCTGCGCAGCGGCCAGCCGAACTCCAACATGTCACTGCTTGCAAATGTGTGTATACTAGCTGTGGCTTTGTGTTGTTTCTTTATTGATGATCCATGCCATTAAACAGGTAAGATAAGCTGTAATAGCATGACCACAAGATACTAGCATGGAGATGTAAACAGAGGCAATCAGCCGGAAAATGACATTTCCCACAGGAAAACTGTGGGAAAGGACTACATTCCCCAGCCTACAACAGCCAGGTGGTCATCTTGCCCCTGGTGAATGGCATTATAATCAGCCAGGTGGGAACTGATGACCATAAAGAGTGGCTTCTACAGCTCAGGGGAGGCTGCTGAAGGTTCTTCTTACGCCTTTGATTTCTGAGGAGAAGTTGAAGTGTATTTGAGTTGATGATTAAAGGTGAGCGTTTTGTTTGAATCCTGGCTACTGCGTGATCTGTGCCAGGAATCTGCCCTCAGATTGGGCATGTCACACCCTGCCATGCCCCCTGAGGTGCCACACCACAAAGCAACATAACCAAATACGTAATATTACAGACCATTTGCAGATGATCAGGCGCTGGGAGCTGGCCTGTAAAGAATTCAACTAGTTTGGCCAGCAAGCCTGCGCACACCGCGGACGCCAAAGCAAATCCTATCCAATCCTTTTGTTCATACTATCAGCTTAATCCTCTCTCACCCTGCAGCCACTGTGTTCTTAGTCAAATTGTTAAGCTTTACTAGAAGCAATAGGCACCAAAGTCATCAACCTAAAAGGCATTTGCTCCTGTTTCAGTGTATGATGAAGGAACTATTCGAATTAAATCCAGCAAAGGGATATTGTTGCATTATTTTGCTTAATTCACACAATGTTGCCATGATTTTGGAGTCTTTTCACAGAATACTTGAACTGCACAACTGTAGGGACTGCATGAGTGTAGTGTGGATGTAGTCATGTAAGCCTTGACCAAGCGTGGGCGCCTGGTAGAATTCAACTCTACTGACGGCTCCCACACTCCAAATATACTCAAAGGTAAAAGGGTTAGAATAATACACACAGCATGCAGCGGGGTGGGCATGTATAATTCACTGTAGGTCCTGTAACCCCATTACGGTTGAAAGTGTTTTTCCTGTATCTGTCCAGAGCTAGAGGTGTGTGTATGTGGGGGGGATGTGTGTTGTGTTTTTTGTACTATTGTTTGGTGAGTGCTTCTTTAATGTGATCACTTGAATAGGCCAGGTGTAGGACATATGTGACCACCTCTCTCTCTCTCTCTCTCTCTCTCGGCAAGCTGCTCAGACTTTGATTTGAGGTTTATAAATAGCCTAGTTGTGTGGTAGTTGTGTGACAGCGGCCGAGTTCTCACTTTCCACACTCGTCCGCAAACCGAAAAAAAGCATCTGTGGGGAGAGGGGGGTGACAACATGCAACCAAACTGACACTAAATTGCCGCCTAATCCGATTATTCCGATGCAAAGTGGGTTTCATTAACATCTGCACAGTGGTATTAACCGGCCTGAGGCGTGTGTGTGTTTCTACTGTTAAACCTCAACTCTTATTATTATGCTTATACCAAATGATTTCATGTGGCTCTGATTTTTTTTCCCTCACACATAAGGCTGTTGTAGCAATTTTGGTAGATGCACCACCATGTAACCAAGTGTACCTTTCTAGAGTAATTAAAGGTGCTACATGTGACATTTTAAACATCAACATATCACTGTCAAATTAATTTTCCCTCACTGGCGTCGCTCCGTATGCGTTTTCTCTTTGACTTTACTGAAGAGGAAGTGGAAGTGATTTTTTTCCATCTTCCTTTCACTCCTTCCACCATCTGCCGTTGACAGAAACTCTTCAGCTTCAGCTCCGTTAGTGCTGGAAGAACAGCGCCCTCTTAGCATACACTATCCAGTTAAGGCTTAACTGGATAGTGTAAAAGTTTGAGTTTTATTAATCTTTCTGTTGGTCTCTCTCTCCTTCCTCTGCAGGTTGAAGACATTGTCACCCTCATCCAGGATGAGACGGAGGGTGTGCCCATCAGAACTGTCAAGAGCTTCATGACCAAAATCCCCAGTGTTGTCACAGGTAAGAAACTGAACTAGAGGGGAAAAGAGTCTCAGGCACACAAACTTGAAAAGTGCATCGTTTATGGATGAAAGGAGACTATGAGTGCAAAAAATATCCATCTTAACAAGTCATTTAGGCTGGCATTGAATCCTAAAATCTTGAATCTTAATGTGAAAAACGTTTCCAAAGCTGTTTCGAAAAGTCAATCAAGTGGTAATATCTTGAAATAAGGCAAATAACTCCACCAGCATCAAGATAATGTTATTTGAAACTGCTTTGGAAACAAGTGAAATGATCCCACCCCATTGTCTTTCATTTGTTTTAAGAATAATACGATCTTAAGGCCCAAACACTTGTACTTGTTACGGTCGACTTTTTTTTGCAGTGCAAGCTCTCGGCTTGAACTCACTCCCTCCAGAGCTGTTCAGTCTTTCTTGTCTAGCGACATCGGGGCGAGCCGGAGAAATACTCAGATGGGGTGGTTGTGGGAGGGACGGAGGGAGGCACTGGGCAGCTCCCAGGTGGGAATGTGAAGCAGGGTGTCGCTGGAAAAAGCTGAGTGTGGTTAGTCGAGTTTCCCTGGATGAATAAACATTAAAATGTAAAATAATTAAAAAAAACATCCCCCAGTTACACCTGACAGGTAGGGATTGATCTCAGCTGCCTCGCCCACTTCGATTGGCAACCTTAATCGCCGTAGCAGACTGGTACCACGTCAACCGGCAACGACAGCCCACAGCAAATAAGGGATGTTATTATTATTCTTTCCTTTCGCCCCCCCTTGCTCTCATGGAGAATGTATCACCTCCCTGTGCCATAAGCAGAGCGTATCAATAAACACAATTACTACAGTAGCCGACGGGTGTGCAGAGCAATGCCGGGGCTCAAATGTGTGCAGCTGAGTGCCGAAGGCCAGGAAACTAATGAATGATGGAGAATTAAACAGCGCCTCTCTCGAGACTCACACGAAGCACAGATGATCTTCCTACACTGCATAAAATGACAAGCTCGACAAGGGTCTTTATTTTGTACCCAATCTTGCCAAGCTTATTCCAGGATATTTTTAGTCCAGCATGTCACTGCGCTGGCAGATCATTTTGCTGGTTTCAAGAAAGTTCACTCCTTTTTTCAGGAGACTTTAACTTGTACTATCACGTAAGCTTGTTTCCCTCACTGCAAAAAAATACCCATCTAGGGAAGTCATTTATTCTAGTGTCTTAAAATATTACTTACCTTACCTTACTTGAACAAGTGAAAAACTCTGCCAGTGGGTGCGATAATTCCATTTCTTTCCAATTCAGTTTCACCTGTATTGAGATTTTTCTTGAATCAAGACATCTCTCATCCTGAAACAAGGGAAACTGTCATTAAATAAGTCTGTTGTTTTGATTCCATGTTTCATGATCAGTTCTTGAAAGAAATCATTTTCAATCAAGTTAAATTTCTTGAATCCAGCAATATACTCTGCCAGTGCAGATGATTTGACCCAAAATATACTCAAGTAAGGTTGGTAAGTCTGATAAGTGGCTACAAGATAAAATTACTTCACAAACTTGTAATTTTGTGCAGGTTATCTATTACCTACTTCTGACTTTTCACACTGTTTTTAGGCTTGTCAATAGGTGAAGAGTTTCTACATTTGTTCATTGACTTCCATTTATTCACTTTCATTCACTTATAGCTGTTGCAGTTACCTATGAAGGTATTTCTCTGCCAAAACTATTTCCAGAAGTGTAACTGATGATTTGCAAGAGCGAAAAACAATTTGAGCAAGAAAAATAAATTTGCATTCACAAAACTCTCTTTTCAGTTACGATTTTACACTTGCAAATGTCAAGCCTGCCAGAACTATTTGCAAGTGTGTAGACCAGGATTTGCAAGCAAAGGGGAGGCGGGGGCTAGAACAGAGAGCTACCTGATTGGTGCACAGAGATTGATCACTATGCTCTGCACTGATTGGATACAGAACGTGTCACTCTGACTGGCATCGTAACTGCTCCATTGTGTTAGCTATAGTGGATTTATTTTACTAAATGTAAATAACCTTTAGTAGAACTAGCTAGTTTACTAGTTACAAGAAACTGTACCCGATTGGTCGGTTTGTATTACTCAGACTATGAACATTAACAGAGCTTCAGATAATATCAGTGTAGCTGACTCGCTACCCCCGGAGAGGACAGAGACACTGGCAGGAGTAGAGAGATCACGGGCCACTTTCGGGTCGCTTTCCCAGTCATTCTCAACTTTGCAGCAAGCATTTTATCAAGTGTGTCTCAGATATATACTTAGTATGTATATACTATAATATACACCGATCAGCCACAACATTAAAACCACTGACAGGTGAAGTGAATAACATTGATTATCTCGTTACAATGGCACCTGTCAAGGGGTGGGATGTATTGGGAAGCAAGTGAACAGTCAGTTCTTGAAGTTGATGTGTTGGAAGCAGGAAAAATGGGCAAGCCTAAGGATCTGAGCGACTTTGACAAGGGCCAAATTGAGATGGCTAGACGACTGGGTCAGAGCATCTCCAAAACGGGAGGTCTTGTGGGGTGTTCCCGGTATGCAGTGGTTAGTACCTACCAAAAGTGGTCCAAGGAAGGACAACCGGTGAACCGGCGACAGGGTCATGAGTGCCCAAGGCTCATTGATGCATGGTTGATGCATGTATTTATCATCATGCATAGGCATGGTGATAAATGATTAACCATGATTGCTGTGATTGCATGACAGTCATATTCTGGTCTGTGATGTTACACTAATCTTCCTAGCTGCCAGTTAATTGGCATCATTAGCTATAAAGCACGCTATTGTAGGGTGTATAGCTTCTGTTGTAGGCATGTTGTTGATTGATCCGTCTTGGTTCATCAGGTGTAAACCTTATGTGAGAGAGACATCCTGAGCTTTTCTGAATACAGGGGTAGTTTTTTATTGCAGCCTTAGCTAAACATGAATCTCAAAGCTTTTCCAGTTTAAAATGATAATTGATACGTCTTGCATGACATTCTAGACATGATGCATTAATGGAAGATTTCTTCAGTCAACTATAAATAGTACTCATAACATATCAGTGTTGTTCATTCTGATCCCTGCTCAAAGTAAAGGCAGTGTGGCTGACTGTAAGGAAGTGATTCACAAATCAACTTATGCATCTTAGTTGTGTTCATTTTATTGACTACATTTTTTTACTTGAACACTTGTTTCTCCAACATAGAGAAGTGGAATATTTTAAATGAAACACTTTAAAATATAACACTTTATACTATTCATAATGAAACACTTAATTCCAGTTAGTTCCTCCTTTTCTCTTTCTCTTTACTGTCTCATTTCCTCTGTCTTCCTCTGTTTTCATATCCATTGATCAGCCTTTTGTTTTACCCCCCCGGGCTCTCTATTTCTTTTTCTTCCTTGCGGTCTTTCTCCTCTTATTCCTCCAGTGGGTACCAACTCACAAGAGCGAGGAAGACATAGAAAGGATGAGAGAAAAGAGAGAGGGGAGGGGGGATAGGTTCATATGAGATAAACACTATATGCTGCTTCATGAAATCTGTAAGCTGTAGCACTCCCTTGGAGACCATAAGCTAAAACCCAGCTATAACCCAGTCATTCTCCGTTTTCTGTCTGACAGGTACAGATATTGTACAGTGGCTGATGAAGAACTTGGCCATTGAGGATCCAGGTAGGTGCGGATTGAACTGTTGCACATAGTTATTGTGTTCAGCAGAAAATCCTCCAGCCTATTCAGCACACTTTGGTACAATATGGAATACAGGGATAACTCTATGAATGACATAGGGCCTATTCACGAAGAGCTAATTACTACCATGCACAAAGATGTAACGGCCAGCAGATGAAGGGTCAATGTGGGTATGGCATGACTCAAACTGAAACTGAAACAAACTGAAAATGAGATTTCAGCTATTGTTTTTTTTCATCAAGTAGTGATAATGTAATATTACTTGGTGATCTGTAATTCCTTTTATTCTCAAGTGGAACACTCACCCTTATTTATTTATTTTCTTTTCTTTCTCTGCCTGTTTGAACAAATAAAAAGTTTAAAAAGTTAAGACGCGCTTCCTCTACCGCGTGTAATTTCCCATTTCAGTAATCTCCTTAATAACTTTTTGCGCCCTGCCATCGCCCCTTCTCAAAGTACATATTAATAGAATCAAATGCACTTAAAGTCTCCTGCCAACTGTCTACTCCATTGCAAAATGCTTGTGCGCACAGGTTGGTAAGTCAAAATCTGCACTTTCTAGGAAATGACACTTAAATATGGCCTTCATTGTCTAGTAATCCCTGAATTAGCACCCAGAAAATTGGCAGTCAACAGATTATGCAAGGTCACTTTAAAGGAAAAAGACATCACAGTACTGGACACACTGTTCGACTGGCAAGTGAGACAAAATAATAAAAAATCAGGGATCCTGAGGATTACAGCTGTAATATTTTGGTTTTTAAGTGAGCCTGTAGAGCCTGAGGCGTGGTGGTGGGAGAGCAGTGTTGTTACTGGTACAATAGCTCACAGCAGGGACACTGGGTCAATCTTTGAGTCATCCCTGTACGCCCCAGTATGCCAAGCTACCGCAGGGCAGGATGCTACATCCTACATCCTACAGCTGAAGTCCCATTAGGATGCAAAAGGCTGCATTTAGTGTGTAACAGAGTAAATAAACAGTATAGTCTAGTGACTGATGGATGACTAGCTCTACAGAGTGAAGTTAATGCAGGACCAAATAGGAAAATATGAAAGTGAATTGACTACAATAATGGCCCAGTATGTTTAAACACATACTCTATCAGATCCAACAGCAGACAGTTTGTAGTTTTGCATCATATTTATTAGAATAGATTAGATTAGATGGCTCTTTATTGTCCCTGAGGGGAAATTGCAGTTATGCAGCAGTACAAAACAAGGGAGAGGCACACATCACTATACAATAAACAAGTTTAAGGACAACAGTTGTATAAAAAAGATCCTAAAAATATACAAAAACTATGCCTTGCTCCAAAATATGAATTTCAATATAAAATTTTTACCACTGATTGCACGCCATACATCTAGATAGCACATGACTGATAATGTGGACTGCGTAAGGTATTAATCTGTGTTCTGTACTACTTCTCTTTCTTCCACAGCCGAAGCCATGCACATCGGGAGCCTCATCGCCGCTCAGGGCTACTTCTTCCCCATCTCCGACCACGTCCTTTCCCTCAAAGACGACGGTACCTTCTACCGCTTTCAGGTGAGCAGGAACACAGATGGGCAACTTACAGTGGAGGTACAGTGAGGATATTAAAGGTGCTATGTGTGAAATTTTAACATCAATAAATTATTACCGCATTCATTTTGTATAATTACTGTAAACAAATGAGACCATCCGCTAGAAGACCGGCAGCCTCTACCGGCCTCTACGCTGTATTTTACATTGTGTGCCATCAGGTCGGATCTGGCGGAAATCTGCTGGATTGCTTTACGGCTCAAAATAGGAACCATTTTTACTTGGCAAGTAACACACAACTTTATTCCAGTTCCACTATTGCTATACACTAGTAACTATACACTAACTGTATAGTTTCAACTTCACGTTAGAGTGTCTCGTCTGCTATTGGCTCTTATCTTTCTGCTTGCTCTTTAAAACAATCACATACAGAGGGGAAGTTAAGGGGTGCATGGGAAATGGTTTTAATTTTGAGAAACACTAGCACTAACAATATCACTCGCGTGTGAGCTACAAGCAATCGATAATCTCAGTCATGGTCTCAATTGTTTACGGTAATTATACCAAGGTTTCAGAATTAATTTGACAATGATATCTTGTTTAAAAATGATACACGTAGCACCTGTAAAGGGACACCATGACATTTTGAATTTGAGTTGAGTTTCTTCATTCGTCTTTCATTTCCTCTGAAATGGCTTGTCATCATTGTTAGTATTCCTTCCTGAAATGAATGGCCATTTGTGGCTGCAAGCTTGCAGCCAGTGGTATCGCTTGGTTATAATTGGAACAAAAATAGAGGGAAGTCGAAGGACAAATGTAGAAATGAATAGCGTGTTAACAATGCTAACAAGCCATCTGACAGATACTGAAGGACATGGTAGCATTTTTTCCCCCACAATATAACCAGAGCTTTGTAAATTGCTAAAATTCAAACTAGCAGGATGTGCCTTTAATATTGCAGATAAAGATGCTGCTTCAGGAAGACTGTCTACTTATAGAGGGTATTTAAAGCCTAGACTTCCAAATAAATAGTTTGTTTTTTTTCTCTCGTAAACGGATTAAAGTAGTTTTTCTCCCATAAGTGCAAATTGCCTTGTGCCTTTCATAACTTGGGTCATAAACCCCAACTAATCCCTTCTCTATCCTACATTACTGTGAGAGATACTAGCCAGCTATATTAATCAGAGACTGGAGGGTCTCCCTCCATACATAAAGACTGCAATCAGCCTTTCAAAATTACTTGTTCTGTTATGGAATTACGCCGGACCGATCTTGATCCCAGTGACATAAGCCCCTGTCTGTTCTCTACAGCTCCTTAAGATCTACATTGGGGTCCCATGACCCTATTAAAAATGAATGGTGATCTGTTGAAATATTCATCAGGCGAGGAGGCGGGTCTGGGCCAGGCTGACAGACAGACCTTCACCGTGGGACAAAAAAAACAGAAACACTTTACTCCTCCTTCACCGCTGTACAGATAAGGCAATAGCAATAAAGCCACGGATGAATTATGTCAGACTGTTTTATCCCATAATTGTTAATTAAAAAGCCAAAATGATGTTTTCCGAATTCCTCGGTGGGGAACGGCAAGGCGGCATGTGCCGAGATTAGAGTGATCTCCGTGTGGCATCTTCTCCTTTCCTATTCACAGAGTCTTGTTGGAGGGCTGAATCTCCGCCGGAGCTGGAGGAGCCGTTTAATTAAACCAGACAACGGTGCGCTCTGGCGTGCTTTGACCTTGGTTCTCCTCCTTCAAAGTGAAGCAGAAGAGACAAGAGGCGAGGCTGTTTGGAATAGCAGGAGAAGCTTTGTGAAGATAATCACCATTCATTAGCATTTCATTTTCCAAGCAAATTACTTTCAGTAACAGACAAAGAGAAACAACAAGAAGGAAAATCAAAACAATTATCATCAGTGCTACATTTTTAATAGCTCAGTGCTTATTGAATCAGCTGTAGATGTTTCTAAATCGTGATTCAAGGCCGCGTGGACGAGTTATGTTAAATAGCAATTATATCAGTGTCTTTTCTTTGCCACATGGATTTATTGTTCTTATTTCCTATTGTTTATTTTGCTGCTTTCACCGTCTCTCTTTTTTCATTGCGTGGCTGCGGTACTCCCACGCCTTTTGCAAACACCGCGATGCCTCTCAGAGAAAAGTTTGGTTCAGGGGAGTCGGCTTTTCTGAATCCCTTGAATCCCGAAAATAACAAATATGTCGCTTGCAGGGCAGCAGCACAACAACGGCTCTCAAAAAGGTTATTGGCATCACTCTTGTTTTCCGGGAAACACTTGACGTAAACGTGACTGTGGCGGACTGGAGGGAGGGTGGGGGGAGGCTTAATTGGATCCAGGAGAGAGGTGAGTTAGTGGACTGCTTCTTTCCTGGATCCGGTTCCAGCTGCAGCCAGTTGGGACTGATTGCAGCTGGGGCCTTTTTAACGTGTGTGTGAATGTGAGTGTGAGAGAGGGACGCGCCAGTGTGAGAGGCTGGCGCGTGGATGCGGAGAGACGGGGGCCAGCGCCAGCGGGAGCGACGGAGCGGGTGCGGGCCGTCTCCTGCCGCGGCGTCCGGCGGAGGTCCACGGAGGACGCAGTCGGGAGCCACCTGCAAGGGCTGACCAGTCGGGGTTGGGGCAGGACGCCCCTGGAAGCCTGGCAGGCTGGGGCAGCCTTGGGGCTCCGCGGCTGGCCCACCGGGACCGAAGGAGGGCGCCGGCGGAGGGAGACGGCGCCGACGGCGCGCTGCCGTCGAGACCCGGGCCGGGTTTATTGTTGGTATTGTTGTGTGGACAATAAAACGGCCCTGCTGGCCCATTAACTCTCCCCTGCCTATGTCTCTGTCTGTCAAGGACCCCGGTTATGTGGCACCCTGCCACAGTGACATTCTAATATTCCAGTATTTCATAGGAGCGGTGCCAGAGATTCACAGGTGATGCAGCCTCTGTGTGGGGGAAATGCTAAACGCTGGTTGATCCTGTCTCCCTCCACTCTCTCCTCCTCCCTCTGTTCTTCTTCAGGCACCATATTTCTGGCCGTCCAACTGTTGGGAGCCTGAGAACACAGACTACGGTAAGAGCCTTAAAGGGATACCTTGACATTTTGAAGAGTTTTTTTTTTTTTCAGTAGACATGTAAAATGTTTTGGTTAATAGTTTAATATTGCTATCAAATAATAATAATATTGCTATCAAATAGCTATCAAATATAAAGTAATAGTGAAAGTAGCCCACTGAGCAAAGATACGTCCAAAAGACATCTTTTGGACGTCTTTGTCGCACGTTGAAAAGACGTTGAGGTGCCGGAATGAAAGTTTTTATGACGTCTTCTGAACGTCCACAGGACCTGGACAAGGTTAAAAATGAGTTCAAATGTGGGAGAAACAGGTTCATGAAGGAACTTTATTCTGCACACCCCTGAATAGATACATACACAACACACATGCATTTTTCAGGGCAGAGCGCAGCCATTGAACGGCGCACCTGGAGCAGTTTTGGGGTTAAGTGCCTTGCTCAAAGCTGGAATACAGCCTCCTGGTGGTGCCGGGGATCGAACCAACGACCCTCCGACCACTAGGCCAACCTGCCGCTTATAACATCAACTGCAGACTCATTTTAGACATCCTCATTTATACTGCTTCTGGACTGTGTGCGTTACTTGAACATAAAGTGAGCATTTCCTTCCTACAGTGTTCAGAGATATACAGAAACTCAGTCATTTGTTTAGATAGCGAGTACTAATTTTATTCATAGCTTGCCTTTAGCACATAAAACACACTCTCTCTCTCGCGCTCTCTCTCTCTCTCTCTCCAATAATAACAATAAATATGTTGTTAATAAATAATACATATTATTTATTTGTTTAATCACAAATAGAAAATATTTCATTAATCACATGTCGATTTCCTGCACCTGTCTTGCACGTCCACAGACGTCCAAAAAATCTCCTAGCCAGACGTTCAAACATTGAACTGCATGTCTACGTCTAAGAGGGGTCGTAGTCAGACGTCCAGATACTGAACCTGATTTCCAGGTGGTGCAGACATACAGATATGGTCCTGGACCGACCGACGCAATCTGCACGTCTGGCAGACGTCTCATGTTTGCTGGGAGTGAAATAAGATTTTTACTGCCCCACAGCACAAAATGACCATCTGTGGGGGGGTGATAGGGTTGTTGATCGTTACCAATGACTCAGTGATTACTTCACCAGGTGCTGAGATTTCTGGCTTTCGCAGATTCACAACTCACTTTCTGGGCTTGTATGATGGGAGATGGTGCTAAAAAAAACCCATTCTCAAGTCAAAACCAATAACAAAGCAGTATTATTATTCCTGTATTTAGTATGGCGATATATTACCTCTTCACTAGACGTGTCTGGTGAATCTTTGTATTAATTACAGGCCACCGGAGCTCAAGGGGAATGGGAAGGGCGAGGGGGGGGGCTGTGTGTGAGTAAAAGGAAGTAAATGTATTATTGTGAAAATGTAACTTTAACTATGAATCTTCACACCTTCCTCCCACAATCCCCTTTGTGTATACAGAAGGGACTACACAGTACAGAATCTCTAATGGTCTAATACTGACCTAGGCAAGGCCCTGAACATTAGAGGTGGCATATGCAGTACGCTTAGACCAATATCGTTTTGTGGATATATTAGGCGATATATTAGCCTTTTATTAAATACCTGATATCGGCCAGTCAGTGAAGATATATGATACGATATGATGGAGGTTCCTCCAGGACCACAGCTACAGAAAAACAATATAGAACTATTAACCATGAAATGAGATTTTATTCTATTTCGGCATTTTATTTATTCATTTTTGGAGAGTTTTGGTGTCCCATAATGGTCTAAATGTTGTTTCAGAGGTCCTGGGGTAAACGGTCACCTCATTCTAAAAATATCATCATAAGTCAGAAAAACAATCTGCAGTGTAAGCACAGTATCAATGTCTCGTTAGATCTGAATATGAATACAAATAAAGCCCCACTGAGCTGTGCAGCACACCCTGTACCCTCCACTCTACAGGGGACACAAGGATTAGCCTGGGACTGTTCCACTTCCTGCCTCTGTCTATCGCCGAGGCAGCCCTGGCTGGAGATCAGGGCCCAGAGCTCCTTCCCTCTCATAATCCTAAAGCCGCAGATAGATGGACAGGGAGCCGGAAACTGATCATACATCTCATAGCAGGGGAGGTGAGGCAGGTACATTGGGGATGATGCACGGCTGGATGGGTGGATGAATGGAGGGAGGGGGATTTGTATGGCTGTGCTGGTATAGCCCTGTCTTAGTACCCTCTCTCTCTCTCTCTCTCTCTCTCTCTCTCTCTCTCTCTCTCTCTCTCTCTCGCTCTCTCTCTCTCTCTCAGCTATCTACCTGTGCAAGCGGACCATGCAGAACAAGACCAGGCTGGAGCTGGCAGATTATGAGGCGGTGGGTGTCTATTACTTCTTAGTATTGATCTGTGTGACACGCATGGGGCAGCAAAACACAGCCTTTTAAAGGTCAGAGTTGTGGGTGCCTGTGATGATATGAGACCTAAATTGCATCTCAGCGCAGGTTTCAACACTTCCAAAAGGCTGAACTTTTTTTATTTTTTTTTAATTATCACTTATTTTGTTGGAGAGCGTCGATCGCAGCGTATCACTCGGTCTCTGTCTTCTTTCTGTCCAACAGGAGAACCTAGCCAGGCTGCAGAGAGCCTTTGCCAGGAAGTGGGAGTTTATCTTCATGCAGGCTGAGGCCCAGGTCAAGTAAGTGTGTTCTGTCGCCATGGCAACGCGTGCACACAGTGGTGTCAGTATAAAAAAACAATATGATCTCAGTGTGGGATCCTACTTCATGAACAGTGTTTCTGATGCAGATTCCATTATCGCCCTGTAATGGAGTTTCAACACAACCTATATCCTATAGCTCTGCTGCTTCATGTCTCTGAGGGGCGATGCGTGAAGAATCTGTCAAAGTAATGATGATGGACAATGTTCTTTTGCAACAGATGGAAAATGAAGAAATGTAATATTGGTTATCACTGTTGGCCATTATTTCCATCTACACTCCTTCAAAGAGATGCTTGCAAAGCCTCCTTAATCTTCAGGTTCACCCCTGATAAATAAACGCAGATGGATATCCCAGCTTTTATATAATCTCCAGAATGACTCTCGTCTTATTATCCCTTCATCCTGCCTCATCCGATGCCAAACAGGCAGGAACGTTGTGAGGTGAGGCTTCTTACTCTGTCTCGTCTTTCCTGCAGAATCGACAGGAAAAAGGATAAAACTGAGAGGAAGATCCTCGACAGCCAGGAGAGGGCCTTCTGGGACGTCCATAGGCCTGTGGTAAGCCTCTTTATGTGTGTGTGTGTGTGTGTGTGTGTGTGTGTGTGTGTGTCCATCCACGTATCTATCCATCATGTCAGAATAGAATAATACCTCTGACATCGGTGTTGACTGTAATAATATTTTCCTGCCCAGCCCGGATGTGTCAACACCACAGAGATGGACATCAGGAAGTGCAGACGCATGAAGAATCCTCATAGAGTTAAAAAGGTATCGGCTCCAGTGGCAGCATTCACAACCCTATACACCCCAGGCTCTTCTTTTTATGTGCAAAAGTTACTAAAAAAGCCATTATTTTTTCTATGACTGACTATAAGAAAGGGCTTTTTAACTTTTGCACACAAAAGAAGACTGCCTTGAGGTATTTGACACGCTTTTTGCAAACAGACAAATGGTTTGGAGAAGCATAAAGCAAGGATTCTGGTATCCTGCACTATGTAACCAATTTGAAGAATAAAAGTTGACCCAAATTCACTAAAATTACAGACTTTAGAAATGTTAATAATTTAGCTGTCACGCCAAAGGGTCAAATGGTGTCTCTTATTTTGAAATGCAGCCCTTTACTCTCACAATATAATGCACTGCGGCTTTTCCTGGCAGCTGTCAGCGTTAGCCTCCTCTTCCTCTGCAGGAAAGTACAAAAGCGCACATTCCATCTCTCTTCCTCTCTTTCGCCTCTCCCACTTCTCCTCTCTCATCTTCAAACGGCCCAGTCCGTGTACGGCCTGGCGGAGGAGGCGGCGCAGTCCCAGAGCCCAGTACACACCCCCTCGCACCACTGCAGGAAAGGCACCAAGGAGGACGTGGAGAAAGAGGTACGGTCGCCACCGTATGGCGTGCGCTGTTGGCCTTAAGCAATGAACTCCGGTTCAATAACAAAGCGGCGAAGATGCACCGTCTCTCTGTGCAGCGTGACATTCGCTCCACCGAACCTCTGAGCTGAACCCTCGGGGGAAATTAGGAATTCCGGAGTTGAAGTGTTGAGATTTCCTGTCGATCCCGCAGAATCAAACAGTGGCTTTCTCTCGACCTCGCCCTCTTTTCAGATCGTGTTCCTGAACAGCCAGCTAGACCGCCACTGTATGAAGATGTCCAAGGTGGCTGAAAGGTACGACTCAATCATCAATCTGCACGTTATGTTGGCCATCAGCATTTCTTATAAAGGGGCTGCCTGCCTGCCTTCCTATCTGCTGTACTCTCTCTATGACCATCTATAATCACACTGACCCGGCTACCAATACTGTATCTGTTGATGCAGCGGGGGCAGCTGGAGGGAACTTTGATTTGGGTTCCCCACCTGTCCCCGGTTTGGTTCCAGTTTGGCATCTGGAACTACAATATTAGTGTCATAAAAAAGAAAGAAAGACAAAGCGTTACGTATACGTGTCAGTGTCTGCATGTTTGTGAGTTGCTACTCCATTCCTGTGTGGCTGACACACACACACACACACACACACACACACACACACACACACACACACACACACACACACACACACACACACACAGAGGTTGCTTCCCTGCCAATCCCTTGTCTGGTCAGTCAGCCAGGACGGCGAGTTACTTCCCCAGCAGGGCAGAGAAGCTGTGATTACTGCTGGCTGCTGCCTCTGTGACCTTTTAACCTCCCGGCTTCACATGGAGCTGGGTTTAATTGGTGGCTGACAGAGCGGAAAGTACACACCATATAACATGTGCCATGGTGGTCGCTGACAAGCGGAAGCTCGGTGAAAACTGTCCAGCCGATCTCAGACCAGCCTTCGACCGCCCACTCTGGTGACACATCCACTGCTCCAGTTGGACAAAGTTAAATTCTCTTTTGTTTTCAACCACCAACCAAGCAGAGGAAAGAAATGGTCACTAGGTCAGAGTCCGTTTATGTTAACTCCTAGGGCTGGTCTGAGAACAGGGGTATCTTATATGCGTTGCGAGCAGTAAAGAAATAATTCAGCTTCCATCCTCCTCCAAGCTGCAGAGGACTGGAGCTGTAGGTGGGTTACTCAGCTGTGGACTTGGGTCAGGCTATCAAAGACAAGTGGGATGTTTACAAATGAGCTTTGGTGAGCTTCCAAGTGCACCACTTCATTACATACCGACTCAAAAAACACAATTTACTTCTGAAGACTCACAGCTGCCTTTCTGAATTAGGGCTGTAAACGGCAAAGCATTTAAAGCAAATACTGATTAACTGTGTGTGTGTGTGTGTGTGTGTGTGTGTGTGTGTGTGTGTGTGTGTGTGTGTGTGCGTGTGCCAGTCTGATGAGCTACACAGAGCAGTATATCGAGTACGACCCGTTTGTCACCGTACTGGAGCCTTCCAACCCCTGGACCAGCGACGACTGCTCCTTCTGGGACCTGGAGGCCAGGTACCACATCCGATTGAGGAAACAGAAGCATTACAAGTACATTACCTTTACAGTACACGTGTCAAGAAGGTGATGCGGATGGCAAAGAATCAAAGTCGGACACCGATTTACCGCGCGCTCTCATAAACTTCGACATTAGATCTGTCTCCGGTGCATCTCAGGTCCCTGGAAACAGAATTCCCATGCGTTATTCCCAGAAACCTCAAAGTGACGGTTCAATCAATCCGCGTGAACGTGAATGAACTTTAACAGCCTTTAACTTCCCCTTTTAAAAGTCCCTCCTGATTCCACCACTGGGTATTTACGGGTCATTAATTTGAGACATTTTTTCCGAAGTAGCGAAGGAGACCCAGGGGTCAGTCGGCCCAACGCCCCCCGGCGCTCCGGAATTAGTCAGATATATTATTTAATCAATCCAAACCGGATAACCCGGCTCGATCCATCATTCCCCCTTGTGTGTTTCAGGCATAGTCGAGTTATTGATTGGCTATTTCATTATCTAGAGACATGAAGGTAGCATAGTTGAATTATGATTTCGTGGAGAGACACTTTGCGCTCTCCTCTGACCTCCCGGCCTCCGCGAGTTATGCAGGCATTAATTAGAGCCGACGTATAATCATTGTGCCTAATGTAGCTTAATAATTCAGCACGATTGATTAATTGCGTGTTAGGGTGGAAACGTCCCTGCGCGGAGATTAAATTGACTGGATGTCAGATGATCGTTGTTGTAATACACAACTTTCCAGACGGCGATATCCCAGCGCCATTAAGCCGCCGTAGACGTCTGAGGCCAATCGGATTTTGGCGTCTCGTCCCTCCGTCCGCATTCATCCGTCAGCCCCTCCCGAACTACTGCTCTCTCTCAATTCAATCTCTTTTTTTTTTTAATCTCTTTTTAATCTTAACCTTTCCGCAGCAGCTTCAGGTTAATGTTTACACACCGCCTGCTTCTCTCTCTCTCTCTCTCTCTCTCTCTCTCTCTCTCTCTCTCTCTCCCTCTCCTCCCCTCTCTCTCTCCCAGTAAGGAGCCCAGTCAGCAGCGGGTGAGGAAGTGGGGTTTCTCTCTGGAGGAGGCCCTGAAGGACGTGGCAGGACAGGAGCTCTTCCTCAAGTTCTTGGAGTCAGAGTTTAGCTCGGAGAACCTGCGGTGAGCCCCATTGGACACACAGTAATATCCCGTTTTCATAACCTTCATTTGATAACCTGTGTTCTCCCACCAAAATAAACAGAATCCCAAATATTGAGGAACCACTTTACCTGGCACTAACCAGCTGCACCCGTACACAGTGTCAAACGATGTACCAAAAGGAATCCTGTTAAAAAAAATCCCTCCACCCAGAGTTTTACTGCGAGAGCGGGATAAGCATAGACATATATACATAGACGCCGCATTGACTGCTTCTGCCCATTGCTACGATACGTAAACGTCGCCGCCATATTGGTTCGGACAAGACTGGCCTGTAAACAAATACAAGTAAACGGGGAGCTGCGGTTTTTCTGGATGAAAAGCACTATAACGTTTACATTTCTCAAACGATTTCAGTGAGTCGTTTTATATTCAAGGGTTTATGATCTATGTGGAGTAGAAAAAAAAGTTTACAGGATACAGGACAATTTTAGTAGAATATAGAATATAAAAAAAGCAATAAAAATACAATAGAAACAGTTGTGTAGTTGTATTAACAGGTGCAGCTGACAATTTCAACACTAGTAGACGTTTGGGTAGTATAGGAAAGAGTATGGATTACTTAGTAGTAGTAGTAGTAGTAGTAGTAGTAGTAGGCTGCTGTTATTTACAGATGGGTTGCTATGGCTGCCCTGTGTGAACACCTTTCATTTTCCGTCTCTGTATTAGTGTCCTCTAAACTTCCTAGTCCTAGGCTTTAAAATCAATCACCCTCCCAACGTAGATAACTGAGCTAGTGATTCCAACATCCCGACCAGCCAGCGCCGGGCCCTTATCTGCTTCGTCCACCCCTCTGGCCTGTCAGGGGCCTCTGCAGACCCCCCCCACCCCCCATGGGCCAAGATAGCCTATAATACCCAGCATGGCTACTCACCCATGTCCCATGCATCAACTGTGGAAGAAAGTCCCCTGCAGCACTTAGAGCAGTCTCTCTGCTTCCTTTGCGATCAAAGGAGTGAGAGAGAGAGAGAGAGAGAGAGAGAGAGAGAGAGAGAGAGAGAGAGAGAGAGAGAGAGAGAGAGAGAGAGAGAGAGAGAGAGAGAGAGAGAGAGAGAGAGAGAGAGAGAGAGAGAGAGAGAGAGAGAGAGAGAGAGAGAGAGAGAGAGAGAGAGAGAGAGAGAGAGAGAGAGAGAGAGAGAGAGAGAGAGAGAGAGAGAGAGAGACCACCAGTTTCTCTCTATATTGCAGAGCCAGTCCACAGATCGATAGAATGTAATATTGGAGCCAGTTAGCCAGCGTTGTGCTCTACCCACGATGCTGCGTTTTCTGTCCTCAAAAAGTATTATTATTATAAATAATTATAGTTATTAGAGGTCTTATTCTTTACCGTAATCACAGGTTGTTTTGTATCTGCTTTACTGGACACACTTGGACTTCATGTCCCTTAACAATTCATTTCCTCTTGTCCTTTTTCTGCCCATTTAGTTTCAGAACTTTCACTAGTTATTGTTTGTTCATTCAGAAATAAGCTGGTTTTGCAAGCTTTGTTTCTTAATTTTGGTCTTAAATTCAATTCCAGGTAGCATTAAATTGATGATTCATGTTCTGTATGAATCTCCCACCTTCCCTAGTATCTGTCTCCACTGTGCTTTGCCTCAAATTGATTTGGATTAGAAACACATGAAATTCTCATTTGATTTAAGAAAAAGATTTTAAGACACAATTACTTTTTTTTTGCAGTGTGAAAGAGCTTAATCTCTCCCACAGATGTGTTGCCTCCGACAAACCGCTTCCACAGATGGTTGGCATGTTTATCAGGCTGTTCAGGCCACCCCCCCCCCCCTCTAAACCGAATGATCATCCGAGGTGCGTTTGATTTCTACCGCCGCAGGTTCTGGATGGCGGTGCAGGACCTGAAGAGGAGGCCCCTGCAGGAGGTGGCGGAAAGGGCGCAGGAGATCTGGGCGGAGTTCCTGGCCGAGGGAGCGCCCAGCTCCATCAACCTGGACTCCCACAGCTACGAACGCACCAGCCAGAACCTGAAAGACCCCGGGCGCTACAGCTATGAAGACGCACAGGTAGAATACAGGAGACAGAGGACAGAGAGAGAGACTTTATGGTCTTTAATGCAGCTGTTCTCAAATGTTTTCACAGACCCTCAAATAGTAACACATCCAATAACGCATCCGCCCCCATTTGATGAGATTTTGTTCCAGGGAGCCATACGGGAAGGTTTGTGTTGTAGATGTAATATTGAATTGTACAATTGTCAAACTCTGATAGCCATTCTTACACTTTTCTAGAGAATTCAATCATCGAGTCGCTTTGGAAACATACAATTCTCACCCCACTGGCAGATTTTCCACTTGTTTTTTAAAGGTGCTACATCTAGCATTTTTCAACATCAATATATTGTTATAGTGTAAAGAACGGAGACCATGGTGGAGACGATTGGTTGCCTCTATCTCACACCTAAACCCTGTTGATTCCTGTCACAAAGAGGATGTGTCTACCTGTCCCCCTCCCTCCCCCTCCCTCCCTCCCTGCGCGTTTATTTTTTCTTTGGCTTTACTGAAGAGGATAAACATGTTAAAAGTCAAGTGTAGCAAGCTCGCTACAACCAGACAGACAGAGACACAGGCAGGAGGGCAGAGTCAACTGGCCAGCAGGCCGCTTTATTTGCACATAGCAACGATAATTCGGCTGCTCTCAGCGCCATCTCCATCGGCTGGCGCCCCTCCCTCTGTCCCGGTGGGTCAGCCGCGGAGCACCAAAGGAACCTACCGCTCCAACCCCGACTGACCAGCTCTTCCAGGCTGCCCCCGGCTGCCTCCTCCGCGGATGTCGGTCGGTCGTTGCTGCTGGTTCCTCTGGCTCTCTCCTGCATGGATAGCCCGACTCGACTCCACCAGTCCGCTGTCAAACTCAGTCACTCAACCACCCTCTCACACACGTACACACAGGTTGAAAAGGACCCGGCTGCAATCGGCCTTAATTGGCCGCAGCCGGTTCTGGATCCAGGCAGAGTCAGTCGACTGACTCAGCTCTCCCCTCCCCCCAATCTGCCACATCAAGTTTATTTATTTTAGCCCTTTTAGCCTTTTATCATGAACAAGCCTCAAAGGACTTTACAGGTCGAACTAAGTGAGGCTGACAATCAGATTATGAGACACAGTTGATGCAGAATGTGGACAACAGAAAGCATACTGCTGGAACAGAACGCTCTTACAGGAACGCCTCAGGTGACTTTTCAGGCCTAAGTCAGCTGAAAATCAATCAGTTATGACAATTAGGATGTTACAGAGTACGATCAGAAAACAAAGTAACAGGTAGAAGAGGACTGAAAGGATTTAACAGAGAGGAGGACATAGTGAGTCTACCTAACCTGCCTAAGGTAGGCTAACCTGGCCGGCACCACCAGCCTGAGGCCTTTATAGAGAGGAGGAAAAACTCCCAGAAAACCCTATAGGGGAAAAAGAAACGTAGTGCAGGGTATATATTTCTGTGTATACAGTATGTCAGTGTGTCCTCAGTCGACTAGGGGCCAAATAGATTGGTATATATAGATCTGGTGTTGAGAACCCGCATCTCACGTCAGGTCTGACTGGCACCACATCCCACTACAGCCGGCATCCACACTCCATATCCACCAGGGACCAGCACCCACGTTGCACATCAGCCAGAGGCCAACACCCACACGGCAGATCAGCCAGGGTCCAGCACCCACGTCCCAGATCCACCTCCAGAGAGGGTCACTGTTTGTGGCAGGTGCCTGGATGGAGGAGGGAAGACACACAGCCAGCACACACACACACACACACACACACATAGCCACACTCAACACTGACCACACACACTCAGCCATTTACACACTCACTCAGACAAACAGGGAGACAAACAGCAGGTAGCTAGTCTAAGCTACTGTAACAAGACTGTCAAACTAAGGTTGGTCATAAGATTACTAGTATAGAATCATATGTCATTTTTAAACTAAGGTTGGTCATAAGATTACTAGTATAGAATCATATGTCATTTTTAAACTACGGTTGGTCATAAGATTTGTGAGAATAGTTGAGTCTCAACAAATGCACCAGAATTTCAGCGTCAGTTAATAATAATAATAATAATAAAAACAGATAATAATGCTAGTTTAAATGACATGATAAGATGTTTTTTACAGTGTAATAATTGGGTCATCCTTATACATTCTCTCATTGTACTAGCTTGTAAGGAGTGAAATAATAATGAAATGAAACGGTTCTCCAGGACCAATGGGAAGGTTCTGCTGTAGTGAAAGATCTCACAGTAAAAGGAAAGGAATAAATAACTAATATCTCCTCAAGAAATCACCAACTCCCTGTCACACACCCACACACACACACATAGACAGAAATAACAATATTTGTGCCGGCAGCCCTCCCAGGAACAACTGACATTTAAATCCAAACAGACCGTCTTCTCCCACCGTGCATGTTGTGTTCTCCAGCCCCGAACATTCACAAATGTGACATTATCATTTCTCCGAGAAAAATCCACGTACTCCACCCTAAGCCGCGTAGAGACCGTTTCTCTCAGCATCGCAGCAGGACCCAAACCCTTCACCTCGTTCCTACGGTTCAGCCCAACTGCTAACTTTACCCGGCCAAACAGAAAATTCAACAATACACTTAAATAATATGCTTACTGCCTTTTTATACCACACAGTTCAAAACACATGAGCGAGAAAGCAGAAGTTTGATATATCATGAGCTTGGAGTTATAAGCTTCTATCTAAAATTGAGATATCCACATATTCATTCTGTGTTACTTTTGCTTGTGGGGTGTATTAAAAAAAAGAACCTTTTGGGGTTTATTATGTAATGAGGTAGAAAGTACATAACAGTTTTGCCAGATGGTATGTCAATCTCCTGATGCTCAATATCTCTCTCCATATATAAAACCACATACTATTTCAGCTTGTTAACTTATATATTAGTATTTTATTTTGAAAAATACATTTTTACAAAAGTTTTTTGATTAATATTTCTGACCTTGTTTGATCTCATGTAAACTCATGACTAACAAGCCATCTGCATGTTTGATATTGGCTATGAAACCATCATCACTCATTAGGCACTGATGCACATTTGTTGCTGCATCAAGGACTTTGTGACAAATAGTGGACAGGACAGAGGGTTAGAGAGGGTTGGAGGAGGGGGTCCTAAAATGTCTGTTGCCATGAGAAATAAAGCGTATATATTGAAGAACCAAACCAAACAAAAATCTAAATATAGTGTAAAAGTGTCCCATGTGACCAGTAGTGGTTAGATCGTTTTGTGACCTGTCCACAAATACTGCTACTGTTCCCACCTGTTAGCCTCCAGACTAGGACACTGTTTACAATCTAGGGATAATGTAAAATGGTAGTGCTAATCTAATAAAAATGCTTGTGCTAAATGCATACAAACATACATGATGCATATACCAATTAATGGTACAATCAATTTTGAGGACTTCAATACCCATCCTGTAGCATGACGTCAGCAAACTGCACACTGTGTTTACCAATGCGGCCGGTCTACGATGCTTTATACTACAGGATACCAAAGGTATGAGAGAGGCAAAATATCTAACATTCCTTCCTTTGAGGTAACTTAACACATTTTATTTTTATTTCTCTTTTGAAGATGCTCATAAAACTTGTATTTTCCTGTTGCAATTCGATTTGACTTACCCTGTGCACCAGAGAAGATTTGCCGCCAGAGGTAATTTCCCAACCACATAAGCTTGTATGAGCGAAACCAGAAGGGCTCACGCAAGGCTGATGGGTGTTGTTTCTTTTGTTGAGCCCAAACACATTACTTTAATTGAAAATAAAATTGAAATGTTACATAGTGGATCTTCAAGGGAGAAGAGTAGAATACTTGTACCTGTAGTCTAAATCCCACACACCTTTCTGTCTCCAGTGACTCACTGCAGCGTACAATAAAGTGCCATTCAGAGTGGTTATATGCCTTTTTTATTTATGATCAGTGTCAGCAGTGCCTCTTTAGGAGGTCTATCTCACTCTTGAAGCCTCCTCACACACACACACACACACACACACACACACACACACACACACACCAGACTACTGTCTTCCCCATTTGTCTTTCTTTAACGCTTCACCAATATAAACTAATGAGTTTATATTACAGAGTACACCTCAATGAGTGACAGAGGAGGTGTGTGTGTGTGTGTGTGTGTGTGAGTTATATCAAATTGCCCCCATCATGCTACCGGTTTAAAGGGGAAGTTAAATAAAGAAAAGATTTCTCTTGTCAATTAGCGTTGGCATCGTGTTGCAGCCAGCTCCCTCCCTCAGTGACTATCACGTTGAATTTACTCTGTCTGAGTTAGTCTGCTTCACACACCATTAGACCCAGTACACAGAGGAGAATGGCCTTCCTCCTCATTCTGGACCACATCCACACCAATGCCTCTCTCTCTCTCTCTCTCTCTCTCTCTCTCTCTCTCTCTCTCTCTCTCTCTCTCTCTCCCCCTCTCATCCTCTCTCTATCCACTCAGGACCACATCTATAAGCTGATGAAAAGTGACAGCTACACACGCTTCCTGCGCTCCAATGCCTACCAGGACCTCCTGATGGCAAAGAAGAAGGTGGGTGTGTGTGTGTATATATATTGTAAAATGTAATTGTGTTTGTAATTGAATATAATGTTGATATAGGAATTGAAGCTTATTCTACTGTGGCACTCATGAAATCGTCAAGCGTCAAGTAAAAGCCTTAAATTGAAATGGAAATGTATATTAGGCTAATTCAAGTCAGGTCAAAATAATTCATAAAGCACTGCCAGTTTTGAGTTTTGAAAGAGTCCACAGAGGTGGCAGGTCTGATGGAGAGTTAGTAAGTACTATTTTGTTTATATTGCACCTCTCTAGAAACAAATCTCAACGTGCTTCACAGAGCTGAAGGTTGTTCCCACAGTCTGGGGGCCAAGACAGCAAAGGAACAGTCACCCCTTGAGCTTAGAGCTTGAGTAGGGAAGAGCTGATTTTATTGGGACAACTTCAGTTTTGCTTTCAATCAGCTGGAGAAACCTTCTGTGTCATTTAACATGTGATATCTACAAGACCATCCCTGAGGAGCCTATAGGTGGAGAAGAGGATAGGGCCTAGAATAGAACCTTGTGGGACTCCACAGGGAGAGACTGGCCAGGGGGGGAAGAGATTTACCTTTATTGACTGAGAAGGTTGAGATAGGAGATGAAACTAAACCAAGGCCTGCAACACCAAGCCCATAGGACGCTCAATCAGAATGGCATGATCGACTGTGTCAAAGGAGGCACTGAGGTTCAGGAGGGACCGGGATCACCAGGATCGACTGGAGGAGAAGGTTGTTAGTCACTTTCAATAGGGCGGAGTCAATATTATGGGAAACCCTAAACCCTGACTGGAATTTTTTCATTTTAAAGGCATATATGTGAGCATGTATGTGTGTCAGCTTGCATGCAAATACCCCCCCCCCCACTGCCCACCTATAACCAACATCGATTCTCCTTGTCCAGCCTGAGACGGAGCAGGGACGACGCACCTCCCTGGAGAAGTTCACTCGCAGTGTGGTGAGTAGCCCACTCCATCTGACTTTAACTCTTAAGTCTCCACTATTCCCTCCAGGGTATAGTCAGTCCCAGCATATACAGCAGTATCATCGGCCAACAAAAGCAGAAGTTATTAGATATTAGATGTTATGGCAACTGCATGATAAATTGTTAGACTTATAGGTCAGCTTTGAGGGCGCATTGATCCTAAATCAATCCTAAACCTATTTTTTTTTCCGTTATATAATAAATATATATATAAATAATACATTTCCATTTCAGTTTCTTCTGTTACTTTAACCGTGATAAACATGAAAACTACAAGATAAAACTTGCTAAAGCTCACACTCACGCTATGCTCAGTAGTTCTGAGTTTTCCAGTCGTGTACAGATGGAGCCCATTGTAGAATTCCCACTTTTTAATGACCTGTGGAAACCTCTTTTCTGCTATCAAAGGTTTCAGGGAATGGTCTGGTGATAGTTGGGTTGTTTATTACAATGTTCTAATTAAGTTCAACTGTATAACAGGCAAAGAATTTCCTGCACGGATATTGTACGATAAATGCATGAAGGGGGAGTTTCACAATGACTACCACAGTAAGATGCTAGCTAACAGGGGATTGTGGGTAACAAGGAGTTTTAGACATTCCAAACTTAAATGATCTTGGAATGGCACTAAGAAAACAGTTGTGTGTACAGACAGGACACTCATTTGCTTCACAAAACGGTGCAGAATATTGATATTTTTTAAAACCCTGTGTCTGCACTGACCTGCAACCATAACAGAATAGTGTGTACATACTGTATACTGTGTCATACAGACATCAGAATCCATAAATAAAGAATATGTGGAGGATACAAGGAGGGGAAATTAAGTTAACCCAGAATCGAAAGGCTTAACTCAGTTGCTCAGTCTCTTTTTAAATCAGTTTATCGTTGGGTGTCTCTTCTCATCGTCTTCCTGGACTTCATTTATCTGACTTCCAGCCCACACTGACGTTCTCTTGTAGTACATCAAAGTTTTCTCTTTCTGCCTTTCGCCTTTTCATTCCATCATTGCTCTCTTGACTCATTTAGGTTATATTATTAGTACATCAGCGTCATCACTTTTTCTCGAGCCCCATCCTGTTCTTTTATGTATGACTCAGTTTTTTTGCTAGCCGCTGTCCTTTTCTTTTCCTCCGGTTTTCCACCCACGCTGCTCTTTCCAAATCCTCGGCCTGCCGCTGTAGCCGCTTTGAGGCAACGTTTTTAACTTGACAGCATTTTGATGGACCTTCACTCCTCTCTCTGTTCCCCTCCAGGGCAAGTCGCTGACGGGTAAGCGGCTGACGGGCCTCATGCAGTCGTCCTGAAGAGGCCTGGACCTAGAGTAGGAGCAGCCACACCCGGAAGAGCTGCACACACCCCCGGGTGGGTGGGAAAAAGGGCCCCCCGGGGTGTTTGGGTGTGGCCGGTTGGGAGTGGAGGGCTGGACCGTTGGACCCGGCGCCCGCCCGCGTTTAAAACTGACAGTTCAAGAGGACAGACAGCATGCAATAAGTCACCTAGACCTGACACCAGGACAGTGCTGTCGCTGTAGAGAATGAGCTGCCCTGTAAATACCGCTACTCTTCTTAAGGGGTTTCTAAATCAGTCCTGTAACCAAACGGAATGTCAGGCTTTGTTCTTTCTCTCTATCTATCTACACTCACGTTACTGCGATAGCTGGTCAGGCTGTCCCTTTACTTTCAGCGCTATAAACAAAGGAATGCTTGAATGCCTTGACTGGTGTCATAATGAGACTTAGAGGTAATACTGTAGCTAGCCGTCTCATTTCACATCCTTCACCTGGATGATATAAGGGAAGGGGGGGGCAGAGGGGGATCAGAAGAGTCGTCCGCACTCCTGAGCTGAATTTGTATTCGCTCTGCACACTGATGGTTGCATTTGATACACACTAGGTAGTCAGACTGCCTCTTTCAAAGGTGGTAGAAATGGATAGCACACCAACTTTCTGGCTTGTTGATCAACTTGTGTGACAAGACAAGGTCGGGAACAGTTACACCTCTACATGTCCGGTATTTATTTAGGTCATTACAGTGAAAACTTACACTTACAGTACTAACCTGAGCTTCTACATTGGCTCTTTCCAGTTTTTTTGGAATAAACAGAAGAAGAACTGGGAAGTTAGCATGATAGCATGAGCAGCGATAGCCACCATGGCTGGACAGACAAAGAAAAGAGTGCCACCTACAGAAACTCAAACTTCATGGACAGAAAATCTGCACAAGGAAAAAGATGTTGATGATTGACAGGTGATCACTGGGAAGTGCGGTGCAGAAACACCACAGCAATGAACGCTGAGCACCAAAGATGGAGGCAGAAATACTGAACACAGAGGTGCAACTGCTTACCTGTCTTCTTGCACAGCGTTAAATTGATCTGATGTAACATTAGGCTTTACTGTATCTTCTGAACATTCCACTACAAGCTGCCCCATCTCGATGAGGTTCAATGGGTGGACCTCTGAGCATTTTTCACCATCTGTAAAGAGGACCTTAAAAATAAAGGGGGAATGCACAATAAAAGAGAGGACTCTGGCCCGTTATTTCATCTCTATGGGTTGAGTTTCTCCAGGAACGGCAAGGTCACTTCCACGGGATGCATCTTTTCATAATTCTACTGAACAGGTTGCTCATCTTTCCTCTAGCCAGTCGCATGCCACCCTCTAGTGCTTATGAGACGTAAGTGCTGATGGACGTCTTCCCATCTCTTTTCTTATTGGGACGCAGCATAAGACAGAAGAAATATCACCCAATAAAAAACATGGTAGAGAGCCGATTAGACTGCAGCGATAAGAGGGGCAAACACTGCAGGTTAACACCAGACACCATTCATGTACCAACTGACTTCTGTGAGAGCGTACTGCCATCTAGTGGCCACGCTGATAGTTGTGTATGGTTGCCCCCATACAGGTCTGTGTTTGGGGACAGGTCAGATTTGTGTGTCCACGTAGTCATGATGGGCCTTGCAGGGGTTCCCAGGCAAAATGAAAAATAGCTTAATTTCATGTTTATTTTACTCCTTACTTACTAATCTTATTTTTCTTAAATGAAAAAAAAAAAAATCTGCCACTGAGGTGAGATAATTCCACTTCAGTATTTAGATAAGACGTTCCTTTCATTTTTCAGTCTCTCATTCCTCTGTTGCAGCCTCCCTTCCTTCCATCATTCAGTCCCTCGTTCTTTCCTTCCTTTCATATTTCATGTCGACCCCCTTCCACGATTCCTCCATGTTTCCTTTCTTTCCCTCCTTCCATGTGTCCTTCCCCTCTTTCATCTATATATATCTATATCTATACACATAGATATAGATATAGATATATATGCGTCGGTAAGTGTTCACGTTTACAGTAAAATACGTTAAAAAATGAATCTATTCTCATTCAGTCAATTCCCAACCTGTTATGCTCATGTTTTACACAGTGTCAGCAGAGCAGCCACAGCTGGAGCTTTGAATGCCTTGCTTAGGGGCACAACACTAAAATTCAAAACGTCCAGATATACCTGGATACGCCTCATCACATTCTGCCACCACAATAAAGACACAACACAATGTTTTGATGCCAACAAATATATTTGCAGAAACTGCTGATTACATGTCTTCAACCACACCATGCAGGACACAGGATGCCGTTAGTGTCCTGCAGAAACCTTGAGCCTCCAATTTTGCCATTTTATTGGCGGTGATTGGCAGCTAGCGCAAGCACCAGCTTGTGGGAAATCTTTTTCAACTAATTTAAAAGGGAACAAGGTTTATGAAGGACACTGGTGAAATATCACAGCAGAGGTACGACGTGTAACTTACAGTAAGCTGTGATTTAGAGCCGACATAAGTTTATATAACAGGGATTTAAAGGGAAATTCCACCCTCACATACTCTCACACTGTTATATATCAGTCTGTGATGTCCAATGCATTCCCGTAGTTATTCTGTGAGGTGAATTTTGTAATTTCCCTTTTTATTGTACCCGTGCTTCTTGAGTCAACGTGACGTTTACTGCCAATGTTTTAGATTGTTTAGAAATGTCTCCTGTTAAACTCCAGAGTAGCTGCACTGGAAATATCTCAACATGACGCGATGTCCTCAATTAATCGCAAGAATATGGAAAATACACCGGAAAACAACCAAATGGACCCAGAAATCGCCAATAGCTGTTTTTAAACAGTGTTAAAGTGTTTAGGGTGTAAAAACAGATTCCAGATCCTACCCTGTTCTTCCACATAAAGAGACACTTCACTGAAAAGCAAAGCTGATTTAATGTTCACATAATCACACACATCCCCCCGAAAAATTTGGAATTTGTCTCCAAGTTGAGTTACTGTAAGGACCTGTAAGCACAACACAGGTCTCAATACAAATACCACCTTTTCCTTTACATATGATGATGACACTTTCCAGGTCTATGTATATATGGGGATGGTGTAAGGAATTGAGTTAGGCTGCTGCAGCAGGGCAGGACAGAGGCTGGACTCCTTTGATCTCCAGGGCCTTGTTGAACTGCACCTCCATGGTCTTAGCGGCCTTGGTGATCTTCAGGTTCCTCATACAACCTCTGAAGGAAGCGCTGGTCGAGAGAGCTGCCTGACGAACTCCGTCTGGAGAAAGAGAGAAAACTTACCAGAACAACTTGCCACGGCCATAACCAAAGATGTCACCCATGCACTTTTATCCATCACAGGCACCTCTGTGTGTGTGTGTGTGTGTGTGTGTGTGTCAGAGGAAACCCATACCAGGATATCCTCCCACGTAGATGGGGTCGCTGGTGTCGCAGGTGTTGGACCGCGTGTTGGGGCTTTCCGCTTGGCTCTTCTTCCCGTCAATCACCAGCTCTGCCCTATGGCGTAGCTTGTGGGCGGTGATCGAGTGCCACTGGCCATCGCAGAAGCCCGCCCCCTCAGGCTGGTACTCTGCCGTGATTCGCCCGGCTCCGTTGTCAACGTGGAATAGGAGCTGGTGGATATTCACGCAAGATGAGATAGAAAGAAATATGCAGTCGCTCAAAATGTGTATGGAAGGTACTCTAATTGATCAATGTCATGAATCTAAAAAAATCTAATTAAGAAATGTGGTTTGTAAAAGTAAATTCACTACATTTTACTTTTCCTATATGAAACGGTAGCTAATGGGAGGAGACAGTGGGAAGATTAGAGAGAAAACAAAAACATCTCTCCGCTGAAATCTGGACTTGGACAGCTGGTCGGTCTATGTAGGTACCTTGCCCTGGTTGATCTCCAGCCCCAGTCCGTCGTTGCCTTGGTTACTGACGGCCAAAAGAACTCCGTTGGTTCTGCTGGTTCTGAACTCCAACGCTATGGACACATCTAGACCCACCCTGTAGGAAGAGACTAGAGAGAGAGAGAGAGAGGTTAGTTTTCTATCATATTTACAATAAATATGCTATCAGGAGCTTTTGGGACTCCACCCCACATGCCTCACATAGATACACACATAGAGACATACATTACAGGAAGTGCTTTGCGTGTCATGGCTTTATTGTTGAGGTCTAAGAGGTTGTGGGTGAGGAGACCAGTGTGTGTAATAAGGATGAGTTTGTTCCTGTTAGCGGTTGTTAACGTGGTAAAGAAGCAGCGGGAGCAAGAGAGTAAGATGGGTTCAATGACACGTTTGTAAAGCAGCAACAGGAGGCGGGGCTTAGTGTACCTGCAAGTTTCATCAGTTAAATTCAAGTCCTTTTAAGACCTTTTTAATGCCACTTGGAATGAAATACAAGACCAATATCACAACTGGGAAGCAGCAAAGTAAGCTACTTACAACTACAATGAAAGATGAGAATACTGAAAAAACCCAGGCTCCTTATCCAGGTCTAGCTGGGATAAGAGCTTACTATCCGTCTCACCTGCTTTGAGGAAGCCGGTGCCATCGAAGTAGGTTCCCGTCTCCGTGGCGACGAAGCATCTTCCTACCATGTGACTGGATCTGGGTGCGGCCATGTCCAGGTTAAAGTCCTCAATGACGGCCTCAGATCCACCTAGCGAGAGAAGTAAATTAGTGGGAGACCGACATCCAAAGCCCTCCTCCATGGTTGTAATATACTGATACATAACTAACAACTGAAAGGTAAAGTTGATTTTCTTTGGAGAATTCACACAAATTCTAATGTAATAGATAGTGTAACAATGTATACCACAATATGTACATACCTGTAGAGCCTGCCTTACTGCTAACAGCACCTCCCACCATCTTAAAGTTACGGATACACCCATTGATACTGTAGAGAATCTGGAGAGAGAGTTTTAAGTAATAGGTTCTTATTTGATTGTTATTGTTGAAATTAATTGAAATGAGAAATAAGAACTGCTTTGTCAAGATGCTTACCGGTCCTATCCTCTTGGTGATGTAGTTGTGTGGCAGTCCACCGACATACAGCATTCCCACCACATCCAACAAGTCAGCCTGGAGAGGAGATATTTTATTACTAATATGGATCTGCTTTCAATTCATCTGCCATACAGCAGCATCAGCTCGTATTCAAAACTTTGATCTGGAAAAACTGGAGTAACACTCATCCCCTGCTCTGAGATTCATATCTAGACCTCATATGTTTTTGATTTTTAGACCTGTAGGAAATGTGAATTTGAAAGTGCTGATTTGAATTGATGAAAAAAATACAAAAAAATAACCCTAACCCACAAAAATACTGCTCCCAAAAGTATCTCAATACAAATAAAAAATGTTTTTTACTCTAGTCAAGTACAAATTACAAAATACTACAAAGCAATTGAAATACTGCCCATCTTTGCCTGTAGCCGTTGTAAGGAAGATTCATACGGGAAGAAAATTGGATGCACATCAAAAGAGAAAAAAATAATGAAGAGAACAGAGAATTTAATTTACCTTCTTAGGACTAATCATCGATTTACTGTAGCGTCCATCAACCATCAGTAGGCCTCTCTGCTTGTTACGAGTCATACGGATCTGAAAGAGAGAGAGAGAGAGAGATGGTAAGAGGTGGAGAGAGTACAGTCGTTTCACAGTATCCACAGACTCTCTTTGTTGTGTTAAATGGACACGGAGACACGAGGAGCTCTTGAAACAAAACCTCTAATGAACAGCTGGTCTCATGCTATATTCATACACACACAGAGGAAGGAAGAACCACAGGACCGCCAGTCAGTGGTTTTCAAACTAAAATGTAGTTGTGACAAAAGACATTTTAAACATTCGTATCTTCAATATGTCCAATTTACATTCAGTTCAAAGATTCATTGCAGGGTTGTTTGAATTCGGATGTTTCCTCTTTGCTGCTGCACACATTTAACAAAGTGTCTCTCCCACTCGTCCCTCATGCCCCTTTATTCTGAATGGAAGCTGCTCCCTTGTTTACCGAACCCACATAACGCTGACAGAATCTGGATAATTCTGTCGAGAGAGAATGAACCGACTAGTCTGAATGAATGAAGGAACGATGACGTGAGCGAAGGAGCGAGCGCCTCCCACCTTGTGCCAGTTCCCGTCGTTGATGGAGAAGGGGACGCAGCCGGACGTGTTTCCGTGACCCAGGTCGTAGCCCAAGCAAACCTGGCCCTCCTTTACCTACGGGGATGGAGGGATGGACAGGGAGACACGGTTACTATCAACCAGATCATCAGGTCTAGTCGGTGAACCAGACAGTGAAAGAGAGACATCTAGTAGACGGTACCTGTATGGTAACAAAGTCAGCGTGGTTGATTCTTGCCATGTAGAGAACCAGCCCAGACACCTCCTTAGTCCTCAGCTCAAACTCCAATATTAGCCTGAGACACACACACACACACACACACACACACACACACAGTATAAAAAACAGTAGCAAGCTGATGGCAGTACACACAATACTTTACATTCCATTTGTCAAAAGTAGAGTAAGTAGTAATGAAGTTACTTTATTTTGTGTACTGTGTATTTGCTACTCTCTCAGTTAATAGTGTTTACTTTTGTTAAATTTTTGGGAAATTTGATTTTTTTTCCCCCCCTTTTTGATCAGAGTACCGGTCTATCACAGTATATCAACATGAAGTCTTTAATAATCTGTATTTAACACAGAGTGGAATAAGTCTCGATTTAGGGGACAAATTAAAACTCGTTCAAGTTTTTGGTCAGTAAAATGCTCCTTTCAGCATTTGATCACAACATCAGTTCATATGTCGTAGGTTTGAACCCCAAAACAGCCAATGTGCCCTTGACCAAGACACTGAACCCCTAGCTGCTTACTCATTGGAAGTTTCTCTGCCTAAAATATAAATTGATTGCAAGAATAAAATACATGACAAGGCACCCCATTGTCTACACTTGTGTAGTGTGTGTGTGTGTGTGTGTGCGCGCGTGCGCTGCTACAGGTACGAGTCCATTCTGTTGTTTATCTGTCTAGAATTCGTGCCTTCGTCTTCCTGTCATGTTGTTGTTTATCCAGCTGTCGGTTTGTGGAACAGAACAGTTGTTTTGTGGGATGGTGAAATCAACTATGTGTTCACACCATTTCATTTACAGAAGATTGTCCAACTATTGACTTGGTGTGTGTTTGTCTTTCATTAGAAACCTCATCCTGTTCAAATTATTACTCACTCCCTTCCCTGTTCTTTTGTTTGCTTCAATTTGGTCTCCATACTTTGAGTTCAATCTGCAACTTTAAGAATTTGAATTTAAAGCTACACTAAGCAAGATATTAAACATAAGAAATACACCATCCTCCACAATTGAGACCCTGTAGAATTACATTATTTACCCAAATAAATAATCTGGTGTCTGGTGTGGACAATGGTGGGAAATCGCAGCGAACAGAAGTGATGAATCAAAACTTTCTCCAAAACAGCACTGATTGAATGCCACATCAATCGCAAGCTGGACTCAAAAGTTCTTTTTCACCGCCTCCATTCTTACCAGCCACTAGGAAGAGGAAATTTATGACCGAGGAGTGGGCACTTTACTGACGTCACGTTACATGACTGGGTAATGAAGTCCTTCAACTTCCAAAAATTCAATTGCAAATTCAATTACCTCCTGCTGCCACCTGGGGTCGCTAAAGAGCTAAATTGTGTAGTGCAACTACATTTACAGACCGGTCTGTTTCTTTAGCCCAAGTGGCTTAGCTTTCATGGTGTACACACACAAATACACATACCACTGTGCTGTGTCTTATGGAGTTTGCACTGAGGTATGTCTCTTATTGCCCTGAATAAAACGTGGTATCTGGAAAACATGCAGGTACGTGCATGTAAACATCCTCACTATGAACAAGCAGAATGGCATTGTGGGTACTGCACTGAAGGTCAGTAAAGAATTTCTTCTGCATCTGTACCTTTCTCTGACTTTGGCATCATCAAAGGCAAAGGTCATGTGGCTGTTCCTGGTCAGTCCAAACTGATAGGCCTTCTCTAGCACTGCTGGGGCCGCAGCTGATCCACAAGAGTCCTGGGGATTGGACATAAGACATGTCAGTCAAAGTGATGGGGTTTCTCCACTTCTGCTGTTCAATTGACACACGTCAATCGAACAGAAACCCTAAGGATTGGTCGAAACACATGTCAGTGAACAGATGCAACGTCAGGACATGGGTGTTGATTGTGCAATTATATTCAGTCTTAGTCTTTCAAGTCTTTTTTATTAATTAATAAGTTGAATGCACTGTTTAAAATCTTTAGATTAGAAGATGAAATCCAGGTAGATTTTCTATAAATGAGGCCTCTGTAATGTAAATATATAAATATAACTTCATTACAATGCACTGCTTCCCTACGGAGTGTCAGCGTTGTCAGACACATTTTAGTTTGAATGCTCTTATTCTTCTGCTCACAGCACAGCACACTCAACTCCTCTCTTCTCCTTGTATTCCCTATTTCTTCTTGTAACAACACATTATGTAATAACACCGCATTATGTAATAACTCGACAAAATGTAATACATTTTCACTTCATTATGTAATAACACCCGCATTTTGTAATAATCTGCCGCATTTTGTAATAAACAGCCTGAACGCAATATGTAATAAATTTCCCCGCATTTTATAATAAATTATTACATATTGTGGTGGTTATTACAAAATGCGGGAGTTGCACTTTTTTATGACAAAAATGTAATAATAAGGTGCATTATGTAATAACCAACCAAAATGGATGTCTTCATCTGTACAATTACAATTTTAACAATTAAGCTAAATATGAAATTAGACCCCTATGACCTGTGGTGCCCCCCTTGGCGTTATAGTTCACTCTGATCTTAGTCTAAATAGCCACATAAAAGCTTTTATTTCTAGCAGGGTTGACTACGGCAATGGTCTTTTGATAGGGCTCCCCAAAAGACCATCAAAAAGCTTCAGCTTATTCAAAATGCAGCTGCTAGAGTTCTTACAGGGACCAAAAGGTCAGACCACATCACCCTGATTCTTAAGTCACTACACTGGCTTTCTGTCAGCCACAGAATTGAATATAAGGAAATGCTTGTTTATAAATCAATACATGGAGTGGGATCAAAATACATTACAGACATGTTTAAGGAGTACACTCCTGCCAGGTCTCTCAGGTCAAGTGGGAGTGGGCTGCTAGTAGTGCCTAGTGCCAGGGCTAAAGTTGGTGAAGCAACCTTTAGTCACTCACTATGCTGCACATCTCTGGACCAGACTCCCTGTCGATATTAAAAGTAGCCTAACCCTCGAAACTTTTGAATCAGGACTCAAAACCACACTGTTCATGGACGCTTTTAGTTAAGTTATTTGAGTTCTTTAAAAAATGTTAAACTTATTTTAAATCTAAAAATCTACACCACTATTTATTTATTCATTGTTCTTATAAATCAATTGTCTTTTCTTATAAATTGTCTATGTATCAATTGCCTCTGTCTTTTAATCTTTGTAAAGCACCTTGAATTGCCACCGTGCTAAAAAAAAAAAGTGCTATAAATAAAGTTATTGAATTGCCTTGGAAGAGGGAGAATAAATTGTAGTGTCTATCACTGGCCACATGTTGAAAGGTAGGCTATGATATTGAGTGTGAATAAAATGTTATTTCTCTGCAAAGCATTGGATTTAGAGTTTCTCTCATTTAGAGTTTACTGTAGAGTAGCTTCTCAACTAATATGAAAAGTGTAAAGATAAAAGCTCAAACCTTTATGCTAATAACAATGTGCTGGTTAGCAATGACAACACTCGCCTAGCAGATAATATTGGTCTTTTCTGACAGGAAAATGTTTTTTTCCTTCACTCTGTTTAACATCATAGGAATGTATTCATAGGAATAGTTCACATATCTGACAAATTTCTATGTTTATTGATTTATGAACAAACTAAGTTGCTGACATGTTTTTTTGGCAAGTTTGAGCATTTTAGAGAAAATTAGCAATAGCTACCAGGCCTGTTAGAAAGTATACATACATACATTTACAATGTGATAATGAGGGAAATTAATAATAATAATAATAACAATAATACAATCAACATTCTTGATGCATATGCTGTCTGGTCATTTAACCAGCCAAGTGGAAGGGTATAACAATGTATGCACAAAACAGAAAACACGTGAATAGAACACATTTTCACAATGTTAATGGGTTAAATTACCACATATTAGAACTAGATGCATGAGCATCATCATGCAGTATATTTAAAGGAATGTTTGATATATATTCAATTAATTTAGCTATTTATTTTTTAACAGATCTGAAATTAACCATTATTGTGACCTGTACCCTTTGGGTCTTATGTATGGGATATGGACAACAGCAATCAATGCGTAAAATGAATTTTGAGTCAGTATGATTCATGCTAGAATGCATAAAATAAACATTGTTGTTATGTTATAACATATGAAGACATCCATTTTGGTTGGTTATTACATAATGCACCTTATTATTACATTTTCATTAAAAAAAAAGTGCAACATTTTGTAATAACCACCGCAATATGTACATTTATTACATATTGCGTTCAGGCTGTTTATTACAAAATGCGGCAGATTATTACAAAATGCAGGTGTTATTACATAATGAAGTGAAAATGTATTACATTTAGTCGAGTTATTACATAATGCGGTGTTATTACATAATGTGTTGTTACACTTCTCTTACTCTTCAGTTATTCTTCTCTCCCCCCTTCTCTTCTCCTTTCTACATGCCTTCTTTCCCCTCTATTTCCTTTATTCCTATTTTAAAAATAAGTCGTAATTTGAGAAACGATTTTAAGATTAAAGGTTGAAAATTAAATCCTCTTTGCAAGTTCAAAGTGAATCTCATTTCTGAGGTGAGGTGAATACAGTTGTGTAAATTTGTCTTGACCACTGTAAATTGCTACTGTAAATATTAAAAACACATAATAATAATAATGTAGTTCACACAGTGACCAGAAGATGCCAGTGTTGTAACACAGAGCCACTCCTCTGACTCTTCACGTCCCATCTACTAGGTAGGTAGGTAGGTACTTTATTAATCCCCAGGGTGAAATTTTTTTGTTACAGCAGCCAGACATAGAATAACACTAAGAAATAAAGCTACAATGGGAATAATAAAATAACAATAATGAATAAAAAATATATAAAGCTATACAAAAAAATATTAAAATACACAGTGCAAAAGTAAAAACAATTTTAACGTGATATCCTCCTCTCCCCCCATCTCTACTTTCCTTTCTTTCTCTTTTCACCTATTTCTTCCTCTCCTTCTCCCCATCTCCTCTCCTAATGCCTTTCATATCCTCCTCTCTTCCCCTCTCCCTTCACTTCTGCTTCTCCTCTCCTGCCCTGTCTCCTCTCCTATCTCCTCCCAACTCTTTGCTCCTCCCAAATCCCATCTCCTCTGCTTTTCTTTCTCCTTCTATTCTCCTCTTTCCTCTCCTGCCATTCTCCCCTATGCTCCCATCTCCTCCTCTGCTTCTCATTTCTCCTTTCATCTCCTCCACTCGTCCCAACTCCTTTTGTCCTACCATCCTCTGCTCCTGACTCCTTTCCTCCTCCTCTCCTCTCCTTCCTAGTCCTCTCTTGATGTATTTCCTTTCATCTCCTCCTCTTCTCTCATCCCATCTCCTCTACTTTCTACTTTCCTCTCTTCCTCTCCCATCTTTGTTCCTCCTCCCTCCATGCCTCTCTTCTCCATTTCCTTTCATCTCCTCCTCTTCTCACCTCCCATTTCCTCTACTTTCTTCTCTTCTCTCTTCCTGTCCCATCTTGTTCCTCCTCCATGCCTCTCTTCTCCCTTTTCCTCTCCTGTCCTCCTCTTCCTCCTCTCTTATCATTTCTCCTTTCATATCCTTCTCCTTCTCTCCTTTCCTTGCTTCTCCTCTCATTTTCTCTTCTCCTCCCACTCCTCCCCTCCCTTTTTGCTTCCTCTCCTCTCCTCTCCCCTCCCCTCCCCTCCCCTCCCCTCCTCTCCTCTCCTCTCCTCTTCCCATCCTTACTCCTCCTCCTCCTTTCCTCCCGTCTCCTTTTGGGATACTTCTCCTCTCCTCTTAAATTCATCTCCTATTAAGTAACAAGGCTGCTCTGCCATGCCTTCAGTGTGTGTGTGTGTGTGTGTGTGTGTGAGACGGAGTGTGTGTGCGCGTCTTAAATCTCTTCTCTTTTGTTCACTTTCAAGTGAAGACATTCCCCACGCCATGACCTTGCTTTGTTACAGCTGACACTCACCCCTTATCATGCTCTGTCCTCATATCCGCTCCTCCTCCTCTCCTCTTCCTCCACCTCCCCCTTTTTTCTCCTTCCCATTCTCCCCACTATCTAACAAAAGGGAGACGTCACTTGTTCCGAAACTCTTTCTTTTCCTCTCCTCTCATCCCTCCCCTCGTTCTGTCCTCAGTGTTTCCATTAAGCTGACAAAAGGCAGGCATCACTCTGTTCAGAGAGACATACCCCTCTCTTCTCTCCTTCCTCCCTCCCCCTCCTTCCCTCTCATCTCTCTCTCCTCTCATCTTCTTTCTCCCTTCTCCCTCTTCCCCTCTCTTTCATGCTCCTCTTCCTCCCTCCCTCTCTCTCTCTCCCATCCTCTCCGCCGTCTTTCCATTAAGCTAACAATAGGAAGACGGCCTTCCATTCAAAGTGGCTTGCCTTTGGTTGGAGGTCACACCAATAGAATCTGAAGTCATTCAGTCAGGTCTTTGTGTGTGTGTGTGTGTGTGTGTGAGTGTAGCACTCGTTAGCGTTGCTAGCAGGCTCTGTGTGGACATCAGAAGTGCCTGGTGTGTTTTGTAGCTTTCAGAAGTACTATTCTGGTGATAATTAACTTTAGTCTTACTGCACAACACAGAGACAAATAAGAAAAACAAATAGAAATTGGCTTGACTAAGCGGCATGATGCTGCTCCATCCGTGTGAATGTTAAAATGAAATTGATATTTGCAAAATGCTATATTAAAATTGAAGAATTGTTTTCATCAGGACCTGCATTGTCAGAGTTCAAATGTGTAATTATTTTAGATTAAATCCTCAAAAACACATAAAAGTGAATGGAAACAGTCAGAAGTCTCAGGTGGTAGCAAGTCCGCAGTGGTTGATTGCTCAGTAACTCAGATTCCAGACTTTTCCAAGACCATTCCATGACATGTAGCATAATTTCCATGACCATTTCCATTTGTCAGAGTCTATTTTTTGTATGTTCAATATGTGATCTGAATGTCCCAGGTCTTATTTATCTTGTCCCTCAGGACCGATGCTATCAGGGCTTTTTTTTTTTCATTCCTCAAAGGCAAGCAGCCAAACTTGACATGAAACATTTCACTGGTTGGAAAAAAAAAGATTATTAACACATTTCAAAGACATTTCCAAATTCCATAACGTTTCCTGGCCTGGAAAACAATTTTTCCATTCCATGACCTTCCCAGATTATCCATGACCGTGGGAACTCTGTAATATGGAGGGAAGTGTGTGAAAGTGTAAGTGTGTGTGCGTTTCTTGTGTGTACCGTGTCGATGCTGGGCTCCTGGGTAACGGTGGGCGGAGCAACAGCGGCAGGTACAGTGGGTGTGGCCTCCTACAGGTCGGGGAGTGCAGCAGGGGTTAGTGACAGCCACACAGCCAATCAGAATGGCTACATTGTTCATGACATGCTCCAAGCCCTCCAATCAGCACCAGCACCAGCCAGGCAGTGATGTCATGAAGGTGAAAGGTCAGAGAGGTTAACGAGAGTTAAGGAGAATGCTTTAGATCACAGCTCCATTTTTTCTCCTGAATCGAAGAATTATTACTCAGTGAAGAATAACAACATTTAACAAAAAGAGATTATTTTAGTGGCTTTTCATTCATCTGACCTCGACTGAATATATACTTGTCAGATTATTGGATTGAGTCACAACTTTCTGTCATTGGCAATAGACAGAAAGCCAGCTTCCACTTTTCTATGTTTTCAATATTATAAATGTATACAACTAAGAAACTACCAAATGGTATACTTTGTATATAACACTCTAATTACACTGTGATTGAGGACAAGGAGGGAGCTAATTTAAGAGTCTAATAATGAGTTAGACAGTTGGAACACAGCCTGATCACAATATCATCAACTAGAATAAGAAATAAAGCAAAGCAATACTGTTTGTGCTTTATTGAACCACTTCAACCTCTAAATTGTTACTCACTAACTATCTGAAGAAACAGAAGTACAGTAGGAGTTGTGACAGAAAAGTTGGGGATAACAAAGACTATATAAGGAGCCTCTTTATTCAAGCCTATGCTGAGACTCTTTTCTGTCAACTTTGGGAACCCCCCCACGCATGCCTATCAGACTCATCTTAAACTACTGAAATGCCAGGTAGCTGAGGAGAACAGACCTCTGTAATCCTCAGATACACAGTGCGGCATCACAAAGCTTTTGAAAGAGGAGGCTTAATGTTTGGAAAATGTGGGGGGGGAAAAAAGGGCAAAATCTACAGTATTGTAAGTGCCTACTACCTTGTAGCACAGCAAATATGATGCCATAAGAACATCCCTGGCCAACTAGCATGTTATGACCCTGTCACTTTCATGGAGTTGTATTTCATTGATTAATCATCGATGAAATACATGTCAATAACCACACCACTGCTGTAACAGTTGGAAGTGTAGAATAGTAAAAAGGTACGGTTATGTGACATTAATGCCAATTGGGTGCCTCCCATTGTTCTGTTCATTCTGGTTGTGACCAGTCTGAACCCTCACCTAGCCAGATGAACCTGTATTTTTCAAACACCTTTCCTTCTTCCAAGTGTAGATAGCCTACAGTAGTGCTATGTCAGTACACGGTAATGGCAGGTCATATATTGTAGATCCCCAGAGCTAGGCTAGCTATAGTTCATCTTTTATGTACAGTAAACATCCTGTCAGCGGCATAGCTGAAAGCTAACTTAAATACTTAAACAGCCTGTTAGCATAAAGAATGACTGAAATTAGACAGCTTTGTTTTTCATTATTATTGTTATTATTAAAAAGAGTACACCTAATTTTGAAACACCAGGTATTGTAAAGCATATGACCTGCAGCTAGTCTAGCACTCTACAAGACTAACAGCATCCCGCTAGCTGCTAGAGCTGGAATATATGACTTACAGCCTGCCATTAATGTACATTAGCATCTAAACACTAACTCAGGATGTGTGCTAACTGCTTGCAGCCTATATTATAAAGCAGATGACCTAACAGCCTATAAAGCATCAAGCTACAGAGCTATAGCTAACCTAGCATAGCGCTGTGGCTCTGTAGTATGATAAACAGCCTTTCAGAGGTGTAGTTTAGCAGGTAACCTACGACAGCTGTAGGGCCTATAATATATTAAATATCTAAATTATAGCTTGCCTAGCCTAATGCTGAGGGTATGAGGTGAATGACTAACTGGCTGTCAGTCTCTTAGCTTCGTGGCTAAATGCTAACCGAGACTGCTTCGTCAGCTAAGAGCTCATAAAGCATAAATGAGCCTGCGTGGCTAGCCTAGCGTAGCCCTGTGGATCTGTTGTATATACTATGACAGGCTGCCAGAGGTGGAGCTTAGTGGCTCAAGGCTAAGGGCACTATAAAGCAGAGTTAATGGGCTGTACAACTGCTGTGTGATGAAGCGCTAAGCTAACATGGCGAGGCCATGGCTGCACTTCATCACATAGAAATAGGTGTGTGTGTGTATGTGAGTGACAGAGAGAGAGTAAGAAAGAGAATATGGTGAGGTATGTGTGTGTGTGTATGTCTGTTTATGTGTGTGCATGTAATTGAAGAAAATAGTCTGGTCAAACACAGGTCACTACCATTATATAGGAAACACCTTCCAATGTCTTATGAATATCCCCCATTTATTGTGTGTGTGTGTGGACGCCTACATTAATTTGAGCCACTTACAATAGGAACGCCCGGAGGCGGTGTGGCTGGGGCTGGGGTTGCAGGATGAGATGTGGGCTTGGACACCTCCTCTTCAGGCGGAGGTGGTGGGGGGGCGAGGTTGGGGCACTGGCCGATGTCGGCGTTGTCAAAGGACACGGGCTGGGAGAAATCTGAGAGACTGGGGGATGGACAGATCGATATTTTACATTTTAGGCGTTTAGCTCTCCTCCACATTGCACCTATAGAGTGAATCACCCAAATTACAAACAACCACTATTGCGGAGGTCAGAGGCCATAGCACCCAGACAATATCTCAATATCACAACCACAGAACCAACATGTAAGAGAGAGCTAGGAAAAGGAAATAAAATATACTATACACTATAATATACTATATACTAATCAGTCATCCTCATGATAACTGCCTCATGAAAACATGAGGACCACACATACACACACATGAATCTGTGCAGGCTCACCAACCGTGAGACAGACAGACAGGCGGTTGAAACAAGGTGACAGATAAATCTCACTCACTCATTCACAGATGAGAGAGGTGTGTACGCATTGTGAGTTATGAATATGTTTATGATGTTGGACAGCTCCATTACTGCTGTTGCTGCTGGGAGAGACGTCGGCTTTATCATCCTCATTATCATCTTCGCTGCGTCCTCCAGCCGTATTAACTAGGCTTTAAGCTCGCGGTGTAGGAGGTCAAGATTAGCCCCGACCACCACCGCTGGGAAACATTACAGGGGAAACACTGAGGGCCAACCAACTTCAGCTCACTGGTCCAATAAATAGTGCAGATAGGTCGACGGTACGTACACGGAGTTGACCATTAGGTTCCATATACACCCCTGGAACGGGACGTTGGCTCTGTTGGACGTCTGCTCCACTTCTGCAGGAATACCACCGAGGAAGAGACGCCGCAAGCTCACAGGCTGGTCGTTGGGAAGCCCCGCCTCCTTCTTGGCCTCCTCATCCACTTGAACTGCAAAGGATCTGGAAACACACGCACAAACACAGGTGTGTGAAAATACATGCACACACGTAGAGATAGAAAGAAACAACCACCATACACACTGACTGTACATGGATCCCACCTCACACTCCCCTTCCACACACACCAACCTGCCAGGCAGCCTCTCTATGCGCAGTGAGTGCTCTCTCCCATCATGCAGTATGCCTAGGTCAGGTCTTCTGATGACGCGTCGTGGGCTGTGGCTGCCGGTAAACACCAGGACCTCCAGAGAGCCTTTGTTCAACATGACTGATAGGTAGGGCTGCAGGAGGAGAGGATGAAGGTTATTAGATGTGTAAATCTGTACCTCCAAACTACTGGAGGTACAGAGGAAAGGGAAAACATCAGATAGATGGATGGGGGAGGGGCCTTGATTTCCACTATTTCCAGAGAGGGGAGGATATTAGATTACATGCATAAATACAACTAACACCAAAATTATAAACTGTGCCAAAAAAGCGTGACCAGAATATGACATTAAAATCAAAACGGCAACTCAGTAAGGATACTAACAGGGAGAGGAGCAGCAAACATTTTGACCTTGAGTAGATGTTGATATGACGGTCTGCACCAGCACTGAAAACCGGTGTGAGTATAGAACCAAATTCAAAGTTGAAACAACGTCTGTAGTCGTCCAGAGCTGCTACCTGCATCATTTCATGAACTCGGGACCTAAAAATCTTTCTGATGTTTTTGACTGGGCCATAATATCATATCATTTCGTGCTTGTTTTGGGTTGGCGTTGAACTTGTCAAACGCTTGCCGGGATGAGGAGATTAGATGAGAAGTGAAAGGAGACAAAAATGAAGGAGGAAAGAGAGGACACTAGAGAGCGAAGAAAAGACAACGGAGAAAGGGACGGGGGTGAGCAGGGGGAGATGTGGGGGTATATGAGGAGAGGAGGAGGAGGAGGAGGAGGAGGAGAGGATAACAAGAGATGAGAGGAACGGAGAGGAGAGGATAATAGGGGAAAGAGATGAGAGGGCAGAGAGCAAGACAGAGAGAGAGAGAGAGAGGGAGAGAGAGAGAGAGAGAGAGAGAGAGAGAGAGAGAGAGAGAGAGGTGCTAGAGAGCAGCGGTGCAGGGTCAGGCTAATTTGAATTTTAATTCACTGTGTGCCAGAGGGCGAAGTGGGAGACAATTTACCACCTGAAAATGGAATTTCAATTTGAGGTCGGGGACAAATTGAACTGAGATGTAGCTACAACATGCCTCTCGCTGCGCCGTCACATACACACACAGACACGAAGGCACACACACATGAAGGTACACACACAGGCAAACGCACATGAACACAGACAGATGAGTGTAGACACAGATAGACACACATGTACACACCAACACACGTAAATGCACACACATATACACACACACACACACACATACAGAAACATTAGCACAAAGCCAAACACACAGCATGTGCACACTGTGTAGCTGCATGCCTGCAAACACCCATACACACAGACTCATACATAAAACTGTATGTACACACACACACACACACACACACACACACACACACACACACACACAATTAGCTCTGCTACCTTCAACCTTTCCAATCCTGTACCCTTTGAAGTCTATAATTTCAACCATGTGTGGTTATAATCTGTCCCTGTTTTGGTAAACCACTCTTGCATCTCATATCTCCACACTAACACCAGTGGGTGGAGCTGATTTGATACTAACATGAATCACTCATTCTATATTTATTACATTATAACGTTGACACGATGAATTCTCTGACTCCTGACAGCTAGCATCGCGGAGAGGTGAACCGCTGCTGTGAGCCAGGGTTCCCACACTCAGAATCAGAATCAAGGACTTTTCAGGGACCTTCAATGTCTTGTTTGATGAACTTCAGGGACTTTTGGGGTAAAGACGTGACATCACAGAGACCTTTTACTCTTGATCTTGGCGAGTCAAGAAATCTCGGTGAAATCATTCAAACCGCTGCTACGTCGAAGCAAATCACAGGCTTTTCTTCAGGATGCTTAGTGTCGATCATATTGAAGGATTCGGGTTGGATATTTTAATCAAAAGTCAAGTACTTTCAAGGTCATCTGTTCCTTTCCAAAGATGTTGAAGGGTTGATTTCAATTATTTATCAATCCTGCAAACCTTCAGTGATATTCAAGGACCTTGGAAATCCTTTTCAGCATTGTGTATACTTGTTGAACCACTCGAGTCTGACGTTGTTTACACTTGCTGCTACATCTGCCCTCCCTCTCTCCTTTTGACTCCTCCTCTCCTCTGCACCTCTCTTCTATCACTCCTTCCACAGATGCTAGACCTTTTCCCCCTCCCTCTCTCTCCCTCCTCCATGTCATTTTTTCTCCCCTCTCTCCTTCTTCTCTGTACTGTCTTCTATCCTCTTCCCTCTGTCTCTCCCTCTCTCCTATGCCCTCTACCACTACCACTTTTCTCTCCTCTCTCCACCTCTACTCCTTTCCTCCTCCTCTCCTCTCCCCATTGTTCTCCTCTATCCCCCTATTTCTCTTCTTTTCAGCTCTTTTCTTTCTCCTCTATCTTTTCTTTCACCTCTAAATCCCTCTCTTCTATCCCTCCATCCTTTCTCCCCTGTCCCCTCCTCTCCTCCATCTCTCTGTCCCTCTCTAAAACATCCATTAGTCAGGGCCAAGTTGAGATGATGGTGTTTTTAACCTCGCTTAACCTTTCTCTCTCTCTCTCTCTCTACACACACACACACACACACACCCTGCCTGCCAGCATAGTTAGTAAAAATAGATTTATGCGCCCAACAACCAGTGATGATGGATAAGCTAGAAGTAACCCTCTGTCCTCTCTCTCTCACTCACACACACACGCACACACACACACACACACACCAACAAACATATACACTATCAATTCTGCATTCATGTGAGCAACCTGCTTCCTTAGCACATTCACAAACAGACCCACTGAGACACACACACACACACACACACACACACACACACACGCCGGTGTTGCCGATAGACATAAGATGGATTTATAATAATATATAACAATGGATTTATATACGTATGAATTATTAGAATGAAAGACGGCAGTAACTAGCTAGCATAAAGTGTGTGTGTGTGTGTGTGTGTGTGTGTGTGTGTGTGTGTGTGTGCATGCGTGCATGTGTGTGTTTTGGCCCAAAGACAATCCAATCAGCCCAGTTGCCAACAAATGCAAATCTCATTAATATGCACTCATGGAGACTTCATTCACTTAGGAAAGCATGTGTGTGTGTGTGTGTGTGTGTGTGTGTGTGTGTGTGTGTGCATGCGCATGTTTGTGCACAGCTAAGACAGCAAGCTACTCCTATAGAGAGATAGTCAGAGGAGGGGAGGTAGAGCAGGAGGAAATGCGTGTGTGTGTGGCTGTGTGCATGCATTTAGCTATGTGCTTGTATATGTGTATATGTGCATGGACAAAAGTGTCTGTCATTATTTGCAAGTGTCAATGCATGTGTGTGTGTGTGTGTGTGTGTGTGTGTGTGTGTTTTGGCCCAAAGACAATCCAATCAGTCCAGTTGCCAACAAACGCAAATCTCATTAATATGCACTTATGAAAACTTCATTCACTTAGAAAAACGGTTTGTGTGTGTGTGTGTGTGTGTGTGTTCAGCCCACCTCTCCCGACTGTCTGCGTCTTCTCTTGGGACTGAAGTGCTGTGTGTTCTGGGCCTGGGGAGCAAAAGGTTTCAGAGAAATACAATAAATATAAAACATAGGGGGAATAAATGCATTTTATAAACATTTGACATAAATTGAAAATATAGAAAACTGAAAGAAAGTGACTTCATAAGAAAATTCAGACTTCAAGACTGAAGGATGTAATCTTTTTCAACAGTGACCCAGCTATTGGCCACACACTTTTTTCCCTGTTTTTCTCCTGGTTACGCTGTTTACATGAACCTTTGATACCTGTGATTGAGTCTCCCTGTTTCCGTGAATAAACCAATTAACACAGTATTCCTGCCCACCTGTGGTTTCCCGCCCACAGACTGAACGCTATGAGAAGGTCTGCCTGCCAGCTGCTTTCTCCCTCTTCCACTGAGGTTACTTCTAATACAGTGGTAAGAAATGCTGATCCCAACAGTAATAGTAAGCGCTGCATCAAAACGGACCCTTTAACTGTGTCAGAGTTTGTGGAGACGAAAAAAAACAAAAGCGAAAGGAGTGAGATGTTCCCGCGCCACAGCGACCTGTTTAATATCGGAGTAAGTGTCTTGGAGTGTCATTGGAACACCACTTCTCGAGTCCGTCTGACCTCATGGTAACTCGTGGGGAAACATATAAAAAAAGGGGGGTATACTCCGGTTGGATAGGCCCAGTAAGAGGATTTGAACTGGGAAAAATCCAAGACGCATCAAAGATCCAATCACACAAACCTCGGCAACCAAGCGTAACAACTAATATTCAAGATTCAATAGTTCCAGCAATTTGTTGCCATAATCACTATGTTACCACTAGAGGTATGCTAAGGTGTTAGCATGGAGCATCAGAGCCAATGATCTAACAGGGACACATGGATGATTTCTCCCTCCAAAAACTGTGTATTCCGTTAATACACAAAGCTACACATTGTGCTGTTGCCTACGTTAAGAGAAAAGCTAAAGAAATTGTGTTAACATTGCAGCATTATGTTTTCAATCATGAGATTTGGGACTAGAGTGATTTGTACAGATTTCTAGATGCACTCTATGAACAGGTGAAACCCAAACCTGCAGGCCGACTGGCGAAGCCTCGCCCACCGCCAGCAGGATGGTCCCGGTGTCCGCCAGAGTGCTGAATGACAGGCTGATCTCCGTGGCGACCGCCAATGAGAGGCCGGCCAGCTCCATGTATCCGGGCTTCGAGAAACTGACCGTGTAGAGGTTCTAAAACAGACACAAAGAAACAGACAATATAGATTTTTTCTTTTTAGTAAATCACATTCAGATGGAAAAGTACTGGAGGTAACACAAAACACTGAGCTTGGTTGAAACTTGACATACACACACTGTTATACAATAACCAACAATGGCTACCATTTCAACCACAATGACCTCTGGTTCTGAAGTGGAAATGCACTCACAAACACACACAAACCTTTGTTTTTGTAGTGTGGCAGAATGATTGGTGAAGGATGGGCAAAGACAGAATAGATGAATATAACGACTCCCATTCTACACACACTCAACCTTGGGCCTTTATATACCGTCACACACACTTTATGCACTTTAAATGAAATGAAAAAATAAAGTTGAAACTTTAATAACAACGTCAGTTTTGAAGCCAACTGTGTTTGCATTTCTGACCTTCGCTCTCTCACTCTCACTCTACCTCTTTCATGTCTTGGACAAGGCCCGTTTGTTTTTTTTGAACAAACTGATGCATAAATGAACTGAGAGAGAATGGCAAATGAGGAGAGCAAGAGACACCGGCAAAGAGAGAAGAGAGAGAGGATCAAAAATGGGGTAGACCAGAGGTACAGCTTGTTCAGGTCACACACACCTCAGGATCTTTTCACAACTCATACTCAACTTCACAACTCATACCCTCTGTTCACTCCTACACACACACACACACACACACACACACACACACACACAAATGTTACTATATAACTGCAAAATACATGTAGTATCTTACTATATAACTACTAAATACATATATACTCTAGATCTACGTATCTAGTATAGATGATCGTTCATAATTCTATGTTACACATGTCTATAAGTCTTACCGCTGTTACCTCCATTAGTGATTCCAGTACTGAATAGGTTAAATCTACTATTAGATTAAATCTACTATATATATAACAAGGGTTGGGTAGGTTACTTAAAATTCTTACTACATACTTAAAATGTATTCCATTACAGTTACTAGACACCTAATCAAATTTGTAATCAGTAACATAATCTGATTACTTTCAGATTACTTTGCCATATTTGAGGCATAAAGGTACTGTAAAACCTCCAATAGTGTCTGAGGCCGTTATTTACCTCAACAAAAGCGACCAGACCTGTTAGAGACAGGCAACTACTACTACTCTTTAAATAAATAATAATAATAATAATGAATACCAGGCCTCTATTAAAGACATTATTTCGTTTGGCAGGTCCAAAGTATCCGGTATGCCTGAAAGTGATAGAATTCACTGTTATTCAGTAAAGAATTGTGCTCCTTGCCTTTTTAGACCAATAACCTAATTATATTACTTATTTTTGGTTATAGGCTATAAATATATTATTAATTTAGACTCCTTTCTGGTAATACTGACATATTTTGTTCACCCAGCTTTTACTGTGGACTGGCATTTATTTATGCAGACACACGACGAGATTCAGACACTATTTGAGACCCAGTCTTTACTGGAAGTTTTACTGTAAAGATAAGAAAATGTTAAAAATTACAAATTACAGGTCAGGAAATTATTTCAGGTTTGCACACAAACTCACTAGTTAAATGTCCTTCCGATTTCACTCCCTTTCACTTTAAAAGCTATTCCCAGAAGGAATCCTCTAATACAAGTATATTTTTTTAGGTATATAACAGAATACATTTACAATGTATATTATATACATTTAGAAAACGTAATGCTGTTACAAGTATTCTGTTACTACCCAACCCACTATATAACTACAACTATACAGTAAGTGGACAGTCTTACCTCTACATTACATCCTTTAGTAACTCCAGTATAATCTGAACTATTGAAGGGGGATTAAATGTATTATTTTACTATATAACTACAACACACATGTTATAGACATCCTACAGAAAGATAGTCTTACCTCTACATTACATCCTTTAGTAACTCCAGTATAATCTGAACTGATGAGGAGGTTATATGGCGTTCTGGAAACTTCAATGTCCCGAAGACAGCCTGCATAGCGCCTCAGAGTCACCTCTGACCTATAAAGAAACAATAATAATAATGTTTGTTATCTCACACAATAATATACATATCACAAGAAATTTCACTCTCCTTAACAGTGTAACATTATAAAAACATTGCCAGTATAGTGTTGAAGCCAGAGCGTGATGTATCCAGAAGCATAGTGGAGCCTGGCTGGGATCAACAAGAATAATCAGAATATGACGTTTGTCCATACTGCCTTAAATGTAGGATAACCAGCCAGAGCATAGAGCTGGGATTTGATGTGGTACTCCTGAAGTCACCAGGGTGCCTCGACTATTTTGTAGCATGCATATTTCTAAATAGCTTGGTTATATGTGGCTCCTCTCATCCAGTTGGTCCTAGAATGTATCAGGCAAGTCAAATGACAAAACAAAATACTAACTAAACGAAACGAAACGAAACTTAAGAAAAAAAAGTCAGTCTTAGCCCTGAAATGGACTACAAGTTCCAGAAATGTGCACCACAGGGCGGTTAAGCATCTAGTCTGCTGGAAGATGCCACAACACGACCACAACAGCTCAATGTTTTGTGCCGGATTGCAAGCTCTGAAGATATTTTTGTCTTGACTTGACAAGCCTGGCTAGCTTTTTCATTATCCAGCCTCTACGCAGCAAAAACATGGCCTGACGACAAGCTACACTACTATAAATGTCTAGATTTATAATGATTTCACCTCCACAAACAACTTTTTTATCATCGTGATTGGTCGGGAGCTAGCTAGTAGTTGTCATGGAAACATCAGTACCTGACAATGAAAAAGCTTGTTTTTCAATATTCATGATAAATGGCAATTATAGTCACACAGACGATTACATGGGAAAAAAAACTACCAGAACCATGGTACCACGTGATATTACAGCTCAGATGCTAACCTTGGCCAAGATAATTAATCTTTCAATTTTAGACCAAAAAACTTTTTTTCGAAATACTTTTTCCTCTATAAATGTCAGAAATTCCACCTTGAATGATGATGTCCTGAGCCGCAAGGACAAATGTCAAATTCAGACAAACACAGTGATTTCAAGCTGCCGTGTGGAAGAGCTTGAGGCGCGTAGGCCAGCCAAGGTGCACGCGCACACATACACACACACACACACACTGAGCATCAGAGTGCCTCGCCTCATGCAGAGGGTGATTTACAGTAAACTTGGGGAAAAGAATCTGACTAAAATTCAGATTATCAGTAACAGTTTTTTACCTGGCTTGCATGCTGTAGAGACAAAACATGATATTACAGCATTAGCACACTGAAGAACAAACACAGATTTCACTAGTGACTCATCTCACCTAGTCAGGTTTTCATTACCAGCATCTTTGTAGCCTACGTTGGGCTCAGTAAGTAGTGGTGACAAACTAACCAACTTGTTCAATTTAAATAAAGAATTTATTTATATTAAAAAATAAGATCTGCTGGCAAACGGACAGTTTGAAGAATCCAATCATTGTTTGTTGTAAACAGGATGATTATACCTGGTCAACAATTGAATCTGTTAACTTTATCAGTAATCAGCCTTACTTACAGCTTTACATGCGGAAATACTACTTTTGTACTTTCTCATTATTACTCATTAGAAAGACAGAAAGTACTTCCGTAAAACAAATCACGTCTGTGTGTGTGTGTGTGTGTGTGTGTGTGTGTGTGTGTGTGTGTGTGTACCTGTAGTTTCCGATGGTAGGCAGCCCTCCAAAGTAGATCTTCTGGTTCTCCCTGAGGTTCAGACCAGTAGCCGAACTCTGAGATGTGACCACCATCTTCTCCTCAGCACCGCTGTCAATATCCACTATGCTCACCGTGGCTTTGGACATGGAGACAGGCGGGGATAGTTAGTATTTGGTTATCTGTGTGTGTGTGTGTGTGTGTGTGTGTCTAAGGTAAAATCCAGTAGCAGGCCCCTCAGTGCTACACTGCTGTCTTTTCTGACTACACTTCATCATTGATTTGATTATTGATTTGTTCCTTCATTTACAAACTGCTAATAGATTGTGTGCATCGATGTATTGATGTCTGTGTGGATACTTTCTTTCTATGAAATAATGGGCTGTCTTTGTATGTAAAACACAATTTTGGGACAAGTAAAAAGACATACCTAATTTTGTGTAGTCTAATCTAACCTAGTGTAATCTAGTCTAGTGTAATCTGGTCTATTCTAGTCTATTCTAGTCTAGTCTAATCTGGTCCATTCTAGTCTAATCTGGTCTATTCTAGTCTAGTCTATGCTAATCTGGTCTATTCTAGTCTACTCTAGTCTAGTCTAGGCTAATCTGGTCCATTCTAGTCTATTCTAGTCTAGTCTGGTCTATTCTAGTCTAATCTGGTCTATTCTAGTCTAGGCTAATCTGGTCCATTCTAGTCTATTCTAGTCTAGTCTGGTCTATTCTAGTCTAATCTGGTCTATTCTAGTCTAGGCTAATCTGGTCTATTCTAGTCTTGTCTAATCTGGTCTATTCTAGTCTAGTCTAGTCTGGTCTATTCTAGTCTAGTCTAATCTGGTCTATTCTAGTATATTCTAGTCTAGTCTAATCTGATGTGATCTACTCTAATCTAGTCTGGTCCAGTCTAGTTTTATCTGATCTAGTTTAATGTATCTAATATTATCCAGTCCAATCAAATTTAATTGAGTCTAATCTGGTCTAGTCTAGTCTAGTCTGATCTAAAATCATCTCCTGTCCTCTCCACTAATCTTGTCTATTCTTTCGTTGATTAACCAGGTATCCACGTGTGTTATGTGTACCTTGTTTCTTGTTGCGGGACATAGTGAGGGATTTCCAGTGGCCGTCGTTGTGGCGGCTGGCTGATGTGGCACCGCCAACCCCTGACCCAAGGTCAAAGGACGCCTTCACCTTGCCCTCTGACAGCTCCAGGGACATGAAGTCCTTCTGCAGAGAGAAGGTAGTGTGAGGTACAGTTTAAATCAAACAGTATTTCGTCATCGGGTTGAAAACTTTTCAGGAGCCAAGAAAAACATCCTTGTTTTCAGCTTGATGACGATGCAATTGGAGTTAAAATAAGAAAATGACCAAATTTAGACTCATGGGATTTCACATGACAACAGCAATTTGTATCAATATGACCCTCCCAACATTGTTTTTTGAACTCAAAGTTGATTTACTCAATAACACTAAACTTTCATACCACTTGAATGGTTTCCCCTCTCGACTCACTCTACATCGCCTCTACCCTGACCTCGACCAGGGTTGTTTAGTGGGGTCGACATACCTGGATCGACCCGTTCACACTGATGGTCGACTGTTTATGTACCAGTGCCCTCTTACCAAATCGTCAGTAGCCATGTACATGAGCAGGGCCTCGGAAGAGAAGGTGCGGAACTTAAAGGTGATGGAGGAAACGTTGGGGTTCCACCTCGTTGGCCGTCCCACAGCAGCGTAGCCCTCCCCGTCAAACTGGACCGTCCCCTCACTGTCTGAACGCTGGGGGCTGACGAAGCAGAAGGGGATGGAGATAGTCTGGTTTATTCAATTGCAAAGTGAATATAAGTACATTTTTGAAATGTCTAAAAAACGTTCAGGAATAGTTTTTATTTGATATGATATTGTTCTTTGGCATCAGCGATTGTTGGTCATATTTCATGCTGTCGGAAAATACCCGCACACTGGAATGATGCTCCCTCAGTGTTTATTCAGAAGTTGTTTCGACATTTCGGTATTTTCCTTCTTTTTTTATTGATTCACGCTGCAATACCAAGCACCTGGCCTACTTCTTTTTGGATGTGCATACATAATGTTCTTGCTACCTGCTGTCTGAAACAGAAATGCACTCGGCAATATTCTAATGCACCAACTGTATGGAGTCAACACAAGGCCAGAAAGTATTGTAAACGTAAGTGAAGTATTGTAAACAAAGAAAATATAAACTATCACTTAATTATTAAAAATTATCACTTTTTGCACTTACGATACTTTACTTTTGCGTTTACTTTGTGGCCTCTTTTTGACGTGGGGGTGGGGTTAGAGGAGTGGGTGTGTCAGAGAGAGGAAGAGGTGGGGTTTGGCATGCCAACCGCCATGATTCAAAAAACAGAAGAAGAAGAAGAGGCTTGAGAACACGGCATTAAAACATCATGGTGGATCGGAGCAGTGGTGGTTCGAGGCCCAATGCTTCCAATGCAGGATCAGTATAGGTCCAAATATTTGCTTGTCAAGCAGAAATCCACTTTTTTTTGTACTCACCATCTGACCAATATTTAAGACATGTGGGGCCTGTGCAGATCATGTTTGAAAAATAGTTTTGGACCATTTGCAATGTGCAACTTCTGATTTTTCTCCTGGGTTTATTACACAAACTTTTTTTCTCTCTGCATATTCTCCCAGAATCGAAAGCCTTTGGTGTGACATCATTACAAATATCTTTTATGACGTTTTACACAGTCTTGAGGAGGAAGGGTTACTTGATCCAACCAACAGCCTGCAGTTGTTTTGTGCTCAGTATGTGTTCCTGCCCTGCCTCCAGACCAACCTTGATTCCTTCACCAATGGGTGGAATAACCATCCTCTGCGTACAGAGGGAAATTTGTCCCCCAACCAAATGTGGGAACTGGGACTCATTCAAAACCCTGTCATCCCTCCAGACAACGTGGAGGTATTGGCCATGACTGAAGTCTGTTCTGTGCCATTTAATTCTTAATTAATTGGATTCATTCTTAATTTAATTTTAGTCCATTCTAAGGCAGTTCATGTGTTTTTTACCTGATTTAACATACTGATAAAGCATACATTTCTCTTTTTTTTTTAAATCGATACAAACTGTTTTTTTTTGTATGTGCAAGACCATGAACCTGACACTGACAGGTTTTTTGAATCGTGGCAATCTTGGCATCCTAAACCCCACCTCTTCCTCTCTCCGACACACCCACTCCTCTAACCCCACCCCCACGTCAAAAAGAGGACACAAAGTTTTGTAAATGCAAGAAAAGTTTTGTAAACGCAAAAAAGTTTTGTAAACGCAAAAAAAGTGATCATTTTTAATAATTAAGTGATAGTTTATATTTTTTTTGTTTACAATACTTCACTTACGTTTACAATACATCATTATGTTTACAATGCTTTCTGGCCTCGTGTTGACTCCATACACCTGCACACAAGTACGACTGGTGCCTTGCACATGTGGGAGCAACAGCGCTATGATATTTCTGGCAGGTTGTGGTTGGACGTCATCTTTTATTCGCCAAAATGCATTTCCATCGCTATCTAACATGAGATGCAACTTTAAGGACCTCATGGGGAAACTGGGTCGTTGTTGCAGCAGAATTAGTACAATTCAGCAGAGAAAAATAGAATCCAAATAGTGTGAATGAAACTAAAACATGTTTAGTAAAAATATGAAAATATATGAATTGTGTATATGCAGTGGTGTGCAAAACCCCAGCAGTAAACTGAGAAAGAAGAAAAAAAAATGAATGGAAAATATGTGTGATATGAAAAGTGTGAGCGCATGTGTGTGTGTGTCGGTGTGTGTGTGTGTGTGTGTGTTCGTGTGTGTTCATATACCTGACCACACAGCCCTTGCAGTCTCCCTGTCTCTCTCTGTAGTTCCACAGTCCAATGGGTTTGTTATCCAAGTAGGTCTCCCCCATGCAGCCCGTGAAGGTGGTCGTCCTCACTGCATCCGCTTTCTAAAAGACAGAGAGAAATAATAATGAGGAAAGAAATAACAAAAACACAGGATGTGTTTGGAGGGTGACACAGGTGACAATTACAAAGAGATCAATAATGGACGATTAATGAATTAAAGATGCAATTAATTTTCTCTAATTACCATTTCTTTAATTAAAATGTATGTATATAAAGGAAAGCTTTGAAAGCCAGAGATCTCAAGCACCCGGTGAAGTAATCAGTGAGTCATTGGTATTGATCAACAGATATATCATGGTTTTACTTTCATTGCCTCATAAAACATAAATCAAAATGACTTGCATCTGATGATTGATGTTACTATAAAATGTTACCGCAGCTCGATAGAGAGACAGACAGACAGACAGACAGGTACCTTGACGGTGCCCAGTATTCCTCCCACGAACAGGTAGGCGTTCTGGTCGACGTCCAGGATGGTGAAGGCGGAGGGCGAGTTGGCGCTGGCCGGGGTTGGCATCATACCAGCCATGGAGCCTTCCAATGGATACACTGATATGGTACCATTCAACCCGTTACTAGTGAGAGAGAGGCGAGGGAGAGTCACATAGGGATAGAGTGTGTATAGGGGTGTTTTGTTTGCCACTCTGTATTTCTTTGTAGACATTTCCAATAATTGAATGTGAGGAACCACTTGGAACCAGCCTTTATGAACCCTCCGCGCTAAAGATGAATGGAGAAAACACTTTGTGGAACCACAGTGCAGCGGTGGGACCTCTGAGCGTTATAGTGAAATTAATCTTCCACCTTGTAATTTGTTTTTACAGCAGAAATGGCATTTCTACGGCATGCAGGGGCACATTTTTAGACCGACAGAGTGTGTGCGATACCCCTCGGAACGAGCCTCGGGGAAATCTCGAGCACAAAAAAATGCATGGCCGAGGTGGGACCTTCCGAATGCGTTTTGTGTAGTGTGATCTGTACGCAGCAAAACCTCAGCTTTCAACGGAGAAAAATAGGAGCCACTAGATTCCAATGTTTCAATGTAATGATGTGGCAAAGGCTGACGAGGCTGCGAACTCTTGATTTCCCAGGTGAAGCCTAACATTTTCTTCAGGGCATGAATACAATTTCGTCTTGAGGTTAGGCAGCAGGTTGGTGGGTTGGCTTGCTGTTGCTGTTTTGGTTAGATTAGGTTATGGCGAGGCTTAGACTGATGTATCAGTTTGCCAAATATATGTGATGGAGGTTCCTCTGTGACCGCAGGTACATAAAAACCTGTGAAACCTACATGAATCCTGCATGAAAGTTTTGCACATTTATTAATCTAATTGTTCAATAATGTTTTTGGTAAATTCATCCTTTATTTAAAGGCCTAATGTATCCCAGAGTTTCACTACCATTGACCAGGTGGGTGGGTCACCCTGCCTTAAGAAGTCTGGTACCCTGAATCCTTGATCATTTTTTGGCATGAAAATGATCAAATTTAAAGATATTGAGTATTGACACAAAATATCAGTATTCAGTATCAGTATTGGCCTTCAAGAAACCATATCGGTTGAACCCCAGTTACTAACAGGGTACCCCCAGGATTCTCCAAGTTAAATTTAAGACTTTTTAAGACCTTTTTAATACCACTTAGAATGAAATTTAATGCCAACTTCACGGCCATACTGGCAAAAGTATGAAGGATATAATGGAAAATCAGTATGGATTTTAAGCCCTAGAAAATAATTATTTACCAAGTACTTGAATTTAATAAAACATGTTATTATAATACTCACATTAATATTTAATACACAATAGCTTTGTGAGTGCCCTTCACATGATCAGCGACAAAAACGCTCGGCGCTGGCATTCATTTCCTATCTGGCAAGCGTCGCCGCCGAACCTAGCGTCGCCGCCGCCCTCGGCGTTCTGCGCCCTGGGCACAGACACTGGGAGACCCCCTGGCGCTGCGCTCAAAGTTCAACTTTATTCAACTTTGACCTTTGCGACGCGCAACCAATCACTGGAATCTAATAGCTCTTAGTTTGCTATTCATTAGTGATCGGGTTAGAGATAGAGAGCAATGGGAAAGAGAGGCGTTTGATATCATAGCCGCGAAATTTAAAAAAATATATAGAAGAGAAACTTGTTTTATGTGTGTCGGAGCATCCCGAATTATACAACATGACCTTAAATCATACCATGATCTGACTAAAAAGTCTGTATCATGGAATGATGTCGGTTTACAGATGAGACTACCAGGTTGGTTGACAGCTTAGTACAGGTCGTATATGCAGCCAGTCTATATTCACTTCTATGGCTGTGCTAGTATGATCATTGGTGATGTGGTTAGCTACAGTCACCGGCTGATGCGGGTGACGCTGATCCTGTGAAGGAGTCTCGTCCAACCTGACGGTGATGCCGACGCTTTGCGCGGATCATGTGAAAGCCCCTTAAAACGACACTTGCCCATTCTGAGACGACGAGCTAGCTTGTTAGCAGCACACTGCACGGTCAAGAACATCAATACACTGACGTAAACATTACCTGTACTGTCGTAATGTCCAAGACACACCAAACAGAGTAAATTGTAACGTTACACACAAAACATTTTATACATTTGACAGTTATTTATGACGTTACGGTATTTATTTGATCCTACAAAAGGACAACAAAAAAATGTAAGACCTTTGCAAACAAAATTCAATACTTTGTAAACGAAATTGAATACTTTTAAGGCCTTATTTTGAGAATATTAAATTCAATGCTTTTTTAATACTTTTAAGACCCCGCGGGTACCCTGTACTAACCCTAACGTGTGTAACATCGGTATGACTCTAAAGGAAGCCATTCTAGTCTATTCTAGTCTAGTCGAATCTGGTCTATTCTAGTCTAATCTGGTATATTCTAATATATTATAGTCTAGTCTAGTCTAATCTGATGTGATCTACTCTAATCTAGTCTGTGTGAGAGAGTTTATGAGTCTGTGTGTAACATCACTATGCCTCTAAAGGATGCCAGTTTTCCAAGGTAAACTGTAAAATGTGACTATTCTTTGTATTGCATCCATGTTCTTGTGATGTATGTTTTCATAAGAAATGTGGCATCCGTACCTGTGAGACTGAAGAAAGTATGCGTGTATGCATGTGTGTCCATGTTTCTTACCGATAGGCTTCTATTCTGTGCCAGTTCCCGTCGTGGATGGTGAGGTGGGGGTATTCAACCCTCCCCACACCTGAACCCACGTCCCAGAGGAAGCTCACTTTCCCCTTACGCATCTCTAAGGCCAGGAAATCAACCTGAGAGGCACAGGACACTTTTAGGTACGTCGTATATCATGCACACACACACCTGCAGAAGCACAAACACACACAATAGTTGCTGCAGTGTCTGACATGTTCTTACTGGCTTTTCTCACCATAATATTGGTGATTATGTAGTATTTCATAGTACAAGTTTTCAAAACAAATAATTCATCTTCACAACATGGTTTGACATTTTGTAAAAAGTTAAAGAAATTAATTGGCGAAAGAAAAGATGGAGTAAGAGGAAGAAAGACTGAAGCGGTGAGAGAATAATTTAAAGGTCCAATATTATAGGAATTCAAAAAAACGCAGTACCACCCAATCACCCAGGATGCATGTTAAAGGACTGCACCGACTTTTTTTGGAAATTGGCCTGTTGGTCAACTTACCCTTTATGTGACGAGAGAAAAAACAACAGCAACTCCGGATTACTAAAAGATCTACCTTCTTATGTTCGATAACGCCAGTTGCCTACGGGCACTTAGCGAGACACGAGATGAGACACAGGAGATGATTTTGGCGGTGCTACTATCATAACAAGTTCACCAACGAGCCAATTTACCAAAAAGGTTTGTGTAGTCCTTTTAATGTCAGGCGGGCAGGAGGTCTGGGATTCAAGGGGCACAAAGGCTGAAGTCTCAAGAAGTGGGTTTTCACAGTAATCAGCAGTATTCTGTCTTATTACGTATGTATTAAAAATAATCAGAGAATTTTGAGCATATGCTCTCATCTGGATGCTGTCTCTGAGGTATAGACACACACACACACACACACACACACACACACACAAATAGACACGTTTCATTCTGGTCTCTCCGTGGTAATGGCGATTATTAATTAGCACACATCACAGATCAGAGGGCAACATCGTTATTATTCAACGATATTACACACTAATAGGGAAATGTTAGAAGTACACACACGCACACTCACACACACACACACACACACACACACACACACGCACACACACACAGTATTATTATTCATATAGTGTTATGCACTGTTAGAGAATATTAGATAGTCACATATTAAGACAAAACACACACACGCACACACACACTTCCCAGTCGGATGGAGCAAAGCAATGATTTCTCAGGGGAAATCAGACCAAAGCGGATAGCAACATAAACTTGCTGTTAATTGCTGCTGCTCGTTAGGACACACACAGAAGCACACGCATACACGCACGCACACACACACACACACACACACAGTGGGATTGTGTTGATAGGTGGGCTAGTGAGTAGAAGCAGAGACATATTAATTATTGAGAGAGAGAGAGAGAGAGAGGGTGCTTGTGTGTGTTTGTATGGTGTGTGTGTGTGTGTGTACAGATTTAAGTATGATAAATGCTACACAGTGTATGGTATTCCTCGACATCATAATAAATATGATTAATGTTCTAATATGAAAATTTGAAAAAAAATAATAAAAAATAAATTTGGTTGGCAACATTTTCTAGTCTGTCAGCAATAATACTCTGTACCAGAGCCGAGTCTGACTGGGTAGTACCAGAGCCATGAAGACAACAGGCTTAATGAGCGTGTGTGTGTGTGTGTGTGTGTGTGTGTGTGTGTGTGTGTGTGTGTATCTGTGTGTGTGTACACAGAAGTGGATATACACACATATTTAGCAGAGCCGAGGTAGAAGAGCAGGTTATCGGCCGTGGTGGTTTTGACGTGGAGGACGATGGTGTTGTACCTCCCTTTCCTGATGTCAGGGCGGTAACTACGGAGACAGTCGCCACCCGATGACACCGACACTTTGATCTGGGGAGAAAGGGGGAGAGAGTTGCTTTTTGAGGGATGGAACCAGAGGGGCTAAGTTCAAGCAAGCTTTATAGGACGGCCAAATCATGAAGTTCACCTAACTTTGATTGTATTCACCATGGTTTTACTATATGCAGCTAGTATTGGCACAGTGGGTTAAAGATAGCCTCGACTCATCTGCAGTGTCATATGGCTTTCACACACACATCAGCTTTTAATAACCTTTTCTACCTATTACCTAAATCCCTGGGGAGTAAACCCACTCAAACTCAAGTTTATCCACATATAACTTGACATCTTTATTCCCCTCACGGACATTATAGTAAGTAACATCAATCTAATGTGGGTTAAATGAGGACAGGAGCCTTGCAAGGAAGAATGAATCAATGCTTTACTGAAAATACAATTGATTTTTTTGGTGTTTATATCGGAGATTGTGTGCCTTAACGATGATCACTAACTGGAGGCCGGCTTTTAATTTACCCCTACATCATTGCTTAAACCTAACCACTGCCTTTCATTGAGTGGCCTTAAAATGACCCTGACGAATTAGTTGTTTTAATTACTTAACCTTAACCTGACCTAATCAACTCATCAGCTATATGCTGACATAAATAATCCTTAATCCTCTTTTGTTTTTTTTTGTTTTCTCTGTTGTGCAAGTCAGTGTGTCATCAACTTACTGAATTAGCTTGTTTCCTGGCTTGGTTGATCAGCTCCTTGATTTGGGAGATGTTTCGCCTCAAATTGTCTTGCAGCTTTTTGATTGGCTGCAGCTTCTCCAACAGCCTGTCAGCTTCGTCCTCCAGATCCTTCACCTTGGCTCCTGCAGCGTGGACTGAGGAGGGAGAGAGAGAGACAGAGTACAGTAGTGATACGGCACTGCTATAGTAGTTCAACATCTACGCTATTTATTACAACAGAGATAGTTAGAAGTGGCAGAGTGTGGAAAAAGTGTGAAAAAGAAGCCAAATTATCACAGGAAACCACTGGTATTACGCTACATTAGAGAGAGGGAAGGAGGAGGAGGAGGAAGAGGAGAAGATAAGAAAGGAGTACGAAGACGGAGGGAGAAAGGATGAGAATGCCAGCTAGAGCCGAACCATTAGTGTAGCTTGATACTGGAGAGAGAGAGAAAGAAGGAAAGAAAGAAATTCCATGCTATACTGGACAGAGCTCAGAATAGAGGCATCATTAGAAGCAGCTATATGGCTATTAAAGATGCCAATAATAATAGTGGTGCTCCAATACTGTTGTTGAAGTTATCAGGCCCAACAGCAGGCTGACATAGTTGTATCAGTGAAGCCAACAGATACCAACAGCACAGTAATTTAATGCTGTTTGGTAATACAGGATTGATTGCCTATACAAACGATGGTACTTTTTCAGAGTAAGGCCGAAATTCATTCAACAACTAGTACTTGGTCATTACAACAAGGTATTGGTGCACCACCCAAATAATAAATGATAATATTGAGGTAAGTGAAATATACATACTGATAGCTGTGGGGGATGAAAAAAATAAAATAAAAACAGAGACAGAGACAAAATGTCAGGTTTGGTATGGGATAAAGTTGTAAAGTTATATTCACTCATTTATGCTGCTGTCAGATGAAAACAAAAAATCAGCTTTTAAATTATCCAATAGGTGCTGAAAGGTTTCATGGGCCCGTTATGATCAGGCTTATGGAACTCAACACTTCAATAATAAGTAAAAAAGTTAATTTGAAGATACCAGGTTTTCACGCAGCAGCGGTTTGGCTAAATGTGAAAATATCCAAGAAAATATGTATTCATTTTGGGACACAACTTTTATCTGATGCACATGGCTCAGGATTTCAGAAATATCGATGGGTATCTTACTATTTTGTTAGCAAAGGTCTTCAGGTAGCTAATAATTTCATTAATATCCATATAATATATACAATACTATAATATAATATGTGTAAACATGTATATTCTTCAAATGGTGGACATCTAAAATAAACTAGCTCACTGAAAAAGCCTCCCTGTTTTCCTATAATGTGACTAGCCAATAGCAAATCTGTTTACTGTTTTTCTCGGGGTCCTGGATCATCTGATTGGCTGCATTGACAGTGTCCTCCAGCTCGCTGTAGTTCCTCTGTAGGCCACGGAGTTGCAGGTTCAAATCCCCCAGGCGCTCCAGAACGTCTACTGCCGTGGCGTTAGCATCAGCTGCTATAGCCTTCGTAGCTGCTAGCTTAGCTGCTGTGTCTGTAGGGGGATGCAAATACACACACACACACACACACACAGATCTATTTGTATAGTTTTTATATGCATATAAAGAGACAAGAACAAGATGTTATCCCATCCGTCCTCTTCTTGCAGTTTGATTAACTATTTAGTATAGAACTGATCAATACTACACTGGTTGTCTATGGGAAGTATTCATGAATATGTTTTTCTTTTTTGGGGATTTTGGCTTAATTTGATAGGTGGCGGTGCAAGGTGAAAGGAGAGAGAGAGAGAGAGAGAGAGAGAGAGAGAGAGAAACCAACAACAAATGAAGTTGTGTTCACCCCTAGGACTAAATGTTGCTGATATCTGTGTGGTGATTACTAGAGAACCCGACCATGCATACCACCTTCCCTTTGGTTCAACCTGGTATCGCTGCAGTGTGTGTGTGTGTGTGTGTGTGTGTGTGTGTGAGTATTGACATGTGTCAAGTTGAGTTTACCAGAGCAGCTGACCTCTCTCCACACAGTGCTACACTGATATCGATCCTCTCTTTCTCTCTCTCTCTCTCTCTCTCTACTACTCTGATGATGACGATGCTTAATGACACAATAGGCGGCTTGGATACAAGCAAAGAAACCAAGAGGCCCCCGAAGGCCCCGATGCAAACTCAGCTCTGCACTGACAGGTGGCTCTGTGGTCACCTGAGGCAATAAACGGGATGTTGACCCGACACCCAAGCATGCTGACCTGCAACTAAGATGCTGATAGACGAATTGGCGCACAAATTGCAGCCCAAAAACTGTATAAAAGCAGGATGGTGAGCTCGGTCGATAACAGACCTCGACCAGCAGCTCATCTCCTCCTAGAAGAAACTTCAAGCTACTGCTTTTGAATAAAACAAAGAAGAAGCAGTCTAATACTAACACTCTTCTGAAAGAAAGCGTTTTGGGGTTTTATAGAGCGCAACAGTGACCGCCCACTTTTTTTACGGCTCTGGTTCCGGAAGTAAATTTCCCATTCATTTACTCCATAGACATTTCAGAAAATCCTTATATAAAGAGTTTTAAGGCTGGAACCAAGCCAACCAGCTAGACGATGAATCGTGACCATAAAACATTTGATTCTGATCAAAAAAAAGCTAGGAAAACGGAAGAAAAGGCAAAGGTACAAGTGAAGTGAAGGAACTAGTCATCCCATAAACCATTGCGAATGATACTTTTCCAAAAACTTCCAAACTAACGATAGTTTAGCGCGCTTCTTCTTGAATTTAACATTTGTCAATAGTATAGTGTTGATATTGTTGTTGTTTTGTGTGCGTATATATAGTGTTTCATATAGTATAGTGTAAAGTGTTGTCATCGACATGGTACAGTGATTCGTTCCAGCTGCATAGGATAAGCAGCTAGCTAGGTTACGTTAGTAGCTAACGTTAACGTTAGCTGACAAGACGTTCACGGGTGTGGTAAACATTTCCATGGTAACAGCGAGCTCCACCAATCAAAGACGTCGCTGTTACACTTTAGGATTGTGGGTAGTGTAGTACTTCTCCATGACATCGCGAATAAAACATGTTTTTCTCAAAACAAGGTTGATATCATACGGACTTGTGGCTTCTACAGGAGCATACACTATCGTTTCACAATCTACTAGCTTGTGGTGAGTCTACCTTGGATGGTTACGACATTATGGCTAATAATCAAAATCCCTATGCAGAATATGAATGGGATTTTCACTTCCGGAACCACACTGTTGAGCTCTATTGTACTTTAATTTAAGTTTTTTATTGTTTTCATTTCTCTCTCTATGTAAATACACTTAGTTCTCAGGTCTATCTGAACCTAAGAATTTCCTACACTTTGGCCTCTTAGACACTTAGAGGTAGTAAAAACAGTCTTACCATTGGGCATGGCGCTGAGTGTTGCCATGGTTTGGTTGACAGCTTTGAGGAGGTCTTTGTTTTTGTCTCTGGCTGCTTTAACTCTGCCCTTCAACCCGGCCACACTGGCTGCATTCTCTGCATACACACACACACACGCACACACACACACAAATGAATGATGGTTTGAGTTGGTAGAGCGAGGTAGAGTGACAACAAGGCAGAGAGTGGGAGAGATGCAGAGTGACAGTAAAAATTACAGATCTTTCAAAGACGTCTCTGTATTGTAGAATTGCTAGTTGTTGCAATGCATTTTTGTATTGAATCTGAAATGAACTGAAAGACATATTGTTTCTTTAAAACGGTTGTATAGTTTACTTAGTATTGTATAGTCTTGCATTATTAAACTGTCACATAAAAGCCACACACACACACACACACACGCACAGTACCGTTGACATCATTTTGCAGTTGTTTAGCTTGGTTTAGCAGTCTGACACTCTTCTGGAGGGAAGTTTTGGCTGCCTCTTTTACTGGGACCTCCCGACCTGAAGCCTACACACACACACACACACACACACACACACACACACACACACACACACACACACACACACACACACGCACACACACACACACAGGAGAGAAGAAAATATGTGACTTCACACACCCTCTCTGAGGCATTTCTCCAGAACAGCAGGTATTGAAAAAGGCCTCCCTGCACACATCAAAAGAATATATCAGAAGAGCACTCATGGGGTCGGCCACGGTGCCTTGCTCAGAGGCACTTCAGCAGCTCTCTCTCTCTCTCTCTCTCTCTCACACACACACACACACACACACAGTTGTAGGTGCAATAATCTGCATGCCTTTTTGTGAGATCAAAGCACAGCTACTTTACTTTGCTGACTACATGAAGCGATATTCTAAGAAAGGTTCAGTTGACTTAACTACTCCTCACCTTCACTCTCTACCTCCAACCCCTTTCTTTCATGCTTTCTTTCTGTCTCTACTTCTCTCTGCTTCCTTCTATTCTCTCCTCCTTTTCAACTTTCTCTTTTTACCCCTTTCTTCTTCCTGCGCTGCACCTCTTCATCGCCAGAGGGAATAGAAGCAGAGAAAGAATAAAGAAAAACAGATGACAATGGAAAAATTGGCCTTGGTGAAAAGAAAAAAGAGAGAGAGATGGCAGGAAGGATAAATAAGGGGAGAAGGAAAAGCAAGGAAAGGAAAAGAAAAGAAAAGAAAAGAAAGGAGAATGGTGAATAAGAAAGAAAGAAAAAACGAGGGAAATGAGAGGAACAGGGAGGGTAGACAGGAAGGAAGATAAAGTGATTAAATTAAGAAAAGAGGAAGGTGGAAGGAAAGAGGAGACTTCAGGTTTTTGTGGTCATGATAATGAAAGAGAGAGAGAGGAGGAAGGAAAGGGATAGAGGAGTGTTTGATCTCTCAGCCGTGACTAATGGAGAGCGAGAGCTTACTGTTACCGAATGCCTGACACACACACACACACACACACACACACACACACACACAGGTATTCATGCCCACACATAGATGCCCAAGAACAAGCGTTTTAGCTATGCAGATACTCGTCATCAAAGTGTATCCCTCGCCATGTACAAGAGGTAAATGTGTGAGTGTGTCAGTGCACATCTACGTGAGTGTTTTAATAACAAACAACTGTCACGCCTTTCACTTTATTCCTTTCCTTGTGTCTTCACTACACTGTCACACCATGAAAAATCAATACAATACTTGAGAGGAGTTAATTAATGAAATGATCAATAAGCTCTTTACTGTGATTATGGGGAATTGGTTGCTGCTGATGGTCCTCAGCTGTACATCATAGACTACAGCACAGTTGCCTATGATCACAGTCAAGGGTGTCTAACATAACGCTATATTATTCTAGTACGGTTCCTTACATCGCTTAATGATTTTATATCAGTGCAGATTCATTATTAAAGCCTCTTCTATGTTGCTTTCCCACAAATTTCCACAATTCATCCCAAGAACTATGACTCATCCAGGATGAGGATGATGATTCCTGTGAGGAAGTCTATTCAGATGAAGAGCTATTGGGCTCTCCTCAGTGCTGGCAAGCCCATCGTAGAGCGACGTCTGGATTTTCTTGAAGTCAACAGACTTATCAGAAAGTGGGACCTTCCAGTATTCAATCAACCAATGGGACAGTAGCTCCAACATGCTGTTTTGATCAGTGGGACAATCAGGGAAGCCGCGTTGTATGTAACCTACTGGCCAACCAGTTGGCTTGTTACAGGGACATTCATGACCAGTCATGGTGTTTTGCACCATGGCCAAACAGCCTGGAACAGTACCAGTATGGTCAAGGATATACACTGTTTTATATCCACCAACCACCAATCAGGTCTCACACTACAACTATGAACCAATGGAGGTGGACCTACCAGGATTCAACCAATCACATGATGACTATGAACCAAAGGAGGCTCAAGTTTAGGACATGGTGGTTCAATATTATTAACCCAACCAGCATTGCTCTGCTTCCATGTTGAGTGTTGAGTGGGCTTGAACCCAGGTCCTCCGGTCAAAGGCCGACTCACTATACCACCCATGTGGAGATCAAGGACAGTCACCTAATTGTGGAGCAGCTTCAGACTACACATCAGTTTAAGTGAATGTCTGTGTGTGTGTGTGTGTGTGTGTGTGTGTGTGTGTGTGTGTGTGTGTGTGTGTGTTTCCTCTCACCAGTGCCAGTGCCTCGGTAGCTGTCTGTTTGGCTGCCTTTGCCTCTTTCTCAGCTGCGTCGACATTTGCTTTAATGTTACTGTAAGCTTTGAAGGCAGCTGTTGCATTGAAGGACAGATTCTTAGCTTCAGCCAAAATACTGAGAGGGGAGGAGAGGAGAGGAGAGGAGAGGAGAGGAGAGGACAGGAAAGTCATTACAAATCATTGTAATTTCTCTTTCATTCTGTTATACACATTCTGTTAAGCAATTAAAAACTCAATCACTGGAGGTTTAAAAAGGTTGTCATAACCTTTACCAGCTGCTCAGTGAGTAGCTCCACTGAGCAGCTGGGGGTTAAGTGCCTTGCTCAAGGGCACCTCGGCAATAGTTGCTGTGGGAGGAGAGAGCGCTACTCATTTACTTTCCCCACCTGCCTTTTCCTAGCTAGTCCAGGGATTCGGACCAGCAAAGTTCCAGTCACAAGCCTGCTTCTCTAACCACCAGGCTACTGCCGCCTTCCTTATTATCAAGTCAAGAGTGTGTTTATGTGTATGTCTACCCATCCAGAATGCCGGCGGATTCGTTCAGCAGCTGGGCGTGCTTCTCTGCGTCGTGCACATGATCGGCCAGGCCGCCGTCACTCAGACCGTTGGTAAGGCGGCTGTTTAGAGTCCAGCTGGTCGTGGAGAGGACCCAGCTCTATCTCCATCTCCTCTAAGTCCTGGAGACATAAAAAATGTAAAAATGTAGTTATTAACTCATTTGACTAGCGTAGTCCTTTATTAGTTATTAGTTATTGTGAACAGATGTCTCTACTGTTAAATCTGTACTATTTATCGATTGTATTTGGACAAGTACTAATTCTTTCTCACTTAAATTTAAATAAGAAGAAGGTAGATAAAGAGACAAAACCAAAATGAGACATTGAGACAGAGATAGTCCAATAGAGAAATAGAATGAGAATAAGAATGAGAGGCATCATGGACATTTTACAGAGGATATTGTAATATATTTACAACACTTCTTAGTCCTAGATAAGGGACAGTAACATGGTGCCCATAGTACAACCTGACCAAACTCCACCTATCACCAGGTCAGGTTATCTCCTTGTTCTGTACGTTTCTACCAGGTTGTCTTTTGTACCTCTATCTCCTTGTTCCGTACATTTCTACCAGGTTGTCTTTGGTACCTCTATCTCCTTGTTCCGTAAGTTTCTACCAGGTTGTCTTCGGTACCTCTATCTCCTTGTTCCGTACGTTTCTACCAGGTTGTCTTCGGTACCTCTATCTCCTTGTTCCTGTACGTTTCTACCAGGTTGTCTTTGGTACCTCTATCTCCTTGTTCTGTACATTTATACCAGGTTGTCTTTTGTACCTCTATCTCCTTGTTGATGTTGTCCGAGAGCTGGTTAGCTTCGGCAAGTAAACGTTCCCCTTCTCCGAGGACTTCCTGAGCTCCTTGTTTCACCCCGGCCACCGCAGAGCGCTTCCGCTGCAAGACAACAACGAAGGGTCTGTTTTCATCCAACTACGAAGCGGATTTTAAGTGAGCTTTTGAAATGTTGCAAATAAACACAATGCAAATATGTTTCCATCAGCTGAGTTGAAGCAAAAATAAACAGGCTTCCTGAACATAGAATGGAGATAAATGAGAAAACACACATCCACCAGAAAAATGGAAATAGTCTTTCAAGAAGTGATTAGTATTAGATTGTGATGGACATTTCAGAATATACAAAGCCACTTTTAAACTGCAATGAGATTTAACTATTTGAGATGATCATGTCAATCCTATGTCATTCTTTATTCAACAAACGTGTTGAATACGTTATTTATCACAAAACCTTTTTCACCTCCAGTGAGCGTACAAACTACTGCGAGATTGAGGAAATGTATTGAATTCTTGTTTCTATTCAACTTTTCTAATTTCATTCATCGTAATACTTGAATACTTAAAAAGAATACTTGGATAGAAATTGAATTGATTGAACAGAAAGTGAGCATATGTGTATCTCACATATTTCACCGCATAATGCTTTCTCAGTCAAATTTAAAAAAACGCAAGGTCAGGGAAAGAGAGACAGATACTATACAGAAAGACAAAGAGAGCTAGAGAGAGTGTGTGTGTGTGCTCACTGCAGAACACTTCCTCTAGGACATGTATAATAATCTTTGCGATAAATGCTTGTTGTTTTGAGCAGTTAGGAATCCGTGCTGCCTCTGAGCTTCCTTTGATGATGAATCACATGCAAAAGGCTGAAAGGGAAAATAAGAATAATTGGTGTCTGAGATGAATAGACGGTGAAACTGTTTGGGATTTAATGGAGCAGAGCGGAACCGGCAGACAGACGATTTTGGTTTTAAGAGAATGAAGCCAAAAGTTTGATTGCCAGTGCTCTACAGTATCAGTAGCAGTGTTAAAAAAGTAATCCATTACTCATTAAAAAAGTAATGTCATTACTTCACTTATTACTCCCTGCGAGCGGTAATTCGATACACTAGTTGCTATGTTACCTTTCTATTACACGCCCCAAAATTGGCTATTGCATCCTCTCTTACTTTAAAAAGTCATCACTATCTTGGTTTCCTCTTTAGTGAATGATCAGGGAAACCAAATTGATTGATGTTCAATGGTCCTGTCACCGTTTTGCTTGAAAGATTCTAAGTAGTGGGAATACTTCTCCCCAGAGATATACTATTTCTCATCTAAGCTAGCTCAGTGTGAGTGGACGGCAAATAACTACTAAAACTAGGTAGAAAAAAACATATTTTTTGATTGGTAATGTAATAGTAATATTCTAATATTATGACTGAAATAGTAATTAGTTGATGGATAGTATATAGTAAAGTAGTAATTCATTGAAATAGTAATTCATTACACTACTTGTTACTGGGAAAAGTAATATGTGTGTGTGTGTATTTCTACCTCCAGGGCAGTAAGGTTAGCCTGGTTTTGTGCGGCCAGTAACCCAGCCTCTCTGCTCTTTCCCTGGGCAGAGTGGAGAAGATCCTGGGCCTCCTGGAGCTTCCCCTGGTGGTCCGAGAGTTTCCCCGTTACCTAGGGAACCACATGGGAAAACATTATTTTACATTGATTTTAGTCATTTTAGAAGAATAGAATATTATTGTTACTATATTATTATATTACCTCTGCTTTTAGGTCCTCTGTGGCCTGATGGGGGTCTCCGAACAACCTCTTCACTTTCTGATACAACTCCTCCGCAAGACTGGAGAGGAGAAAATTTACTTTTTGGCTTCCAGTCTTATTCAGTATGGCTTACATAAATTACAACAGTAGAAAAAATCATTATATGTGAATGCAAACATCCTGAGCTGCTTTGTGCAAGGCAACAAGTGCGAGGAGAGGAGAGGAGAGGAGAGGAGAGGAGAGGAGAATAGTTATTGTAATGCTTGACAGAGCCTCTGCTTGTGTGAAGACGATAATCACTCTATAAGACTGAATGTTGGAATGTTGGACTGAAATTGCCGATTTTCTTCTATTGACCCCCCAGGCAACGTTAGATTAAACTGTAGCAGTGTACAACATTTCAAATATCATCAGACTAGTGTGTGTGTGTGTGTTTGCATGTGTGTGTGCTTGCGTGTGACTGGTTGGGTGCGTAGAAGGGGGCGTGTGTGTATGTTAATGTACACTGCAGCAGTACCTTCTGTATAACAACAGACGTTGGCTGAGAGCGCGACTATAACCTATCCACAACTACAGACGTGTGTGCGTTTGCGTTTGTGTGTGTGTGTGTGTGTGTGTGCTGGGGAGATTTTAAGGCATCCATTTTGCATCCCTGCTGGCAGGCGTTGAGTTTAACGCAACTGGAGATGGTGCAATTGAAAGCAACAGATACCGTGAGCAGACGATACAGAGGGGAGGTGCAACGAAAGAGAACCTGAAACAACCAGTCCATCGTGAAAAATAGGCTGTTAAAGGGGCATTTCACCCACAATTCACCTAATTGCTATGCTCGTCTTACCTTCTGTGGAGTTCCCCCCTTCGAGATTTCCACCAAATTTGCTTGTAATGCTTTGCTTTGATTTGAATGCCCACAGAACCTTATCACTGTCTAAGTATTTACAACAACTTAATAACTACATTTTTTTTTACCACAGTGTCCCTTAATGAGGCTTATTATTTTTCACCTTCAGCCTTAGTGTGCTCCAGCTGACATCACTCAGAGGACAATTTCACACAGTTTTGGGGATCCATGCGAGGTAATGATTAGATTAGATTAAACTTTAATGATCCCCGTGGGGAACAGCAGAGAGGAAATAGAGTAGAAATAAGAATAGAGCAAATGGGAAGGGGATATTAACCACGAAACAACCGACAATTACAACACGAGAATGAAAAAACAAAAACAAAAAATGCAAAATATAAAAAACCTATATATATACGCTTTGTTTAGTTTGCTGACGTGCCCCTTTAACATTTGTTGATGCCTATGTTTTTCGACACTGCTCCCCTCAGGGTTTAGTCAAATCAACTGCAGACGGACGGACAAGTGATTCAATGGCGGCAGCAATTTCTTTCTGTCTTTCATTTTTCTTACTCTCTCTTTCCCTCTACCCCTTCCTATCCATCTCTCAGTGGCTCTCCCCCTATTTGGCGTTCGTTCGCACCGCCTTTTCTTTTTTCCTGTCCCTCTCGCTCCCCCTACGGCGATAGTTTTAATTAACTCATCGACCTCGTCAACATTTACTGCTGAAAGAGACAGACAGAGAGAGAGAGAGAGAGAGAGAGAGAGAGAGAGAGAATGGAGAAAGAAAGGAGGGATGGAGAGAGTAGATTACTAATTCTATCAAATGAAATAAGAGAGATTGAGAGATAAACACTAACAGGAGTAATGGCTTTAGGATATGCAGCGATCAACTGTCTGTTCAGTTGATGCTGTTTATTCCTAATGAAAGAAAGAAAGAAAGAACGAAAAAACATTTATCAGATTTCTACATGTTCATGGAGCTAGACATCTGTCTGCATTTAGACTGGTCTGAATGTGTGTAAGAGTGTGTGTATGTGTGTGTGTGTGTGTGTGCGTGCACATGTCTGTACACGTGTGTTTGTGTGTGCGCAACTGTGTATGCTCAATTGTGTGTGTGCGTGTGTGTGTGTGTGTGTGTGTGTGTGTGTGTGTGTGTGTGTGTGTGTGTGAGACAAAGCCAAGAGTCTGTTTGTTCAGTTTTCTACAAATCTGTTTTCACTATGTGTGGGAGAAAGGTGCATGACCTGTGTGTGTGTGTGTGTGTGTGTGTGTGTGTGTCTCCCTACTCCATCTCCTCCTCTGCCATGCTCTTCTTCCCTCCCAGCTGTCGCTTTCTCATCTCGGCTAGCATGGTCTGGATCTCCTCCTTCATGTCCTTAAGGCTTTTCTCCGGAGCGCCGTCTCTCCGAGAGAGAGTCTGGTTCAACTCAGTAGCCTTAGACTGGAGGGCTGGACACACAGACACCCAGACAGATAGACAGGTTAGACTAACATCAATAAATCATTATCACATTAATTGAGACATTAGTACAATTACCGTAAACAAATGAGACCATCGCTGAGAAAATTGGCAGCCTCTACACTGCATTTTACATTGTGTGACACTGGGTCGAATTTGGAGGGAAATCTGCTGGATTGCTTTACGGCACAAAACAGGAAGAGGGCGCTGTTCTTCCAGCGGTAACGGAGCTAACGCTTTCAGAGTTTCTGGCATTGTCAGATGGTGGAAGGAGTGAAAGGCCTTCTGGAAAAATTACTTCCAACGTGTTGATCCTCTTCAGTAAAGAGAAAGAGAAAACCTAAACAGGGTTTATGGGAAATGTGGTTTTAATTTTGAGAAACACTAACAATACAACTGGTGTGAGATAGAGGGTACTGATCATCTCAACCATGGTCTCATTTGTTTACGGTCATAATACCAATGTATCACAGTTAATTTGACACTGATATACTGATGTCCAAAAATGGTACACAAAGCACCATTAAACTAGAGACAGACAGATAGGTTAGAGTACACTACAGACAGATTCAATTGATGTAGTTTTGACCATACAGACAGAAATCCAAAAACAATGATGTACAATATAAAAGGAGAGGCCACGATTGGTAAAACCCAGTGGATCAACTCTTGACAAATTGTAACACGTTTCTATTTCAATTTCAGTCAAAATATTAGTTACCAATCAAAAAAGTCATTTGTTACTCTTGCTATCACCCGAATGTTTTATCGTGTAAAAGGATGACAAGAACACTGGACATCACAGCTGTTTTGTCTTTGAGGTCCAATTTATTGTCTGTGACTGATTGTGGATTTGTTCAGTAGCCTACTTGCAGCAAATTAGATGCACCAAAATGATGTTTGAAGGCATTTGGAGGCATTTGGCATTTGGAGGCAAATTGGTTTCAGGAAATGCTCCTTAGCTTATTCTCATGTACAATTTATAATTTAGGTATCTACCAAAGAACAGCTCAGGAAGAACACGTTTAGTGTTTTGGATTGGTCAAGTCAAAGTCCTGACCTAAATCCATTGAGATGCTGTAAGGACCTGAAGTCACTGTTCATGCGAGACCTCAAACCTCACTGGGTTGGTCGAGTTCTTCAAGGTCTGTAAGGTTTACACTCCCAAGACTTACTCCTGCTGTCTGAAAAGGGCTTTTATGTGTTCTGCTCCTTCTGCATGGAATATGTGGCAAAGTGACCTAAAGTTTAAGGAGCTAATCTCGCTAGCTGCTTTGAAATTGAAAATGAAAAAGTTGGAGGCAGCTTCATTAGTCTGTCGTTGCTTTTTAAATTAGCTTTTATACCACAGATAGATTGCCTTGTTTCGCTATTATATCTGTGATTTGTGATTTTTAGTCATCTTTTGTAATTTGTCATGTCTGTGTGAAACCTTTTTGAATTATTTGTGCCGCGGCGTGTCTTGGAAAAGAGATTTTTAATCTCAATGGGATTTCCTGGTTAAATAAAGGTTAAATAAAATAGATAGAATTCAAAAATAAGGAGGAGTGGGAGAAAGTCCCTAAAGGAAGATGCCAGAGACTGATCAGTGGTTATAGGACACGAGTCATCATTGCTAAATGAGGTGTCACAAGTTACTGATTGATTGGAGTTCACAGATTTTTGCACACAGGGATTTTATTTATTTGTTAAATAAACAATGAATGTATGTGTTATGCATTTGTTCATGTTCGTTATTTGGAATATCTTCATTAGGAATAGAGGTTTAGATAAGGAGTTTAAAGGGTTTTATGAAGTCCATAAAATATAGACCCCCGTAGGGGGTGGTCATTATGAGTACATATACACATAGATATGGCTCAGAGAGAGCAGATTCACATTTGATCTGCACTCATTTAAACACACACACACACACACACACACACATACACCCCATGTTAACACCATTCGAAGCCAGTGATTTTGCCAAACTTCATGTTTGCCCTGCTTTTATCAAATTAAAGGCATTGAAATCTCAAAGCAATCAATGATAAAATGGCACCAAAAATGCTGCAAGGCTCATTTGAATAATACTCACACATACTGCTACTGGAACTTAATGAGAGGTGTGTGTGTGTGTGTGTGCGTGTGTGTGTGTGTGTGTGTGTGTGTGTGTGAGAGAGAGAGAGAGAGAGAGCAAGTTGAAACGTAAATGCTGTGAGTGTGTGTGTGTGTGTGTTTGTGGCAATGCAGCATTTCCTCTCATTTGAGATGTAAACATGATGTGATTAGAGCAAGACAGAACTATAACCATCATGGTAATGAACAGCTGTATGTGTGTGTGTGTGTGTGTGTGTGTGTGTGTGTGTGTGAGCATGTGTGCATTCTTGTGTGAATATGCATCTGAGTGTCTGTGAGTTTGAGTGTGTGTGTGTGTCACAGCCATATAATTACATAGCGGGATTTAAAAGCCAATTAAACACTTAAAACGTGGATGGAATCATATAATGGTATCTAGTATACACACACACACTGAAGTGTGTACAGTATTTTCTTGCCTCATTATGTGTGTGTGAATGTGTGTGTGTGTGCGTGCGCGTGTTTGTGATAGCCACTAATTAAGTCTCTAATTGCTACTCTCAATCATCCAGTGAGCCACAACACTCTATCTTTCTCTCTCTCTCTCTCTCTCTCTCTCTCTCTCTCTCTCCCCCCCCTCTCTCTCACACACACTCTCACACACACACACACACACACACACACACACACACACACACACACACACATAATCACAGTGATTAGGCAGAGAGTCAGAAAGCTAGGAGCAACAACAAGGAGGGGACAGTTTCATCACAGTCAGTCAGAATGTGTTGGTTTGGTAATCTTCACGATCTTTTCATCCCAATACCAGATGCCAAACAAATCCATCACTACTAATAGAATATTTGCAATTACTTTAACTGGGCTGATTTACGTAGGTTTTTCAGCATCAGCCTGATAACCTGGAAGCTGCCCAGTACAACCACTTTTACATTACACCACCGCTCTTACTGTCAAAAATCAGGATACCTCAGTCGCCTTAGCAGTGTGCTTCTGTGTAAATAATCAGGGAAGCCAAATAGCATTGATGTCCATCCAGCTTGTCATGCTTTTGTGTGATGTAATCAAGTGTGATTTTAACATCTTGGGCTATAGCTCAGGATGCCTCGACTGAAATCATGAGGGGAACAAATCAGGTGATGGGGATAATCAGAGTGTGTGGATAAGTCAACTTCTATCCTATATTTAGAGGGCTGTAATAGTATTAATCAAATTGAAATAGTAGTTCTAATGAAACCAATGATGAAACTGATGATAGTAATGGAAACTGATGGTAGCAATGATGCAACCAGTCTGATAGTGGTAATTATTTATTAAGGTCTGTACTCTCTATTTCCCTTCTTCTCATCTATATCCTATTATCTGCTGCTGTGACAAACCACTTTCCCTAATCTACTCTAATGTAATGTCTAATCTAGTCTAGTCTAATCCAGTCTAATCTAATGACAGGTGAAGCTAGTGCTATGGTAGCAGGTAGCAGGTAGGTAGGGAGGTTGTTAGTGGTGGTAGTTTCTGCTACCTTTAGCTCCCATCAGTGTATCCCTGATGAACTGCTCCAGGTCTTCAGCTCGCTTATGAATCCTGTCAGCGTCGTCTTCAACCTGCTCTCCGTCAGCAGACACCTTCGTGGCCTAGACACACACACACACACACACACACACACACACACACACACTCCATAAATGAATAAAGAAGCGTTGAATAAGTGAACATATTATTGACTTCCCTCTAGCTAAGGAAGGGGAAAGACAGAGGGTCGGATTCTTAGATGGACAAGAATGACAGAGGATGACAGCGCTGCAGACACGCGATCAATATTGTGTGTGTGTGTGTGCGTGTGTGTGCTGTTGGTTCTGCTGCCGTATATCCTCTGTCATTCTTGTCCACACACACACACACACACACACCAAGAAAATGAGAGGTGGATGAACTCTTGACAAACAACACAACCTCAATGAAATATACACACACACACAGAAAGGCCAGGTAGTTATTATTTGACAAGGCTATATATCATATTAGATTGTTTGTGTGTGTGTGTGTGTGTGTGTGTGTGTGGGGGGGCGATGGCGTTGCTGTCAACAAAATGTCTAGCCCCAAACCCTTAAAAGTGTGTATCGAGACAGTGTGGAAGTGTGTTCTGTTTTTTCCCACTCTGCACTTAACACATTGTGTGAAGGAAAGTTTCCACATACTGTAGAGTTCAGTCCCAGTTCCAGTCCACTGGTTAGACTGGTTAAACTACAACCTAACACCCTTCTGTGTATCTGGTCCATCCCAGTATATTACGAGAGAGAGAGAGAGACATAAATCAAGATAGACACAAAAGAAAGACAGAAGTGTCTGTACCCTGCTGTGTAGCTGGTCCATTTCAGTGACCAGTGATCCAAGGTTTGAGTCGGCCAGTTGCAGTAATCTCTCTGGGGCTTTCTGAGGCGACAGCATGTGCTGCAGGAGAGAAACATTTACATGAAGGCATTATATAGAGAAGAAGTCTGACACATTTTAGCTCAGGGCTAGGCTTTTGAACTAGCTGGCTCTGCGCTGTAGAGCTGAAAGGAAGGAGGGAATAACAGAAGGAAAAAAAAGGATATCTCTGATAAAACTGGATATAATTATGTTAGAGTTAACATGGTGATTGGTAGTGCGGTAGTTAACATTATTCAAGTGTGAGCTCAGTTCATAATTCCTGATCATGATTTCCTCTGATAAAAGGAAACATAAGTTGAATAGCTACTGTGCAGCGTGTTGTTGACGATGCAAGACAAATGTTCAAGGGCTCCAACTGATATTTGAGAAGGACAAAAAATAAAGAAGCACTGATGGAGTATGACTTTTAGGTTCATTTCTATCATCATACTTGCTGCGATTTACTGAGGTCGCTGCACCTTTTTTGAAAGATGTTAGCATACTAAGGAGGAGGCAACAGAATGGAAACCTGATTTCTTTGGAACTAAGCGATGTTAATCAAAACGTCCCTTCCTCTAGCCAAGGTTGAGTGACCTGCTTACAGGGAGAATGAAAAGAAACTGAGGCTGTTGTGAGTGACAATTTGTTGCAGGTATATTTATTTTGTGATTTCTTTTAGCCTTGCACATCTCTTAACAAATCAACAAAATAATTTTTTATTTATTTCACAGGGTCTTTTAACACGCAGCTGGTATCTAGTTTAGCTTTTAACACTTTGTTACCTCAGGGTGAACCTTAGGCACTATGCAGCGTTTCACAGAGAAAGAGGTAGACGCCACAGAGGTTAGAAGAGTTTCTGTTGTAATTCATGTTCAAGAGACACTTGAACTGTGCAAGCATGTTAGTAGCTAATTTTCCGAGATGGAGGTCGGTTGGAAAATTGTCTACTAATACTGGCTAAATATGTAACAGCTTTGATAGAAAAAGAAATATCTGAAAATGTAATGCACCACAGTAAACTGTCTAGTCTCGACTCCAAAACCATCTGAGTTGTAGCTTGGGAAATGTCTCGGTTGACCTAAACAAACAGTTTTGGCTTTGTTAGCTAGCGTGTCAAGCTAACATAGTAAAGCAACTAATGTACTTTAATGTGCAGTTACTGGCCACTGCCAGGTACTTTAGCTGTTGTGCAAATCAGAGGTGTTAACAACAAGACAGTGACCGGCAGCTGCCCAGATACTATAGTTAGCAAACCAGCTAACAGCCTAGTCGCACGTTTAGAAATTCTATCAGCTGTGGACCTCCAATATGGCCACCAGAGGGCATGTTATGTCCTTGATACGTTTCACAGGCAAAGTAAACTAAAGTTAAGTGAAAGTAATGGGATTTCTTATGATAAAGAATTGGGTTGCCTCACTCAACATTCAACAGGTAATCCGCAATCTGTGAGTTAAAGTATCTGACCCAGTGTTTTACCTTGAGTTCCTCCGTCATGTTCTCGAAGCGGTACAACACCTTATAAGGAGGTGGGAGGGGCGTGGTCAGGGTGACATCAGTGATGATGCGATAGAGACGGTCCATGTCGCTGATCAGCAGACCTGAGCAGTCATCATCACAGGCTGGAGATGCACACACACACATACACACACACGCACACACACACACACACACACACACACACACACACACACAGTAAGGCACAAGGGTGTGTGTAATGAGACCAATTAAATCCATTAGAGAAGTTTAAGAAACTGTTTGCTAGGTTCTGCGCACGTGTGTGTGTGTGTGTGCAGTTTGACTATGGAAAGAAGGAGAGAGAGAGAAAAAAGAGACTGAGTGAAAGAAGGAGAAGGGAGAGAGAGAAAAAATAAAAAGAGTGAGAGTAAAAGAAATAGAGTGAAAGAGAACCAAAGAAAGAGTGAGGGAGAGAGAGTGCAAAAAGTGACAGGGGCAAAGAAAAGTGGAGTGCATGTATCTGTGTGTGTGTGTGTGTGTGTGTGTGTGTGTGTGTGTGTGTGTGAATATTTGTGTGAATGTATACATGTCAGTATGTGTCAATGGTAGGAGCTGTTGATGCATGAAATTCAGCACAGAGAGAGAATAAACCCCATTATGAGTGCAGACAGCTAAACTGGAGGCATAAAAGACACACAAACACACACACACACACACACACACACCTACACACACGCAGACACCAGGGAACCCAGAAACACGCACATACATGCTTTTCTATACCGCTTGCGTGTGTGTGCTCGTGTGCGAGTATTTGTCTTCCACTCTAGCCTAAGGCTGATTTATTGCAGAAATTATAATTTCTGACACGGGAAATCAAGGATAAATAAAATAAAACAAAAACAGTTTCTGCTCTATCAATCTCTGACAAGCTAGAACACACACACACACACACACACACACACACACACACACAAATGCACAGGCATGCATACACATCTACCTAAACACATTCACACACCCCCTCACCATGCACGCAAATGCACAATGTAAGTGAGAGTAAATAGCCGCTTGTCAACAAGAGTCAAGGCTTTCTGGTGGCTAAGGAGTTTGTAAAGCGCGTTGCTTTGAGCCTCTCACCCAAGCCTCCGTTTGTATTCATTATCAACTTCCAACCAATCACATCGGCCCTCGTTATGAATAAAGAAGCACAGTAGTCGTCTAGTGGAAGTCTATTTTCTCTGGTCTACAATGAATATTCAGCTGAACCCCTTCCATCACCCTCTGCAGAGATTCTCTCAGCTCGGCTGCTGTCACACCTCGGAGGAGTTCATACAAAACGTTGTCACACCATATCCATCTTCCTTGGAGGAAGAGCTGGATGCTTTTTTGAGATGATTCATCGCTGTTGTCACGGAGCCACGGTACCTTCCACTGAACAACTGCACTGTACTTGAGGTTTGTCCACGCCGGGGCGTTTGTGTGGCTTTCATAAAACATAATTGCTGCCAAAATTGCTGCCAAATGAAGCCGTAGCGCTTACTCAACCATTTGAGCTACACAGTCACTGACACTCTGGAAAACTTTTAATGACATATCTCAATGTTTATATAAGTTAAAAGTTTAAAAAGTTTTATCGTCGCACACTCCATCCTTCATCCCACCCACATCGACGTGTATATCAACAACAGCGCTTTGTGTTTTCAATGTTTAATCATGTGTAACGAAGGAGGTGATAGTCTAAGGAGATGATAGTCATTGGTAAATCCCACATATCCCCTTAAATAATATCCTGAAACTACTTAAACTTGAAATAGCCTAAGCACAAATTAAGTGAAGCAGTGTGTGTGTGTGTGTGTGTGTGTGTGAGAGAGTGTGTGAGCGAAGGATTAGTGCTCATCTCATTACCCCCGTCTTAAGCCGAATCATGAACTGAAGAGGCTAACTCTCCCTCGTGCTCGGCACTGCAAATACACACACGTGCACAAGCAGACACGCATGCATACACTCCAATTCACACAAGTGCAAGAATACACACCTGTACGCGTGTTACTTGGAAACACGGGTGCGTTCAATTGAAACATTGACTTAATCGTCAGCCGAAATTAAGTTGTTTTAAAAAAAAAAACAGGTTTTTGCATCCGAGCTACAGGTAGGTGGACGACACTCCCTTTTTTTGTTTCAGTCATTTTGTCAGAAACCCACAGTGAAATGACAGTGGTGGTTACTCTATTATGATATATTTAATACAGATATATATACAATATTAGTAATTCGATAAAATAAGAAAATGCGGTTTGTAAAGGGGGGACAAAAGTTTTTTCATTCAGCTTGAAATGACAAAGCATTTCTTGTTTCCTATTAATAACAACCAATGAAACAGTAAAGTTGGGCTCTTCAGAACAGGCAATTCTGTCTGTCTGGGAGCATCAGCAGTAGTGCAACGCTTGTTTTAAATGTTTATAGATCGTGATCAAAGAATTGCGAGTGTGTTTTAGGTGTGTGATGAACAACTCATCTCAGCAAAATGAGAAACAGGACGAACCAATCAAAGCCACGGAGCTCCTTTCCATGTGGCGTTAACGTTAATGTCAGTTTAAAAGACACGTTTCCGTTTCATATATCCTTAAAAGATGAATTTCAATGCAAGTGATGCTGTCGAGGTGGGAGCTGCCGGCCTTTTTCTCATCTCTGCGAGGGCGCCACTGCCAGCACTGAGAGCTCCATCACTCTTCAACAAGGGTTCAGGCTAAACGGCGGTGCGATTGCTCCGCTCTGGAGAAACCATCAGGACTTGTCACCGTGCTCCGGACGTCGCGGCGGGGCCGGTCTGGTGTCAGAGTGTGCCGCGGCACTCGCAGTGCTAATTTCTGAACACAAGCTTTGTGTCGGAACACATAAAGACCCGAGTGAGCAATTTCCTCCCCTCCTTGACAGGAGCAATTTCACTTCAGCTCTCTGATGTCTTACAACCCCTCTTCTATATTCACACCGACACACGCAAACACACACACACACACACACACACACACACTACCTCTAGTCATGCTAATAGCACCGAATTGGCCCTGCCATCATGGTCATATTAAGTTTAAATTAGATCTAAATGACATTGAAATTATTTTCTAAATGACTCGAGTCTGACTTCTGCCACGATCCCCCGTCTCCCATGGCAACCAGAGAACAGGGCTTTGACTGCTCTGTTACAGTTCATCGCCAAAATAAAGTAAAAACTACAACATTAAGTGTCTTTACTGGGTGTTGGCCAGCAGACAGGAAGGAAGGAAGGAAGGAAGGAAGGAAGAATCAGATTGGTGTCATTTTTGATTTTTTAAAGTCTTAAGTCTTAGGATCGACAAAAGACGGACAAAACAAAAACTGTGTTAGTCTTACAGATGATCCCAGCTGGTCCACACACATGCCTCTCCATGCACTGGTCACATGACTTCCCCGACGACCCAACCCTGCAACGGCATTGGCCCGTCACGGGATCGCACGGTCCGGGCAACGCCCCCCATGGGGCACACTTACACTCCTCACACCGGCCGCCCGGCATCCGTGGGTTACCATGATAACCACTGGCACACCTAGACAGGGGGATTGTGGGAAGAAGGAGGGCGTTAGATAGTTTGCTTGCAACAGGAGCTTCCCATTGGTTTTAATGAGGAACAACAACAACTAAGTGAAGCACAAAGAAATATAGGAATTATTTCTAGATTAGTAAAATACAAAACTAACATCATGTCACATGTACCTGCAGAAAAAGATGACCTGAGGCTAATTCAGTATCATTTTTTACTTCTTTAAAGGACTTTTTGTCTTGTGTTGATCCATATTTTGTATTTTATTTTATGTATTTATTTATTTTTTCTTTCGTAAACTTTCAGTCTTTTAAATGTGTTTCCTATGTGTGTGTGTGTGTGTGTGTGTGTGTGTGTGTGTGTCTGACCTCTCACAGTATTTGCCCTCGTATCCCTCAGGACAGGCTGTGCATCGGTAGTCGTCAAACCCCTCAGCCACACAGGTGGGACTGAAACTAGACACAGACAGAGAGAGATTGTTCACAGAAACAACTTTTAACATTCAAAAAAGTTATTTTAATGAAGATTAAAAGATTTCAGTCTCAATGCAAAACTATGAAAGAGAGAAAAAAGAGATAAAGAATAATAGAGAGAATGACAGAGAGAAACACGTCACAAAGTCAATTAATATTACGCACACACACAAACAGAAGGAAAGAAAGAAAGAAAGAAAGAAAGAAATGAATAATATTTACTGGTTCTCTGGGTTGGTAAGGGGGCAGGCGCAGGGTTTACAGTCGTCATGGAAACCGCGGACCACGCCGTAGAAACCCGGAGCGCAGCGCTCACACCGGTCACCCTCTGTGTTGTCTTGGCAGTTCTACAAACACATACAAAAACGTGTATTTGAACGTTGCTTTTGTTTTTGGCTTGAGGAACAAAAAGTTTCAGTGATTCAGTTTATTTTCAGTGATATGAATATGAATAGTTTGTACAGAAAGAAAATGTGTGTTTTCCAGTTCCAGATCTTGTATTCTCAGATTCTATCATATTTCAGATCTGCTAATCAAAGAGAGGGGTAAATTAGTGTAACTTGATGAGTAATTGAAAAGGTGACAGATTGGTGAGTGAGATTATGTTGCCACCACTAGTTGCTTCACACTCTGACACTGGATGGAGAGGGCAAATAATAGTGGCCATGTCACTGTCCCACTGTCAGTTCACTCTAACATCTTGATAAGTGGTAGTCACTTATTTTGATTTCTGGTGTGCTTAGCTGTAAAGTCATACATTTTAGACAATAATCAAAATGTTGGCTAATGTATGATTGGAAGTGTTTGCAGAGAGGCGATCACTTCCGTTAGCTGAAATTCCCCAAAAGCCGGGGGCTGCAAGGCCTCTTTGGTTTTCACTTTGCCCGATGTAAATAAACTGAATCAAGTGAATGAAATGAAAAGCTGACAGAAAACGTTTTTTTCCTCTAAAGGAGCCAGGCTCTGTGTGTTTATTGGCTCGTTGGTGTGGAACACTTTTTGCAATGCAGAGCCCCAAGAGTCCTGCAAGAGGGAAATCCAGTGTGCGCTCGTACCACAGGCAGTACGGTAGCTGTTCCGGCTAAGACAATGCATTTTCTCCACCAACGCTGTGCTACCAGTTTTTTAAAGTCAACTTGGTTTCACGTGCACACCCTCCACCCAAGCACCTTAAAGCACCAGCTTGTTCATCCAGGTTTCACATCCATACGGTTACACACATTCATCCTGCCACTGGGAGCTGACCAGTACAACCACAGTCTAACTGTGGGCCACTGAGCAGCTTTACTGGAGCAGCTGAGCCACTCGAGGGATTCAAACTGGCCACCTTTTATGTAGCCTTGACTATTTCTGATGGAAAAAGTAGATGTAGTTGAATGGTTTCTGCCCAGTCCCACTCCTGCACAGGTTGTTGTGTTACCAGCTATCAGATACCAGCTGTTGAGATCGTGTTGAGATCAAACACGTCAAAGAGTTAAATAAGCCTCTTTCCTTATGAGTAGGCCACTGAAAAAACTGAAAAAACACTCACTGTGAAGGATTTCCCTCATCTCCATCTCCATCTCCACGAGGATATTGGATAGCCACAAGCATCCTCACAAGGGTACAAGTACAAGGACACACACACACACAACACAAACACACACACAGACCCACACACACATACACAAGCACCGATTTTCCTTGTCGTTCATGTAGTGAGTATATCTTTGGAGTGCTGTAGCTTGAGGCGTCTGTTTGTGTTTCAGCTTATTTTCAACTCTGGGCTTATACCATATAGGCTACACACACACACACACACACAGTACAAACACACTATTTGTACACAACACACAAACACATTCTATAATATAGCATCCATATCCGGTTCACATGCATGTGCACATACATACTCAATTTACACACACAAACCCATTCTCATTGTGCACTAAACACACACACACACACACAGTCCTCCCCCCTCCATATCCCCGGGGTCCTGTCTTATGTGTTCGCCTTGTTTGTTGAAATGGGAACTTCAATCAGCACAACAGGAAGTTGCCTCTTAACGAGGCAAGTCATTTCCATTAACTTCCTGTGTTCCTCGTTACCGCTAATTACCACGGAAACAAACTCGTTTAGCATTTTCAATTTAGCCCGCTCGGTTAGGAAATGCTAATGACGCTGTTATGGAGAGCGAGATGGAAATGGGCGAGGGAAAAATGTCTGGGAGGCAGAGAGGAGAACAGAGGAGAGAGAGAGGGGGGGAGCATAGGCAAAAAGAGAGAGAAGAGACAAAGTGGCAAAATTAGAGGAATGAAGGAGGAGGAGAGAAAGAGAGGGACGGGGTGAAGAGAGAGGAAAGGTGAAGGGGAGCAGAAAGGAAACAGAAAAAGCGCAAAAATGAGTAATGAGGACGAGGAAGGAGGGGAAAAGGGGAGGAGAGAGGGGGAATGAAATAGAGTGATAAAATAAGTAGAATGGAGGAGAGGAGGGAAAGGGGGAAGAGGAAAGGGAATAGGGAGGGAGAGGAGGATGGATAGAGAAAGGTAGAGAATGGAAGGAAAGAGAAGAATTCAAGGGGGGGGCAAGGAAAGTGAAGCTAAAGGAAAGACATGAAAAGAAGAGAAAGCAGAGAAGAGACAGAATGAGGGATTGAGAAAGTATCTATCTCTTGTCCAAGCTTGTCCTTGTTGTGTCTGCTCTCTTTTCCTCATGAACTCATGCTTTAGGGTCACTTCTGTGTTAAATGTGTCTTAAGCCCCCTGCAAGACGTATGACTTTTAGCTGTCTGTTATGTTGTGTACTACGTTTCAGATTGACCGACGGGGACCCAAGTAGAAATCTCTCACATCAGCCTGGTGAGGCGGTACGAAACGCAAGTCGTAACCACGTCAAAACAACAAGACTACCAATCTTGGTTCACGACCAAAGATTTTGCCCACAGTGTGAAAATGTTGTGTCAGGTGTTCACCAAAGACCAAAATCAGCCAGTCTGCCAGGGGTTTACTGATCAAATCCTCACGCTGACCTTTGTATGCAGCCAACCACTCCCTGAGACACCAAAGGCTCTATTTTTTTCCCCCCATTTTTGGTAATGTTGTGAGGCATGTGGTGCACCTGTGACACAGTTGGACACAAGGTTGGAACAGTCCAGACCAGAACAGTCCAGACCAGAATAGTCCAGACCAGAACAGTCCAGACCAGAACAGTCCAGACCAGAACAGTCCGCCACGAGTGAATATACAACCAACCAGTAAGCCTTTTATTAAGAACAAATCTTATGGAGAAATTAGAATTCTCCTCAGTGTTGTTAGTTTTTCCTGCTTGAGAGATTTATCTATATCAAAGTCAAACTGTCCAACATGTGATCCACAAAACGGCTTGGTGAGCTTTTGAATAGGATGTGTAAAGCCAGAAAACACCCCTGCGCTTTGCGGCGCGCGTTTTCGACGTGGTCCGAGCGGGCGGGTAATACAACCGCAAATCTCCGTAATCCTCGGCAACAAACACTTGGATCTGACGGGATCACATCCCCCTGATCTTGCAGAAACGCACCACCGAAACATACGTGGAGGCAATTCGAAAACAAGAAAGATCGCTAACCAGCTCCCTAGAGTGAGCATAGCAACCAACAACCAATTGATATGACTCTGTGACCAATGGCATTGCTTGGCTGACACTACCTGCTGTTGTGTGTTGCAGCTGTAAAGGGCAGAGGGTCACTTTGTGCTAACTGTATTACTTTTTGCTTTTCTTTTGGTGAGATCATCATCACCCAGAAGAAGGGAGGAGTGGCTTTGGGTCACATCCAGAAGACAGGACATGACACAAAATATAAATATGCCTGGGCTTCTTAATTATTGCAGGGCTAATTACAGGATCTGACATCTCTCTCTCTCTCTCTCTCTCTCTCTCACACCCCCACCCCATCCAGAAGCTATCTGGCATATGGCGGCATGAGGGTCACCAGCGGCAGAATGCCCGCCACACACACACACACACACACACATTTACCTGGCATATGGATGTCTCAGGGTCACAGGTGGATGAGTGCCCACTGCACTGGCACTGAACACAGCTGCCCATGCCGGCAGCGGTGGGCGATCTGGACGCCGGAGCAGATGCCGGGACGCTGCCAGAGCCACGAAGACGGTAGAATCCTGCAGCACACTCCTGGAAACAGAGAGAGAGACGGGTTAGACAGAGAGACAGACAGGTGGAGAGACAGACAGGCACACCGTTGGTTATAGTTCACAGACGTACACATATACATGCAGCTAAGAGAACACACACACACACACACACACACACACACACACACACACAGACACACTAGCTATACACATGGACACACATAAATATCCTTAATTGTTATTCCTCTAGGCCACTGTTGACCACTCACACACACACACACAAAATTAAGAGTTATTCCCTTCAGTAACTTTTGAACACACTCATACACACACACATAAACAAGGTAAGCCGTACGCACACACACGTGGACGCATGCACGTACACACATATGCGCGCACACACATTCTCAAGGTAACTCTCTCTCCCTCTCTCTCCTGTTCAGCAATAATTAATGGAGTCCATTTAAAGAGCCATCTGTTCCCTCTGCTAGCGCTAAACGCCCGTTTAAAAATACTTTATTAACAACGATGGCGGCTACAAATAGAACGGCCATCTGTCAGCCAAGCCCTCTGCTACCTGACCGTTTAGAGTTTAGCTACCGTTTGCTGCCTGGCTTCAGTCTTCCAGCAGTACACGTAAATTGAACGCAGCTCATTTTTTGGCCAGCATCGTAGATGGACGCTCTTCAGCACTCCAACGGGCGGCGGAGTGAAACAGAGGGTGGAAAATCTAGTTAAAAAGTTTCCCGGCAAAAACGGCATATCCCCATGTGCTTAAAGCAATAACACCTAGGCGACTCTTAGGGTGCCGGCGCCCCCGGTGGAGTTGCCCACACCCGTTGCCTCCACGTGTCATAAGCTCTCTCCACCAAATCCTCATTAAAGTGGAGATTCAGTCACCGCCGCGTGCTTTCCCGCGGCTTAAGAGACGGAGCCGCGCCTCCTCCCCGAAAGTCAATTGCTTTGACAAAAAGCACGGCTGAGTATAGGGGAGGCGTCGGCGAGGCTTAAGCCGAGAAAAAAACACAGGAGAGTCTGAAAGGCATCACAGCGGCTTAAAAGTCGGGAGCTCAATGTAAATTGGGAGAGCTGGGAGATACCGTTGGAAACGTGGCCTGTGACCCCCCCGGTGTTTACATCCTCTCTGCGCGCGAAGGCAGCGGGCAAAAAAAAACGTTACTTCCTCGGAGAGGCCTGGCCGGACGAGACTCGCTCTCAGTTAATATCATTATATCAATTAATAAATGAAGTTAATAATCAAGGTTCAAAATGTAATTCATTAACTGTTGCTCATCTTCTGTCTTGATCTTTATCCATCTGCTGTATTATTCTCAGTGGGTCCTCTTGTTGTAATTGCCGGCTGTATTATCTCCAGTACTCCAGTTTGTTCTGCTCTTATCTGCACAAGTCTCTCGGGCTGCCGCAACAAACCAATTTCCACACAGGGATTATTAAACTTTTATCTCATCTAATTACAGATGCTGCTTAAAAATTGCCTGCTTTAAAAATGCAAACAATAACTTGATGTAATGGGTTGCAGAGGCTCAGCGGTGTAATCTGATTACCCTGAGTTCTTCCTCGACTGGCTGTAATGTGAACGATACCAGTGGTATTCTCGTGTGTTTGGACAAATCCTATTGGATTAGTACTCCAACTCCAACTCCAACAACAATGTGATCTGGTTACTTTTAGCTACTTTTGGATTACCTTTTCCTCCTATTCTATTTGTACAGACCATTGGAAAAAACATTGCACTAAATAGTTGTTTTAATAAAAATATTTTTTTGTCAGCCTTAATGTATCTATCCATGCTGCTGTTGTCAACCTCCTAACTACAATTTTGGTGATTTTCATGTTTTAACTGGTTGTTGTCTGTGGGTTGAGAAACCTTGATAAACGCTTGGGGCTAAAAAAAAAAACATTTCAAAACCCATTGAATAAACTAGAGGAAGTCAAGTTTAAAACAAGGCCGGCCCTCGTAAATTCCTGAAAGCAGCGGTGTGTGTGTGTGTGTGTGTGTGTGTGTGTGCTGGTGTGTACCTCGCAGGACAGTCCAGAGTATCCACTTGGACAGTCACACCTCTCTATCTGATGGGCTCTCTCGCTCTCTGTGGTCGGTCTGCCAGCCTCTGCCACCGTCAGACTGATCTCTGAAATACTGGAGAGAGAGAGAGAAAGAGAGAGAGAGAGAGAGAGTGAGAGAGAGAGAGAAAGAGAGAGAGAGAGAGAGAGAGAGAGAGAGAGAGAGAGAGAGTGAAAGCCTGGGCCTGACATATCAAAGCTTTTCAAACATTCCCTTATCAATTAAGTATACTCAAATACCTAATTGATCATGAATGACAATGTTGGTATAATCACACTTACTGCAGCTAGATTGTGTGTTTGTGTGTGTGTGTGTGTGTGTGTGTGTGTGTGTGTTACCGGCTGTGTCTCATCAGGTTGCCATGTGATGCCTTAATCAGGACATAGTCGACATAAAAGAGGACATCCATGAAGTCCTCACGAGTCATAGACCGCCCGTCTGCATGCTTCCACTCATGCTGCACACACACACACACACACACACACACACACACACAGAATACAAAGACAACTGTATCTATATCTATAATAGTTTTGCCAGTGTTATAGACCTCGTGTGTATCAGAAATACTACAATATAATTGAACAATATGGGAATTTCTGGCCTTACCTCTGTCATATCGATCTCGTGGCGGGTGAGCTGACCAATCTGGAGTCCCGGTATGTGACGTGTCATCACCCTGTCCCTGTTAGGCCCGCCCCTAATGATGACCTGAGGCTCATATGAAGAGGGACCAGTTTCATCTCTGGCCTCGTAGTACACCGCGTACTTCAACTGGCCACCGTACGCTGTGATCTAGAGAGAGAGAGAGAGAGAGAGACAGACAGATAGATCTATTAATGTTACCTGAAATCAAATTTAATACCAATTTAAAAAACAAAATAAAAAAAACCCATCCTATTTCCAACTGAATGAAACTAGACTAAAGAGATCTGACATTTTCAAAGAGCAGTTTAAGATCAAGGACACCAGGAAATTAATTGTGAAGTCCAAGTGTTTCTAGTAAATTAGAAATAATGAAAACAAAACATGTTTTGCAAATTAAAACTATTAACACTGTTCTGTATTAATCTAAGAGTGGGCATGCAGACATCCATTACCTGTTATTACAAGACGTCTAATAACCATCCTTTTTAAGGCCTTACAATTTAGATTATTTATTTATTTATTATTTTCCTTTTTTTCTCTTTTCTTTTTTTTTATTTTCGGGCATGTGGATATCCTGGAAATGGACATGAATTGTTCAGATTTGCGTGAAAGCACCAAAACCGGTACGCATGTATAGTTTGATGCCCTGAGCGTTCTCAAAACTGGAACCATCACAAAAAAACGGTACCAATTGTGGGCATGTTTCTGTCTGCCATTACTCGCAAACATGTTTTCCTCCATATCTGCTGAACTGACCATAATAGGATTGAAAGAAAAAAAAAATGTTTACACCACTGTTTTGATGGCCAAGGGTTACAGTGGTGCTGAGGAAAACATCATAAACTGTTCAGGTTCTTATGTAATGGCAACTTCACTGATACTGTGTTTACAGTTGAAGATGTTTTCCTTGGCAGAACTAGCCATCAAAACATTGGTGTACACACACACACACACACACACACACACACACACACACACACAAAATCACACTATATCTCGCCATCCTATTCTCACCATACACTGAAATGAACTCAGTAAGGTGTGTTTGTGTAGGTGTGTATAAGAAATCTTGTGTTGCATGGTATGTGTTGTGCACTTACTATTGACCCAGTGAAATGTATTGTCCAGTGGTAGAGTGGAGTGCATTCACTCACACACACACACACACACACACACACACACACACACACACACACACACAATCACCACCACAAATATCCTTTATTTTCACTACAAAACTCCTCAATGAACTTTGTTGTTGTGTAGGTTCTTTAGCCGAGCACACACACACACACACACACACACACACACACACACACACACGTTTCTTACCATAGAGCCCCTGAACTGCTCCGGTAGTCTCCAGTAGTAGGGTTCGGTGAGTGCAGAGGTGACCAGCTCAGCGTGGGCGAGGATCTCAGGGTGCTGGAAAGTCACCCCTCTCCTCGTCTCCGCAATGTTGGATTTGTCCACCAGGGGGAGCACTGTCTGCTCTGGCTTCAGGGTCAGCTAGGAAACGAAACAATAATAATATATACAGTATATATATTTTCACACTGCCCCACCAGTTTTTTGTCTTTTCCGTTTGAATACTCACAACGACCACATGTGACGGAGAAAATAGATTATTAGCGGAGGCGTCACTTTCTAACACAACTTTATCTATTCTATTCTGACCCATTGTGGGCGGGGCCAGAGATTGCATCTATGTAGCGGTCTGCTGCTACAAAATTTTAGTAAAAAGTAAAAGTATTTCCTTCTGCTTCGTATTGCCTTTCGTAACGTTACGTTGTTTTACAAGTTACCATCCTGTAGCTAGATGGCAAGTGCTAATTATGTAGCATTAATCGAAAAATAAATAGAGAAAAAAAGGTTGCAACCGTTCTCTAAAGCACCGTTTTTGAGACGTTTAGTCGTGTAGTTGTACAATGAATGGCTGTAATCAACTTCTCGTCCATTTTTCCCTTGCAAGGTGGAACTATTGTTCACGGAACTAAATCACATCGGTTGGGAAACAAGGAAACGAGGAAGGAATCTGATGACCGACCAACTTTTCTCATTCAACTCATCCTTTTTCTCATCCTTTTTTTTACCTTTATTATTTACAGTAATATACCGTTTTAAAATGTCACTATTTTCTGTAGGCAGTAATGTCGATTTTATCACACCCTCCATATCCAATGGCAAAAAGCGTAGCCTGTATTGTATTAGTATTTGTTTCTGTCATCTATTTCTGTTTACTTATTATTATTATTATTACTTACTGTTTATTTATTTTAATAAGATAATCCTCAAATTGGTATCCGCTCTGGGAAACATCTCAGTCAGGTTGTGTTGTTTAATTTCCTTATTGCCAATAATGAGTAGAGGCATTTTTTTTTTTTATTCCTTTCAATTAAGCTTTCAATTCAGCTCTTGCGCTTCCATAGTACTGTTCAAGGTCAGTTGATGTAAATATTTTCTCTCTCTCCATCACTCATATCCTCTATATTACTGCAATGCTGATGTGTGAATAATATCATTTTTTTATTGACAGACTCTTCTCTGTCTCTTTCTCATTTTCTCCGTCTCTGTATGCGTTGATATTTCAATATTACTTGAATAATGTCAGGATTTATTATTGACTGTGGGCTTTGGTGTGAGTGGACAGATTTAAAAATGGATTAATCTGCTGTAATCCGGATCTCTCTCTCTCGCGCTGACTCCCTGTATATTCCAGTGGTGTTGATATGTGAATATTGTGTGAATAATATCAGAGGTATTACGGAGTAGTGCTCTGTGAGAAACGAGAAATCCATTTATTTCTTATAGTTTTGGATGCACTGGCTCTACTGGCTGTGTGATGCAGAGCCAGTCAGACCTAAAACAAAGTTTATGGCTAATGCTCTTCCTTTTAATCTTAATTCATCTGCATCCATCAATATGTGTCACTTGAATTTAAGTCAATTCACCTGCTTCAGCAAGGTTTGTCCAAAAACACAGCACACATAATGGAATTTGAAGTACATTTAAAGTAAATTAATGTTTTTTCATTTAGCCTTGTCTTTTTTACTTTTTAAGTACAGTTAACAGTTAGCTTGGTTTCTTTTCCTTCTTTCCTTCAGAAAACTCCTGGTGCTCACTCTGCCAGGGTCGAGGGTTAAATTCCCATCTTTCTCCAATCACACGCACTCTCGTCAGATGTAAATACCCAATAAAAGGCTGTGTGTGTGTGTGTCCTTCTCCTCTCCCTTCGGTGTAATCCCGTGTATGCCATGCAGTGTGTTTGTATAGTGTATGTGTGCGGTGTCGAGATATGGGCTGTGTGTGTGTGTGTGTGTGTGTGTGTGTGTGTGAGAGACTGTGTGTGTGTGTGTGTGCATGTCCCACTCCACTCAGTGTAATCACACGATTCAGTGGTTCAGAGAAAATCTCCCTCTTTCCAATAAACTCTCAATTTTTTCTCTTTTTGTCCTGCTCTCTCCTTCTCTTCTCTCTCTCTCTCTCCTTTCTCCCTGTCTCTCTCTCTCTCTCTCTCTCTCACACATTCTCTCTGTCTCTCTCTCTCTCACCTTCTCTCAGTCAACAGTAAATGAAGTGAATGTTTGTTGTTTATATGAAGCCTCTCGCTACTCTCTGTGCGAAAACTCCATGGTTACTATGGAAACGCTGGTTTATCGCCAATGGCAACCGTTTGTGAGAGGAAGCCCCTTTATTAAAAACAGGCTGCCACTCCACAACTGTTAGTCAACTTGCTGACTGACTGGTGGTGTGTCAGGAGAACGTTGTGGTTCCAGCTATACTTACATACTTTTACTGACTGGCTGACTGGTGTTGATTTACTGACTGGTTGACATACTGACTGGGCTTTACGGACTGGTTTTGACTTACTGATTGACTGTTTGTTTTACAAACTAGCTGGCTGACTTGTTTTTACTTTCTGATTGGCTGACTGGTTTTAACTTGCTGATTGATGACTGGTTTTGACTGACTGGCTGGCTGACTAGGTTTTATTGACTGACTGGCTGCTTTAAACATACTGACTGACTGCTTTTTACTGGTTGGCTGACTGGCTGAATGGTTTTGACTGACTGGCTGTGTGGATTTTACTGACTGACTGATTTACTGGTATTCAGTAGTTAGTTAGTGTTTTTTACTGCCTGACTATTTTTTTATTGCCTGATTCACTGTTTTTTACTGTCTGACTAAATGGTTTGGCCTGACTAACTGATTGACTGACTGACTGGTTTTACCTGCCTGCCTGCCTGACTGGTTTTCCCTGCCTGGCTGACTGGTTTTCCCTGGCATGCCAGGTGTTGTTTTATGTAGCACCAAACGTCAGACAGCACCTGTCCTGTGTGAGTCAGAGTAGCTGATTGGACACGAGTCAAACTCACCCACATCCTGATGAGTCCCTGTGCCTCTGTGCAGGACTGCGTCAGTCCGTAACAGTAACAGCTGCTGCAGCCCAGCGGGTTTCGTACCAACAACCCAAAGGTGCCTGGCTTACAGCGGCCACAGTTATCTCCCTCCACATTGGCCTAAAAAAAGACAGACACAGACACAGGAGAGAGAGCGAGACGACGTTAAGGTTTTCTGATTCTTGATGAGTAACACTGATAGTAATATCCAGTTGGACTACATGTTTATAAAAACTACCAGAGAGTGAAAGTGTAAAGTTCAGGACCCAGAAAGCTTTTCGTGTTGCATTACAGGCAGTTGTGGAAAAACACACAACATCAAGTCACTTGACATGCTCAGTATGACTCTTTAGGCTGACCTCAGTGCAATATCCACTTATTGTGACTCCTAGAGACACAAAGCTCGAAGGCGTGAACCAGAGGTAGGTTTATTCCCTTAGAGGTAATGTTGGGTCCTCACAGGGAAGAAAAACAGAGGACGAGACAAAGACAGGAAGGCACGCAGACAGAAAGACAGGTAGACAGGAAAACACGTCAGTGGGCGAACAGACAGATGAACAGAAGGACAGCTGACAGATTGACAGACTGTCTGACAGGCAGAGAACCTCCTATGTGTTCAAAGTGCAGAGTTGACGCCGAGTGATCGTGACTCTTATTACAGACCACAGAAGGTGTGTGTGAGTGTGTGTGTGTTTATTTGTGTGTGTGTGTATACCTTTGTGTGTGGACACACACATATCTGTAATAATGTGTGATCAGTCGCTGACAGTGAGGATGAGAGGTGTGTATGGTGCGCACGCATGTGTCTTATATAAGAGTGTGTGTGATTATATTTGTGCGTATAAGTGTGTGTGTGTGTGTACGTGTGTGATCATGTGAAATGCCAGTGACAGCGAGGATGAGAGGTGTGTATATGTGTGTGTTTAGTGTGTGTGTGTGCGTGTGTGTGTGTGTGAGAGAGATAAGCCGGTGACAGTGGGGATCAGAGTATCAAACCAACTCAGTTTTTCCTCATATGGAACATTTCACTGCTCTGATAGATCGGAGGCCAACACACACACACACACACACACACACACACACACACACACACACACACAGATAATAAAAACACACTGCAGAAACATCTAAATGCTGAAATGCGATGTATCTCCTGGCATCGAGAGGTGTTTTTTTTGGTAGGGAGTCCCACCTCCCACCTCCCTTCCCATCTGGTTTAAGTCTGATTCAACGTTTGTCCATTTCTCTGAACTGAACTTCCCAAAATTCCTGCATTTTAAGCATGGACTGAATACGCTATTCAAAAACTTTTAAAACTTTTTTTTTGTTGAATGTTGACGCAGTTGACTACATTTCCATCTGACAGCTACCTATAGTTAGCCAGGTCACCTACAGTAGGCTGAGCTGCAATTAAGAACATATCCATCTTATCAAGTCATTTAGCATTGAGGATTGTGTTCATTGGGTGGTTTGTTTGTTGGTCCATTCAATCATGTGTAAGGCTTTCCTTTGTGTGCGCTCGTACACCAGGCGGTACGGTAGCAGACACACAACACAGGCAGCCCTAGGTTGGTGCGCGGTGCGTTCACATACCAGGAAGTAGCTTGGTGATTTTCTAACCGTAGCTGGCTAAGTCAACGCGCAAATTCAATATGTTGTTTGGTGATTCTCCTAGTCCCTGCCGCAGCACTTTGGCGGTAACAGGTGGAGTTTTTAAAGTCAACGTAGTTTCACTCACTCCAATCATGCAGACTCCTCCACCAGAGCCCCTACAACAAGTGAAACACGTAAACATGCCATCCACCGCAAAGGAGCCTATCAGAGACAAGATGCTTCATCTCTCCAGGTTACATCAGAATCGACCTGTTTTCATTTTTGTCATTTCTTTTGTCATTTAACAAAATCTGGTAATTAGTATTGTTTCATAAATAACACTCTGTTCTATTGTGTTCTATTCTATTCTATTCTATTCTATTCTATGTTTACAAATTCAACAGGGATCTGAACTATGTGCCTGTGAGTGTGTGTGTGTGTGAGAGTGTGACATGGTGACAGACTGTCAACAAGGCAGAAGAGAGGCAGAGGAGACGGCATCCCTCATTATCACAGCATACACACGCACGTGTACACACATACACACACACACACACACACACTTGCTTATTTCCAGCCCACACAGTCAGACAGGCACTGTCTGTGTATCTGTCTGTCTGTCTTCCTGCCTGTCTGTCTCTCTCTGTTTTAGTGAGGCTCTTTGACAGAACCCCCACAGAGCACACACACAGGGGGTGGACTGGGAGTGTGTGTGTGTATGTATGTGTGTGTGGGCGGGCGGACGTATGGAGCCCATCACACAGAAATGCCTGTCGCACTCAGTGCTGTGACATTTGCTCGAATAATTACACACACACACACACACACACACACACACACACACACACACACACACACAGTGCTGTATAGAATTCAGTGTTGATTTTAAACTGTAAACTGTGTGCAGGGGTTTTTAAATCTGTTCTGACATTTAAAATCCAAACTAGCATCTCTTAGTTGGATTAAAAATAACAAATATCACACATCTTCTCTCTCTCTCACACACACACACACACACACACACACACACACACACACACACACACACACACACACACACACACACACACACACACATCTTAAGTTGACTTTCTGAAAGGTAAAAGGACTGTTGCTGGGCAGAATGTGGTGGGATTTCTTTTGCCAGTCGCCAGTCCTAAACCTGATTGCCCTGTAGTTCAATGATTCTCAGTCTGGGGGGAGTGTGTGTGTTTGTGTGTGTGTGTGTGTGTGCTGCACCTTGCAGCTACACCTCCCCGTGCGGTCTGCGCAGGCACACACTCCTCTCTCCAGGTCGCAGGTCTGGCTGTCTGATCCCGAGGCATCACATTCACACTGGATGCACTGAGGGGGGACAAAAAAAAAAAGACGACATCAAGCTGCTGTCATCAACACCATACAGGGTCAAAGAGGGAGTACCAGAGTGTGTCACCTCGCCAAGCTATTAAAGGCACAGTTCACTCCAAAATGAAAAAAAGTGTCTATCTACTCTCTCCTGTGTTAAGTGCAGTTCCATTGAAGTTCTTACGACCATCAAACACAACCAAGTTCTCCCAGCAGGTGAATATAAGCTTTTTGGATTCACAATTCCTTTGCTACAAAACACTTGGATTATGCTGCAATGAGAGGTTTAGAAAAAAACTGTTTTAGGAAGTCTAAACAACTTGAACTGTGCACTTCATTTTCACAATTTTCATTTTTGGGGGTGAACTGTTCCTTCTCTTTGCAAAGAAAAGGTGCTAATGCTCTACTCTTTTAACTGAGATATCCCCGATAAGGCACTTACACCCACCCCAGCTTTCCCTCCTATGCACCCCCCGGTACTGTCTACATAAAGAATAAACGTACACGTGTGATAGTCGTGGCAACACTAGTAGTATTGATCATGGGTACATTTACCTGAGGGAAGTCTCTGAATCCCAGCTGACATTCGTTGCATCTCTCTCCTCTGAAGGCGTCTCGGCATGAGCAGCAGCCCGTGTTGACGTTGCACTGCTGGCTCACTGAGCCTACCACACTGCAACCACACTCCTACACACACACACACACACACACAACATCACACTAATATTAATATCATGAATCAACAAATAAACTAATAGCAGACAGAAACTCTTAGTTAGAAACATTAGTTTTGGCGGCTTTGGTGCAGAGAGATCAAAGACGTTTCTGAGTAGTGCAGAGGAATATTGTCAAATCACTGTTTCCATTCGACCCCGTTGAGTTGACCGGTGAGTCTGGACGTCCGGGGTTCAGATACGCGAGGCTGTACTGGAGTTTCACTTGGTCACAGCTACCGTCTGTGGTGTAACGGTCCATTTCACACCTACCGATCAGACCTGTGCCAATATTGAGCTGTCGTGCAGGAAGGGTGACTCTGCTCTACCGGTGACTAGATGAAGGTGTCGCTGCCCAATTCAGCCCCCTTGAAGAACGATGAGCAAATTCAGCTCACGAAGAGGAAGAAGACAGAGGGCCCTCCATTCTGTTCCCTTCTGCTGTACTTTGTTCTGTTCTACTTTGCACTGTTCATAGTTCCATTCTACTTTTTTCCTGTTCTGCTTCGGTCTGTTCTACTCTACTTTGTCCTTGTCTGTTCGGTTCTACTTTGTTCTGTTCTGCGCTACTTTGCTGTTTTCTTCTGTTCCGTCCTACTTTGTTTGCTTCGTTCTGTTTTGATGTACTTTACTCTGTTCTATTCTTTTTTTTTGTTCTGTTGTGCTCCACTTTGTTCTATTCTTTTCTACTGTACTCTGTTCTGTTCTCTTCCATTCAATTCTGTTCTGTTTTACTTCGCTCTGTCCTGAATGCTCTGTTCTGTTCTGTCCTGCTCTACTTTGTTCTGCTTTGGTTTTTATCTTGTTTTACTCTCTGCTCTGCTCTACTTTGTTCTATTCTATTCTATTGTACTTTGTTCTGTGCTATTCTATTTTACCATGTTCTGTTTGTTCTGTTCTATCTTACTCTGTTCTGTGCTGTTCTATTTTACCATGTTCTGTTGTGCTCTACTTTGTTCTGTTCTATCTTACTCCGTCCTGTGCTGTTCTATTTTACCATGTTCTGTTGTGCTCTACTTTGTTCTGTTCTATCTTACTCCGTCCTGTGCTGTTCTATTTTACCGTGTTCTGTTGTGCTCTACTTTGTTCTGTTCTATCTTACTCTGTCCTGTGCTGTTCTATTTTACCATGTTCTGTTGTGCTCTACTTTGTTCTGTTCTATCTTACTCCGTCCTGTGCTGTTCTATTTTATCGTGTTCTGTTGTGCTCTACTTTGTTCTGTTCTATCTTACTCCGTCCTGTGCTGTTCTATTTTACCGTGTTCTGTTGTGCTCTACTTTGTTCTGTTCTATCTTACTCTGTCCTGTGCTGTTCTATTTTACCATGTTCTGTTGTGCTCTACTTTGTTCTGTTCTATCTTACTCTGTCCTGTGCTGTTCTATTTTACCATGTTCTGTTGTGCTCTACTTTGTTCTGTTCTATCTTACTCCGTCCTGTGCTGTTCTATTTTATCGTGTTCTGTTGTGCTCTACTTCATTCTGTTCTAATTTGTGTTGTTCTGTTCTGCTGTGTTTTACTTTGTTCTTTTTTCTGTTTCATTCTGCCCTATTCTACTTTTTCATGTTATGCTCTGATGTACTCCTTTTAATCAGTCTATTATTGATCGGCGGCTTGTTTTCATGTTTGAGCCTCTAATTGCTAATAGTTTCCAACTACTGTTGGCTTCTAATAGTTTCCTCTTATTGCTGCCTCAGGCCCTTTGGTGAGGAAGTTTCAGTGTAGCGCCATTCCTTCCAAACACTTTGAACAAACTTATCAAAAGCCACATAGAGGGAGGAAATGAGAATGGGAGAAAAGTAGAAACTTGTGATGGAAAGAAACAGGAAAGGAAGGTGATAAAGAGGAGGAAATTAGAGAGGAAGGACTTTAAGTGAGTAGGGAGATAATAAGAGAGAAAGAGGAAAGAGGGATACAAGATAGTACCCATACGGAAATGTAATATATGACATATATGCCCCTATATCAGCGAGCGATATTGCCATATATGTTACATATAAGGCGATATATTATTACCACATACATACATCCTCTGGATGTATGACGATATAGGTTTTTAACATATATGAAATATCCATAGTAAAAGTTTGTATATGTACATATATTAAAAAATTGTATTGTATGAATTTGTATATGGTATTATATGTTGCAACCATATATGTTAACAATATATGTTTAATTTATTTATGCCTCTCCTTGTTAGTATAGGGGTTAGCATCCCCGCCTGTGGCTCTGGAGGTAGAGCGACTTGACCTCCAATCAGAAGATCGTAGGTTCGATCCCCAGCTCCTCCAGTCCACATGTCAAGTGTCCTTGGGCAAGACACTGAACCCCAAATTGCTCCCAATGGTCAGGCATAGTAGCTCACTGCCATCGGTGTGTGAGTGTGAATGGGTGAATGGGTGAATGAGAGGCATATACTGTAAATGCAGTCCATTCATATTTGTATGGGCTAGACATATATGTACACAATATTCTATTTGTATTTTATACAAATACATATATGTTATATGTATAAATAATTATATACATGACATATATGTCACAAAATGCATTATACATACATAAACATATATATTTGTATGGGCTAGACATATATGTCACATATGAAATTGTTCCAATTTCTAATAGGTTTCATATATAGTTTGTACATACATGTACATATATGTTTTTCCTTCATATGTACATATATTTCATATATGGAAATTTACTATATGTACATATATTACATTTCCGTATAGGTACATTTCAGCTAGGGCAAAAAAAAGAAGGTAGAAAAGAGAAGGAGGTAAGGAAGAAGAGATTTGGAGAACAGAGAAAGGACAGCGCCCTCGCTGAGAGAGGAAGGCATATAAGCATATAAAAAAGCATATAAAAAAAGGGAGAGGAGGGAGGGAATGGACCTAAAAAGGAGAGAACTACAGAGAAAAGCAAAGAGAGGGCAGAAAAAAAGAGAGAGAAAATAAATAGTGAAAAAAGCAAAAAGGAGGTAATGAAAGAAGACAGAAAAAAGAAGGTAAGCTAAGAGAGAATAGGAAGAGAAAAAATAGAGGGAGGCGAGAGCAGCCTTATAAAAAAATAAATAGATCTTGAACTGGTATTTTCCATAATTTTCAGTCATTGTGTAGCAGACCTGGGTCACATAGTCTTTGCAAATAATTCCCAAGACCTAATAGGAAGTGAATCAGCTCTACGGGGGGAGGTTCTGTAATTGTGCCTATTACTAACGGCATCCGTGATGCTAATCCAGTCAAAATCGGCCTCGTCCGCAGGGTCCATAGTCCAAAAAATAAATATCCAGAGCAAATTACCTACTAGTCTTCGGCTACCCAGAAGTCATGTAATAACAGCAACACAGTTCAAACCACCATCTGCGCAATGTGGTGATGTGGCCGGCAGAAGTAAGCAGAAAGTGTAAATCGAGACATTTTAAATCCAGGGCTACGGGCAGCAATTTGCAGGAAATCACAGAGATCCTTCATCCCGTATACGTGGAAATGACATTATTGGCGCTTCCCCCGGTAAAAGAAGTCCAGTTTGAATAGGGCTTTAGCATTTGTTTTAATTTGCTTGGAGTGCCAGATGGGCAGGGCTTACCACATCACAACAATTTGGACTGAAAGTTGCAGAAAGGTGACTTAAATACTCGTTTACGTTTTCTGCCACTCGTTGTATTGTCCTATGTATGCAAACCCCACCCACCTGGTACCCCGATGAGATTAAAACAAAACACCGGTACGAACATTAGCACTGTCCTATACCTTGCATCCCGTCGTGATGTCGTGGCCCCAGTGGTTGGGAGCACAGTGGTCGCACCTCTCGCCCACAGTGTTAGGAGGACAGATACACTGGCCTGTGGTAGCATCACAGTTTTTCCCCACGTGGTTGCACTGACACGCTGGAGGAGGAGAGGAGAGGAGAGGAGAGGAGAGAGGGAATAGGACAATATAAATCAATTCCACACAGAGTGAAATACATTTTAAAGACCTCCTCCAGTGATCTCACCAACAATTTGGAGATTTCCAAACAAGCCTTGCAGACAAATCATTTATTTACACGGCAAAAATAGGAGTAAGAGTTGATTTCTGCCACTTGAATCAGATCGAGCTGTAGCTGGGGTAACAGCTACCCAGTGGACATAGTGGGCCAGACAACAACAAAAACCTAAGGACACGTTTTTGTTAACACTACTAGCCCCTCTAGGAGTGTCTTAAATCCATAAAACTCATCCATCCATTTTCTTACCCCCCTTATTCCTTTTGGGGGTCACAGGGGCTGGAACCTAACCTAGCATGCATTAGGTGGAAGGCAGGGAAACAGCTACGGGCAATTTAGAGTCTCTAATTCAGCTGACTTGTATGTGTTTGGACTGTGGGAGGAAACCCTCGCGAACACGGGGAGAACATTCTCCACCCAGAAAGGACAAGGGCCGAGCTTCAACCCCAGGAGCTTCTTTCAAGTTGTAAAATTGAGAAACTCTATCTACTGTGTTAGTGCTTACTGCAATAAGGTTGAAAGTAAATAAATGAATGGTTTGAATTGGTTACTGTAAGAACTCATCAACTCAATCAATATACTTGCTTCCAATTAATGGATTGTATTTTTAATCACTCGTCACCATTTCCAGGAAGCACTGATACCAAAATGCCAGAGGTATGTACAGCTGTAATGCTGTACTTTGGTTCCAGAGGTACCATCAAACAATGTTGAGGCAAATATGTGTATTTTGAGCGCCTCCTAAAACAGCACTTGCCAGAATGACGTATAATTGTCCTTGTCTATCTGTGGCTAAGCTTACGTTTGCCACGCCCACTTCATAAAAACCTCCATCCTGGCAAAAATATCCTGAGCTTTACCGCCCGTGGATGCAGTTCCAGCATGGAGCAAGGATGCAGTCCCAGCTATCGTTGTCAGTGAAACGGTGAGTAAATGTTGACAACGAACTTCTACAAGTGGTACTTAATGTTAATAGCCAGTGCTACTCTTGCGTGTAAAGTGACCATTTGTGCGGTACGTTTACTTGTTGCTATAGCGTTGCTATGTAAAGTGCACATTAGCAGAGCACAAACTAAAGGCAATTGTGTGGTTATTGTGTGCATCATTGTCTTCCAATAGAAAACTGTTGGAACTGCACTTCAACGCGCTCAGAAAACTTACTGCTGAAAACTGAAAATCTGACCTTGGCAGCATATATGGCGCCTTAGTACCCAGACAAGGACATCAGTTACAAGTAAAAGCGCACTGCTTTTAAAAGGGAATGAGAGGAGCTGATTTGATTGTCCATGAGTGATGCCAGCCCCTACCACAGACAACCTACTGAGAATTTCTTACTCCCGATACAGCCACCACGGTCCCAAAATGATCCAAAATCTGTTGATCACGCCCATTAGCGCATTAGCACATTAGCACTGTGAACCTGCACCAGCACTTGTGCCTTGATTCACAAAGATACAGCCCTGTGTGTTTCCCAATATGTAGATTTGTTAAATTTTTTTAAGTTATTTTAAATTTTGTAATGCCATATATTTAATGCCTGGACTATGGCATGAGTATGGACAATGGGATGGGATGTATTATGTCAGAAACAGTGGTATATGTGTTTTCTACATCAAGATGATCATTTAGACTATAGGAGCTTTTGATAAATGATATTAGACCTATGTATTGTCCGACAGTGTCTTTCTATACAAGACACTGTCTGTATAACGTTGTATATATACAATGATAAACAAGTTGATTTATTTATTTGATGTGATCATCAACTTCAGATGACAGAAAATAGAAATACCTGACATCATTGATCCAGACAGACAAATGCAATGCAGATATGTAGATGAATGATATTTATTTATGGATTTTCCATCAGATTTTGCCTTCAGTACTTCATCTGCTTGCTGCTAGCTATCACCCATTTGGATAGCCTTAGCTACCATAATGATAGTTTAATTCTAAATATATAAAAGTATATATATATATTTATATATATGAGAACATAACCCAGAGTGATGTGGATGATGTCTGTGTTGACTTGTGGAGCATCAACGGAACATTTGATGGTGTTTGATCTGCTATTAGTAAGCAGGAGTGTGTATGTGTCAAATCAGAAGATCAACTCATTGAAAAAATATTTCAATGAGATTTTAAGAATGACGAAGCAACAAAATTGCCTCACAAATTGCCTCATTTTGACTTGCAGATAGCGCACATCATAATGGAGCCTGTCGCAAGTCTGAACCCGGAGCATCTCGACCTGCATCACAGTTTGAGTGCTTAATAACATCAAGAAAATAAAGATACCTATAAAGACAACTTTGAGGTGTGAACAGCAACCTGTGCAGCTTTGGTATTAAATCACCACTGCACTGATTCAACTCGACTCTGAATCGCTGCCTTTTACAGATGGGGGGGGGGGGGGGGGGTTCAGTGGATGGGGTGGTGAGGTCACTGGAGCAGGACTTATGCATCGTCATAACAAGGTCAGAAATTGTAATTATATATTAAAAATGTTAACAGAATCATCATAATAAACACAAATGAACTGACCCTACAGTGCCGTGCCCTGCTGTAGGCTGCTGATGATATCTGTGTTTAATCTGTCTCACACACACACACACACACACAAACACAAGCTCTGGCCCCGTATCTCAAAATCTGTGATGTGTTTGGACTTTCTGTTTGTTTTTTTAATTTCATGCTCTTTGTTTTCTTCAAAGCACTTGGAGAGATGTTGTGATGAACCTGTTGGTTACAAAGGATTTATGGCTACATTTCATTTACTTCATGAAAGATGCTCTCCTCTTTAAGCATTCTGTAAGCATCATAATCATCAGCTACAGTATGTTGCTTGTTCACTGGCCAAGATGCATAAGAAATGTTTCACTTCCATAATTTATTGGTTACGTCATTACTATTCTGTGTGTTCCACCTTCAAAGTCGCTGGTATCAATCAGCAACTAGTTTCTCTTGGCAACATTTCATCTTTCCAGAATCCTGTATCTCTTTTCTCTAATTTGGCATGCCTATCTGCCTTCCTTCCTTCCTTCCTTTCTTGGTTCCTTTCTTTCTTTCTGTATTTGTGTTATTTGTGGTTGTACATGTATGTATGTATGTATGTATGTATGTATGTATGTAGGTTGCAGTTGACAGCTGTAGCTTCCTCTGGTCAGTAGATATTTCATACCCCTGGAACCAGTGGCTAATACCTGGTGTAATGTCAAAAATACATGGAAAAACGGACTTTTTAGACATGAAATATGAGGTTTCTGCAAAAAACTGATGCTTTTTAAACTGAAAGGTCTTTGCTGTGAAGCTGCAGGCTGAAATTGTATTGTTATGTCCACGTACAGCTGGAACAAAGGAAACGCCTACATTGACAAAACATTTTTTTAAATGTTCAGCGGGACTCAAATGTTAACTAAAGAAAAAGGCTGAAACTAACATTTTTCACTGTTCTAAACAAATGAGTGTCTTAACGTTTTCCTGCTTCTGGGTGAAAAACAAAGCAGTAATTATGAAAAGTATTCGTACCTTCCAATTGACACCCATGCATTTTGGAAATTACAGAATAGGTTTTTAAATAGGGTTGATGGAAATTAGGGTCATGTAGCTTACTCCGCGTATACATTGAAAGGATAAAGACCAGAACTGCAGTTGTGAGGTTGCTAAGAACAGCGCTTGTGGACATTCCTTTCAGTGCAACTCTTACCTACAGCACAAGGGATACAACCCACCTGACATTACAGTTAGGAAGGGCTTAACATTAACATTAACACGTAGGCCTAGGGCTAAGAGTAAGTTAAGGGATGGAAAGCTCTGACAGATTAGATGCCTCATTTATAAAATCCACCAGTTTCAAATCATCATGCTGCGGTTAAAGTGCCAAGATAGACATTTTCTTTGGGAAAAGTTGTAGAGAAAAGTTTGGAAAGTAAATTTGAAGCTGGATTGATAGCTCAGACTCTTGTTAACTTTCCCCATTTATATGGATGGATTGACAACATGAGAAATAATATATATTAAAAAATGATTTTAAGACATTTAAAAAATATACATTGCCTTCAATGTCTGTTTTTTTACTTAAATAATAATTGGACAAAACGAGTCAGATTAGTCCTTGCAGTAACAGAAAGTCCTGCATGTAATGAATTGTTTCTGTCCATATTCAGACCTATTTTCTGAATCTTGGGTACGCACAACTGAAAACAATGAAACCGTATTGCATTATACAGTGAGCTCAGCATGTTTTGGGACAAAGGAGCATTTTTTTTCTAAATTTGACTCCAAACATTTGGATTTAAAATCAAAAAGATAATATGAGGTTAACGTACAGATTGCCAGCTTTTATTATTATTTGTATAAATATTGGTTTCACTATTTAGAAATGACCACACAGTCCCCCTATTTCAGGGGACTCCAAACACACACACACACACACACACACACACACACACACAGAAAGAGTGCATGCTTACGTGTGCAGCCTCCCTCCTGGAAGTTGAAGTGTCCTCGTGAGCAGCGGTCACACTTGGGCCCCGCCACGCCGGGCTGACACCGACACTGACCAGACTCGTCACAGTCAAACGACTTGGAACCAAACGAGTTGCAGTGACATGGGGCACACACTCCGCCCCTGGTGATGCCGTGGGTCTGAGGCTGGAGGCGCAAAAATGACAGGAAAAAGACGGATGGAGATGAGAGGCGGTAGAGGAGGTTGCGGGGAAACGTAGTTGCAGTCACGCTCAAGGACATGACATGAGATGCAGGCTCGTGGCCGGTTTAGGAGATAGAGGGGAATGAACAGAGGAAGGGAGGAGAAGGAAAGAGGAGTCTGGGATACAGAGAGAGAGAGAGAGAGCGATAGAGAGGGAGAGGACAGACACACATAGAGTTTGCACCTCAAAAACACTGCAGCACAGCAGAACAGCTCAAACCCACCAAACCGTTGGAAAACACAACACTGCAGAACACAACAAGTATGATTTGACCTCAGTTTCCCTCGGAGAAAACAGGAGAATTTGCTGTACCGTGCCATCGGCTAGGTCTGGAGCAGATGAAGGGAGATCAATAACTGACGGCTGCAGTCAAACATCCTGACTTAGTTGCAGGAAATCCAAGAAAAACTGAATCATCGGAGGCCCCTCAGATGCATTCATGTTAGGCATGTGTCAAGGCATTGTGTCCCAATCTGTAGTTAAAGTATGGCACCCTCTGCTACAGCTGGCTTTGTTCATGTGTTGATTGGTATTCAATATAGTGGCCAACTAAAATTTGGAGGGGGGCTTTAACAGCTGCTGCTTAAAAAGGCTTCCTAGGAAATACAAAAACACGCTGCCATGCATGCTGGTTCTACACACGGGACACAGACCAGTCCATTCAGTGTGTTTTACCCCTTCAGCTATATCAACTGGGCTCATTTTAAGCAAACAGTGTTGCAGAAAATAAAAGGAGAATTAGCCGTGTTTCCATCAGCTGGATTGAAGTGAATAAATAGGCCTCCTGAACGTAGAGCGGAGCTACGCCAGAGAAAATAGAAACAGCCTTTCAAGAATTGATTAGTATCAGGGATGTTGTTCTTGTTGTTAAATGTCAGCTAATGTTGGCGACATTTGATGCTGCCTGAACACCAAAACAAACAAATTCAATATTCTACTGCACTAAGGGCCATACAACCAAGACAGGGTCTTATACATGGTCGTGGCGGGCAGATATTTTACAGATGCTGCATTTTCAATCCATCTCATCTCTTTTATTTGCAATATTGCAATATTTACTATCAACTTTTCTAGTTCAATACCTCATCATTTGCACAAAAGTCAGCTACGTACTATTAGTGTCACTATGTGATGTGTTGACGAACATCTTGTGTCACTTTACAATGTGACATGTTATTATGTTAGGTCTTATTAGTGAGATGGCATTCAAACATGTTAAAAAATAGTTGCCACAATAAAAGCCTTTACACTCAGGAATGTCTTATAATATCTTTTAAAATCATGCAAAAAGACACAGAACCAGAAACAGTAACATCCGCCCTCCCACCTGCACACAGCAATGCTTGTAACACACATCTCCTTTTCCATGCCATGTGTGTTTTAACCGTGCTTAAGGCCTGCCTCAGTGACACACTGCAAAAACCTACAAACCCACACACGGTATCAAAGCACACCACTGTCAATCACGTGCAGTGTGTGTTACCCCGGTCTTAGGCCTGTACGCCCCCCTGGGACACCCCCCTGAACGGGACGACCCCCCCCATCTCTGCTGGACGGCTTCCATGGAAATGCGCTCCACTGGCCGCCGCGTCTCCCGTCTCTCGTAACCTCGGCGACGCAGGTCACAGCTCCGGCCCACGAAACCGGGGCGACAGATGCAGCGACCCTCGACGTCACAGCGCTGAGAGAGAGACCCCTGAGGGCTGCAGCGACAGGGCACACACTCCTGACGCTCAGCATCCCACCAGCAGTTAGGCTGGGCCAATCACAAGGCAGAGGGATGGAGGAGGACAGATAGGGGACCAACGAGATTGAATGGGCAGGATATTAGTTTTAACAAGAAAACAAGCCTACGGTAAGCATGTCACATGTCATATAATTACTCTTATTATTATTATTATTATTACTAATGGTAGTAGTACATTTATATTTACAGATTTAATAATAATAGGAAACAAAAACATTTTTATTAACAGACAACCTACAATAATAAATAGAATAGTTCTGGCTCCATTCAGGCCCGTTCAGCACTAGACTAGGTACAACAGTCATATTATCATAAAAAGAAAACCCAAATGTTTTGTGTTACACATCAGCACAAAGTGTTTCATCATCATTGTCCAGCAGAAGCATTGACTTTGTGTACTTTTACTGACATGAAGTAAACAAATGAGTAAAAAATGCTTAATGATTCTGGCACCAAGCAAAACCACGGATGATGTATTATAAAATGTCCAAAAATCCATAGCCAAAAAAAAGGTTTTTCTCAAAGCCTTCAGCGTTAACCTTTTGGAAGCACAAGATTTCTAGAGGATATTTTTGAGTTTGAAGAAGTTGGAAATAATTCCATGGACCACCTAACATTATTTTTATTTGTTGAAAGAATTTATGTACACTTACAGAAATCACACTATTGTCTAAACTGTAAACCAAACTGTACACTTCATTGGCAGCAAGTGTCAGTATACCTACCATGCACTCGTCGCATTGTCGTCCGACCACGTGTTCTCTACATTGGCACTGGCCTGTCTCCTTACTGCACACCTCTGAGAGAGACCCGTTACTATGGCACTGGCAGGCTGCAGGAGAGGAGAACACAGGAGAGGATAGCCTACATGAATACGCGGCACATTTTAGAGGAGTTATAATTCCCCACCAAGAAGAAAATAATTATGTCCGAAGGTGTGCGCTGAAGAAGTCCTTCAAACGTTCCAAAATTAGACAGTTACGCCTCGCTGCCACCTGGGGCCGCCATAGTGCAAAGTTGCCTAGTGCAGCTTTAAATCTCCACAAAACGTTTGTGACATTTCCAACTTTGTAAGAAAAACAGATACTTAGTCTGACTTTCACTTTCATTTAAAGTTTGCATGTGTGCTCAAGTCCCATTGGCGGGGGAGGGGTATACTGTTTAGATATACAATTTAAAACTTGTACATCACAGCTCCCATCTGGTAGATGTACTGTCAGACACACACACACACACACACACACATACACACACTCGTAGCATGTTTTACCTCCTGTCATTCTCCTGTTAGAAGCAGAGACAGAAGGACAGACCTGAGTGTGGGATGAGAGAGTGAGGGGTACAACAGATGTCCATACACATACACACACACATACACTTAACATGCATACACACACATACACATGCCCACACCCACACACAGTTATTCAGACACACGCATGCAGATGCACACACACACGCATGACACATACAGAAAACCATACACATGTAGGTCTATCTCTGTCTCACACACTCTCTCAGCTCCATAGATTCACCCTTTGGGGACCATCTGGGCTCCATTCTGTTGCTACAATGCAAGGCTTGTTGTGGGATAAAATGTTACTTTTTTTTTTTACACTGCTATCCTTGTTGGTGGATATACAATTTTTTTACAACGTGACATACATTCTGTTCTGTTACCAAGCAATCTGTCGTTGCACCGACAAACTGCAGGGTAGCCATAGTAGAACTCTGCATGTATTCTGCATTAGTACTGCAGTCGTAGCCACAGCAGAAGAGTAGACCCCCTCTATTGTTGCCCTCAAGTGTGAAATACTCATATTCATTCATTATGAATTCAGTGCACACCCACCCAGTTAAACAAAGTCAATTACAAAATTTCCTATGATACCCAAGCTGCCAAGATGTGACATTTAGGTAGCGTGTCTTGAGGGAAGAATTGCGGGGAGCGTGGATGCTGTCTAATAAATTTGTTAAAACATCAATTACTGGCCTGATGCATATGTTGTCCTCTTCCTTCTGCTGCTGCAGTGCAAAGTGGCTTTGTGCCACTTGATTTTTAAAACAAAACAACGGCCACCAAAAAACTGCAGGAACCGTGTTGTTATTACTTCCGACACCACAGCAGTGGTGGTGGTATCCTACATTAAAACTACAGTGGTAGCTATAGTAGAAGTCCTGTTGTACTGAAACGTTATTAGCTTGCTTGTAACCTGCGGTTAGCTTGCCTGTTCTGTTGCCTGTTTTGTTTTCACCCTCACTGCTGCTGACTGGATGGCTTTTGTTTTACCTTTATTTATCCAGGGAAGGTCAAGTGAGCGTGCACGCCCAGTACAACCACCAGTCTCCTACTGTTGACCACTGAACGGCTACACTGGAAGAACTGGGAGTCGCTTGATCGAGGACACCTCAAAGGTAATTGTCGAGGTAGGATTTTCCCAAGCCCGTCAACGATTTGAACTGGTTACCTTTCATACAGACGTGGACAAATTTGTTGGTACCCTTACAGCTCATTGAAACAATGCTTCATTCCTCCTGAAAAGTGATGAAATTAAAAGCAATTTTCTCATGTATACCTGCATGCCTTTAGTATGTCATAGAGTAAAGCAAAGAAACTGTGAAAAGATACATTATTCTACAAAGATATTCTCAAATGGCCTGGACTGATTTGTTGGTACCCCTTATAAAAGATTATAAATAATTGGATTATAGTGATATTTCAAACTAACTGTTTTCTTTAATTAGTATCACACCTGTCTTCAATCTTATAATCAGTCATTCAGCCTATTTAAATGGAGAAAGGTAGTCACTCTGCTGTTTGGTATCATCGTGTGCACCACATTGAACATGGACCAGAGAAAGCAAAGGAGAGAGTTGTCTGAGGAGATCAGAAAGAAAATTATAGACAAGCACGTTAAAGGTAAAGGCTATAAGACCATCTCCAAGCAGCTTGATGTTCCTGTGACTACAGTTGCAAATATTATTAAGAAGTTTAAGGTCCATGGGACTGTAGCCAACCTCCTTGGACACGGCCGCAAGAGGAAAATCAACCCCAGATTGAACAGAAGGATAGTGTGAATGGTAGAAAAAGAGCTTCCAAAGAGGTACAAAAAACTTCCAAAGAGGTACAAGCTGAACTCCAAGATCAAGGTACATCAGTGTCTGATCGCACCATCCGTCACTTTTTGAGAGACAGTGGGCTCCATGGAAGAAGACCCAGGAGGACTCCACTTGAGTCAAAACTGGAGCTGTTTGGCAAGTCACATCAGCTCTATGTTCACAGATGAAAAAATGAAGCTTTCAAAAAAAAGAACACCATACCTACTGTGAATCATGGAGGAGGCTCGGTTATGTTTTGGTGCTGCTTTGCTGCGTCTGGCACGGGGTGCCTTGAATCTGTGCACGGCACAATGAAATCTCAAGACTATCAAGGCATTCTGGAGCGAAACGTACTGCCCAGTGTCAGAAAGCTTTGTCTCAGTCACAGGTCACGGGTCCTCCAACAGGATAATGACCCAAAACACACAGGTAAAAGCACCCAACAAAACATTGGATTATTCTGAAGTGGCCTTCTATGAGCCCTGATCTGAATCCTATCGAACGTCTATGGAAAGAGCTGAAACATGCAGTCTGGAGAAGGCACCCTTCAAACCAGAGATAGCTGGAGCAGTTTGCTCAGGACGAGTGGGCCAAACTACCTGTTGACAGGTGCAGAAGTATCATTGAGAGCTACAGAAATCTCTTGATTGCAGTGATTGCCTCTAAAGGTTGTGCAACAAAATATTAGGTTAAGGGTCCCATTGTTTTTGTCCATGCCATTTTCATTTGTTTTATTATTTAAAATAAAAGCAAAGTCTGATTTCTATTAAATATGGAATAAACAATGATGGATGCCAATTACTTTTGTCAGTTTCAAGTTATTTCTGAGAAAATTGTGGGTTCTTCTTTTTCCATGGAAGGATACCAACAAATTTGTCCACGTCTGTACATGACGACAGTAACCCAGAGGTTTTTGCCTTGAAGGTCGTCATGTATGAAAATCCCACGATGGCGGTTTCTGAGATACTGGAACCAGTGCACAGCATGATGATTGTGCTCAAAGTCACTTTGGTCACTTGTTTTGCCTGTTTTAAATTTCCATCTAAGGGTAAGTGATTTCCTCAGTGTCTGTCTGCCTGCTTTATATAGCAAAGCACGGCCATGTGACTCACTGTAAGAGCTATCTATTTTTGTGAACGGGTGGTGTCCCTGATAAAATGGCCACTGAAAGTATTATTTTATTATTAACATTATTCCAAAACAATCAGTGCAATCACTGTAAATGTATTAATTGCAAAGTAATTAAGGATTAATTAAAATTACAGTTTTCAAATGGATAGAGGTGGAAATTCTACTGAGCAGCCCACTGGGACTAGAAGGATTGGAAGAAACAAGTTATTCCTAGATCATGGCGTAGGGCAGGTGGGATTTCTATTTCCAACAAGAAAGGTTCAGTAGCTATTGGTCAGTTTCAGGCCTTTAGTGTAGTAGCATAGAGGGTGTCAAGATACCTAGAAAGCAATAGGTTAATTGATGCAACAGTACAGCTGGAATACCAGTTGTTTTTTTGGCTGCCTAGAACACACAAGCATGATCTGGCACCAAATTCAATTAGCCAAGCAGGAGAAAAGAGATATCCATGTGCTTTCCAAATTACTGTGGGAGGCTTTTCATTTTTTCAGTTCTCACCATCATTAGAAATTTGGTCAGTTCATGGTTTCAAGATGTTCAGATGTGCTTCGCAACAGCTGAATTTACCATAGCATTGCAGCATCTAAAGATAGACATCATAGCAGGGTGCACAATCTCCCCTCTAGCTTTCGCCATGGCAATTAGGCATCAAAGTGGGTGGTAGGTGGGCCCAGACTGCAGGGAGGGCTGCGCCCATTAGGGTCTATATGGACGACATGACTACGGTAAGAACTACAGCACCTTGTACCAAAAGGTAGCTGAACAAATTAATGTCAAAAGCTTAGGAAGGTGGTATGATGCGACCCTAAATGACAAGGGGCAGATTCAGGAGATGAGGCAGGATGTAGTTAGAGGCATGTAGCTGGAGAGGTCAGGACTACCAGGCAAGTTAATGCTGTGGTGCCTGTAATTTGGTCTGTTGCCTCGGCTTATGTGGCCCTTGACAGTATATGAGATACCTATATTAAAGGCAGAGAAGTTAGAGAGGCTAGTTAGCTTGTATGTTAGGAAATGGAGTCCCACGATGTCTTAGCAATGTAGCTCTGAATGGGAAAGGGATCTTAGAACTGCCTATATCTAGCCTAACAGAGGAATTAAAATGTGGAATGGTAAGATTTGAGTTGATATCTAACAATTGCAGCGACTACGGTATCAGCGGGGCAAAAATGGAATCCAAAAGAAGACATGGTGTAGTCAGAGACACAGCGAATACTGTATTTAGTTGAGCTTACAGCGCCATGGGAGCAGAGGTGTAAAACTCTTTCAGATTCCTGCCAGGGCCCTCATTTATCAACATTGCGTAGACAGAGTTCTAATTTATCTCTTACGAACGAAATTTAGAATGTTTCTACGCACAGAAAAATCGGGATTTATCAAACATGGGCACGCAGGTCGTACGCACACCTGCAAGTACTCTGTGTTGATAAATACCAATTGTTCTTACCCTCTCTGCTCGTGCACGATTCTAAGTATTTGCATACAGAAACGCCCACAATTAACCATATATGGTAAGAAAACATCCCTTTAAAGGCCGCATGAAAACATGCATGTTATCTCACTGGAATAATGGCGAAGAGAGCCAAAAAAATAAACTTTACAGAAAGCGAGATTGATGTTCTTGTCACTGAAGTAGAATCTAAATAAAATGTATTGTTTGGTTCACTTAGTGTAGGGATAACCAATAAAAGAAAAACTGCTGTATGGGAGCAAGTGACAGATTCCGTTAATTCTGTATCTTCTGAACAGAGATCTGTATCAGAAGTTAAAAAAAAATGGTTTGATGTCAAACTGTCCGCCAAGAAGCGAGTTGTGGAATACAAGCGGGACATTGGTGTGACTGGGGGAGGACAAAGTCGAAAGGAGCTCTCCCCTTTGGACGCACGGATTGCCAGCGTCATTGGCGATACAGCGCTGTCTGGTATTCTAGCGCATGGAGACAGCGATCTCAACATTCCCATCGCAGAACAAGCTGGGCCATCGAACAAACAAATTGACGGTACAAATCACTTTCGTTGTAAACAATTTTATTTAGATGCATGACACGCAAAAATAATAGTAATTTTGCTTTTTAATGATGTGACCTTAAACAATATTTTTTGTAAATAAATAAATCCAATCAAATGATATTGTTAATTTGACAGACAACTCGGCCGATCACCTGCAGGTAAGAGATATATTTTAATTACAGATACCTCAGTAATAGCACTTAAATGGGTAACACTCACCAATAAGCCATCTGTAGCAATTAAAACGGTAACACTCACCAATAAGCCATCCGTCTTCAACAGCTCCTCCCTGGAGACGAAGGCCCACAGAACTGTTCTGCACAATAAACGAGTTGTGCATTCCTCCCGGCCACCGGGCAACGACATTTAGCAGGGCCAAATGCGCATCGCAGATTATCTGTACATTGACCGAGTGGAATCCCTTTCTGTTGACATAATTGAATTCGTTGATTGATGGTGCTTTGATAGCAACATGTGTACAGTCTATTGCTCCGATTATGTTGGGAAACCCGGCGATGGCGTAAAATTCCCTCTTGACCTCGGCCTGTTGTGCAATGATGTATGGGAATTGGATGTAGTTAGGGTTTAGGGAAATTATGGCATCCAACACTGCGGGCATAATCCTGCTCATGGAGGGTTGGGAAATGCCCGATCGATCTCCAATCTCACGCTGGAAGGTGCCGGTGGCCAAAAATCCCAGGGTGGAGAGGACTTGAATGTGCACAGGGATGGCATTCGTGCGTTTTGTTTGCTTAGAAATGATCGCACGCATGGTTTACGAACATTTCTGTTCGTACGCAACATTGATAAATGAGGGCCCAGGAGGTTTCTCCACCTGTGCTCTTAATCAGGTGATCACAGTTATTAGTGCCTCCCCATGCTGTAGAATGGACAAAAATCTAAAACTCTGGCAAGTCCTTTTACTTTCTGAACCTGGATTTTGTACCTTTTGGGAGGATGCAGTAGATGGGGCATATGAAAGGAAAGGTACAGTGAGTTGAGGTGGAGCAACGTGGCTGGAAACCAAGGCTGGTATGCCCTGTGGAGGTTGGATGCCGAGGTTTTGTAGCCCACTTTAAGACTACCAGGTGAATGAGGCATTTGTGGGCGGAGCTTAAAGCAGGCAGTAAAGGACATGTCCAAAGCAACAATGGTGGATCTGGCAGAAAAGGAATCATACTGACTGGGTTTTTTTCTTAGAAGTACATGTGCTGATATATTGATTTATCAGCAGCTAGAAATGTTGACTTGTTAGCTGTTGTTTGTTTGTAGCATGTTAACATTGCTTGCTAATAGCATGTAGATGTAGCATGTGTATTGTTTATCAGTAGCATGTGTATTGGTAAATGTAAAAGTAGAATTGTAAGGCTCCCTATACATCCCCAAAGGATTTTATGATCTTTGAAGCACCTAATGGTTTTTCCAGTTACAAACTTTACTCTAACTTGTTCACCTTCCTCCAGCGACCACAACACCCATTGCTTCCAGTAACTGCTGTCATGGAGAACGGGTAATTCTATTATTGAACGTGTGATTGGACAAACATGTAATTGTGCAATCCACAAAGAATTGAAAGAGTTTATTTTCTTCAGACAAATATAATTCCACAATCAAGCCATTTTTCATTTCCTAACTGAACCCAACGGAATGATGACTAGGGGAGACACAAAATGGCCGCCGCAAAAAACGGCTGCAGATGGGAACTGTGACATCAAGAAAAAAGTATGGGTTTTTTACAGTCTAATAGTGCGCAGATGGACTCGCCCTGAACTCTCCACTCAATAAAATTCATTAAGGCTGGGAGTGATAGAGAGAGGTAGACAGAGAGAGAGAGAGAGATAGAAAGATGGAGACGGAGAGAGAGAGAGAGTTGTTGTGTTTTAATAATTCTTGGTGGTCTTTTGTCATTCTTGGAGGATCGATAGAAACCCTCCGTCCCCCAGACACGAGCAACCGATCAGCACTGTAGGAGAGCAATAGATCAGGCTAATTAATCAATAACCATTTAGCTGGCTGGAGAGGGGAAACAACTACAGAACAATGAACTATCAAATACACATTAATACCCTCTGTCTGCCATTATATGCCTTTGTGCTTGTTTGACGGTTTATCTGTCTATTCGCCTGTCTGTCTGTCTGTCTGTCTGTCTGCCTGTGTGCGTGTCTTTGTCATTCTTTGCCTGTCTGTCTGTGGGTGACTGTTTTCGTCAACAGCACAGGTGTTAATAAAGATTTGCACAAACAAGCACCGTCTGTATGTCTGTATTCACTACCATCTCTCACTCTCTACCTTTCTCTCACGCTTGTCTCTTTTCCAGGTGTAGTTTTTATTCTAACTCTGTAACAAAACTGGCAGGGAGTGGGCCGCTTTGACATTACACCACCCACTAGCACAGCTGTTTGCTGACACACACACACACACGCTCAAGATGGTGTACTATCTGCTATCTACTCACTGTTTTTAAAGTATCATCTAACTAAAATTTTGAGATCAGAGGAACCATTCCTCATATAGGAACCCATAATGTGCTTCAAAGTTTGAATCATGTCGTATTAAAGCAACACTCTATAATTTCATTTTGGCGCCCCCTGTTGAGACACTTTCTTTATACGATGTTTTATTGGATTGTAGATAATGTTTTCTCCCTGAAAGTGTAATCTGTACCATAAAGCTACAAACCATACTATTGGACTGTACCATGAAACTACAAACCATACTATTGGACTGTCCCATAAAACTACTAGCCATCCTATTGGCCTTTTCCATATGAATTGTCTCCAAAATAATGCTATACTAATTAAATAGAATAATAAAATAATAACTAATATTTATGGTTTAAAGAGTGAGAGTTTAATATTATTAATTAATTATTAATTGCTTGATTTCTGCTTCAGTTTTCTGAAGGTAAAACTTCAACAACACAGCTTTAATTTGATGAATTTACTGGTTTATTTTGGGTATTTTTGTTAGCATGTTTACTCACGTTGGCAACTTTTAGCAGTGATGGCGTCTCCATAGTAACCCTCAGCGCAACTGTCGCAAGCCACACCCCCGTAACCTTGGCGACAGTGCAAGCACTGGCCTGTGATTGGGTCACAGCTGCCAGGTGTGGCTAGGTCTAGGTTGCCATGACAATCACAGGGTTGGCAGGAGCCTCCTGGCACAGTGGGCTGGCCGTAGTAGCCATTGGCACATCTAGGGGGGAGCAGAGAGAGAGAATTAAAAACTGTTCAGCCTCCAGTGGTAAATACAAGAAGGACATGTGGTATTTATTTGTAGGCTTCAATATCCCCCATTTTGTGTCAACACAGGTGGCAAACATGGCAGCGAATCCATGGCAGCAAGCAATATCTGCTGAAGTTTGTTTATGGTTGATTTTAACAACACCATCACCATCTTGGATGTGGGCGTTCCAACACACAAACACTTCCTAGTTGCAGCAACGAGATGTCACCTCTTCTTTCCCTTCTTCGGATATGACACGAACGTGTTATGATACTGCATTCACGTCACATGGTCGTAAATACTACATGAAAATACTGTTCACATTTGCTTCAAGCTGGTAAATACAAGCTGGTAATACTTGGACAGAAGATAATGTGTTCATCTGTTGTGTTTAAAAAACTTCTGACTAATTTTCACTTTTCAAAAGCACACACACAGTGCAAGTGTAACTGCAGAAATATACCAAGAATGCGTTTGTTTACATTCAATACGTTCAAAACATAAATGCTCTTAAAAACCTGGGAAGCGGTGTTCCACGGTGCAGTGTACATATGTTGATATACTCCAATTAAGGGTTTAGTTTCAGTAAAATTAGTGATCGCTGCCCATCTCGCCAACTTCCTGAAATCTGACACCAAAGGTTATTGTTAAATATTTATTGCTTATCATAAAGGTTGATAAAAAGGTAAAAAGGCTTAAATTAATAGAAATGAACAAATTCCCGTCACATTTCCCAAACTTTACGCACTTTTCCTGGCCTGGAAAACACAATTTTTGAATGCCATGACTTTTCCTGGTGACCGTAGGAAGCCTGACTGTCTGAAATGATTTCCACAATGTACTATTCATGCATAAGAATAAAAAACAAGAGAAAGCGGGAGCTATCTGGTAGCTATCTGGATACGACAAGAGCTGACAAGCAATATCCAATCAAATCAATCCAATCCAAGCAAGCGATAAAGCACGTCTAGCTGTGCATCATGGGAATTATCAGGATGGTTTCAACATGTCAATCAGACTGCTTGGCAAATTGCCTGTGTAGCTATTACATATTAGACACACACACATTACACAGAGGAACATTAATACAAAGACATACAAATAACTGGAGGGCAACAAACCAACAACCAAACACCAATAAATATGGAATTAAAGTTTTTTAAATGAGGTTTTTCATATTGATTGAACAATTCCAGTCAAATGTCCTCACAGTGTTCATTAATTTCAAAACGCGTGGGTTTTAATTTACAAGAGCCCGCTCACCTTTAGCTTTCAGTCTGGTGAAATAGTATAACAGATAACTGAAATAAATGAATAAACTGAATGAAAGAAAACTCCAGAAAATGCACGAAATTAATTTTGAACACGAGTGCCATGTCATCCATCTGTCTGGGAGAGAGATAAGATTGACAGGCCTGTGCTAGAGCAGTTTGGCTAATGAACACACACACACACACACACACACACACACACACAGTCATGTTGTGCTAGTCCGATGAGGAGATGAGAGGAAATGTAGGCATTTTTCATATATCAACCCATTTCACAAAGGCTTATTAAAGTCACTCAAAGAAACATACACACACACACACACACACACACAGAGTCCCACAGGTTGTTTCAGTGTGATCCAGATATAAAGGCGTTTCTTATCTGCTCATCCATGTTATCAGTAGGAACTGTTATCTGCCTCTCTTTCTGTCTCTCTCTCATCCTGTCTGCCTCTCCCCTCACTCTAGTTTGTAAAGCGGCGGTTATTTGAGTGTGTGATATTGTCCTATGAGGGAAATTAAAATGGAATATAGACATACACATCAAGAGATTGGGGGGGAATTATAACAAAAATAGTGAAACGTTTGGTTTTACAGGTAATTCATTCAAACAGGTGAGCAGAGACATTTTTAAAGCAGCACTAGGTAACTTTGCACGTTGGCGGCCCTAAGTGGCAGCGAGAGGTAACTGAATTCTGAGGACTTCGGTTGGTGATGGGTGGAGGTGGTGGAGAGGTTCAGCCATTGTTGGTGAGTCCAGCTTTCTCTGGACGGAGCGCTCACTCGCTGCAGTTTAGGAGAAAGTTTTGCGTTTCACGTTTAAGTTTCGAATCGTCACTTCCTGCGGGATGACAAAATTTCCCGCCAGGGACCATACAACACCAGAAATTAATTTGGATGACCAGGGTGAATCTACAGCGTCTCAATTAGCGGGGTTGGGTGGATTTAGGCTGAACCTTTCTATAGAAATCTTGCCTAGAGCAGCTTTAAACGTTACGGAGGAGAGCTGTCTCTCTGCTGCACTACCTTCTTGTCTGGCGCCAGCTCCCCATATATGAACCTAAAAATAAAACAACATAACTTTTCTTCCCCCCTCTGAAACTCTCTACACGTCTTCCTTGCTGTCCTCTCTCTCAGACTTCTCTTAAACTCTGATGGTTTTCACCAGGTGGCCTGACCCCCCCAACCCACCCACCCCCATACACTCTTGACCCTCCACTATAAATACCTTTACTTCCTCTGGGCTCCCTTTAAAATGGGAGACACACACACACACACACACACACACACACACACACACACACACACACACACACACACACACACACACACACACACACACACACACACACACACACACACACACACACACACACACACACACACACACACACACACACACACACACACACACACACCTACAGCATCATTCTTACCTTTTCTCTGCCATCAAGAATCCAGATTGCTGCCAATACAATTCTCCACTTGACTGGGAGAATGTATCACCACACATGCACACACACACACACACACACACACACACACACACACGCACACACACACACACACACGCACACAGCAAGCTAATAAACCAGTTCTATTGAGTACCAAGGAGGGTCAGTGGCAATAATGGCTGGCTGCTCTTGACACTCTCTCTCTCCTCTCTCCTCTTCTCTTTTTTTCTCTTTTCTAAATTCAATTCTCTTTTCAATGTGAAGACCTTTCCTCCCTCTCCATCTCTCTCTCTTCTCTCCACCCCCCCCCCCCCCCCCCCCCCCCCCCATCCCTCTTCCTAACCTTCATCTTCCTCTCCTCTTTAAACTCAATTCTCCTTTCAATCTGAAGAGCTTTATTTCACTTTAGGCTTGTTTTATTGGGTTTCAGTGGCTCTTGTCGTGACAACGCTCCGAGGTTAATATATTTGCAGCCTCTGGGCTTCCTCTTATTATTAGTCACATAAAAAAAAAGCCTGAAAAGAGAAAATAAAAACCGGGGGATTGGAATGACTGTGTCCTTGTCCTCGTCGGCGGATCACAACAGGCATTCGCAACTTTTCATTCCATGCACGGTGCCAATATATTTTTTTGGCCAGCCGTTCCACTCATTTTTCCACCGACACCCAGAATTCAACAACAGAGAAATATTTTATTTTTATTTTGGTCTGTTATTATGACCAGGCACACAATATCACACTTTGAACTGACCCTCTTACCTTCCACTGGTGCAACAGCGACCAAAACAACAAATGATCTGTTATTATTCTTCTACAGACACGCAATATCACACTTCCTTTCCAATGCCAACAAATCAATAACATTTCTACTTTCTCATATGGGTTTTTGAAGGCTGATACTGATATCTTTTGGATTGAAGCTGTCGGTAGACACTATTTAGTGCTGATATTCTTTAAAAAAAAATAAAAAGGTATTCAGTGTTTCCCCATAATTTTATCCTTGGCAGGGGGGGAAAGCCTCTGAAACAGCATTTATACTACTAACTAAAACCTTCCACTGAAACAACAACAGCTTTTCCCATTTCTTCAACGCCACCCAGGATTCAATCTCACAACCTTCGTCGCCATTGGCAGGTCACACATTTATTGAGCCAGCTGAGAAGTGGCTCCATCAGTTTTTTTTTTTTTTCCATAGCATGACTTGACGAGTTCACGGTTTCCCAAAAAAAAAAAGAACCACTGGTACTTTTTTTTGGAAGGGTCCCTGGTGGTCTTGATGTTCAAGAAATGCTTTGGCCACGTTACTGTGCAAACGGCTTGGACGAAGGAAGAAGTGACCGAAGGTATTTTGTCAAAATGGCAGCCTGCAACACCATCACCATCTCCATCACAGATAACCTGAATGATGGCCTCCGGGAAAATCTAGTTGGTTGTAAGATTAGTGGAAATCTAGTAATTGTTATTGCTCGAAATGGATAGAGAAGGCCTTGAAGAACAGATATTGATGAATATGAGTACAATCCTTTTAGCCTTTCAAGAGCCCTAGCTTGTGGCATTGTATATAAATTACTACGCACATAAAGTTGTGAAAAGTTTAAGTTAAGTTTAAGACAAAATTTAAATTTCTATACACAATTCTGTAAAATCACACTATTCTATATTCTATATAATATATTAATATTATGTTATTTATTTCCATTGAGATTGGTCAAACATTAGGCAAGATACTGGAATGTCTGTGTACAGTACAATTTACAGTAAGGCAGCTACGGGACTCTGCTACTTTAAAGAACATTTACTGGGGACAGTCTGAGGATGGTCTCGATGAAGTTTGGTTTGTAAAAGTAGTTCATCTTAACCTGTGAGAGAATTGGCTCCATCTTTTAGTAGAATTACTTTGGCATGAGAACGGACTGCTGTGCAAAAGTTTGGCCCTTTTGTATAGAAGAAGAAGAATACGTCCAAAAACAATAGGTGGCCCTGTCCCACCTAATAATAGAACATAGTCATGCAGACTTGTGTGAAATCCAATCAAAATGTCAGTGTACTACTGATCAATTAAACAATAAATACAGTATTTAGTCAATCAAACTGCATCATATCAGGGGTGGAAGACACCGAAATCTAAATGTGTTTAAAATGTGATATTTAATAAAAGCCCAATAATGGCAAACCCCTAATTTATAACAACCTACTAAAACTAAATAAACAAAAAGGTGCACTTTGATCATTTCCTTCTGGATACAGGGTAGCTGTGAAAAAAAGCTTTCAGCTCAACTTCAACGGAGCATGGACAGGAAACAAAGCTGGCTTGAAGAGAATCACTTAGCACTGAGTGGAATGTCTATTAGAATGAGGGAAACTAGAGTAGCTTATGTTGTTAAAGCCCATAATACAGACAAAGTGGCACATTATAATTAATTACTAGCAACAACAACAACAGCAGCACTGTAGATAATGAAGTGAAATGGCAGGTAGTGTGTAGCAGGTAGCAATTAGACTAATAGAACAGGAATCAACCCACCGCTGATTATCTCTTCAGCATCATTAGGAAAAGAATATTATTTTACATTTCTTATGTTTATTTATTTTCTCTCTCTCGCTCCCTCCCCCATCCCCCACCCTCTCTCTCTCTCTCTCTCTCTCTCTCTCTCTCTCTCATTCAGAGGCTTTCCTCTCTTCCTGACTACCAGCACCATATGGCATCATGGCAACACACACACACAAACATACGCAGATACATATACGCATAGGCACACACACACACACACACACACAATGTCCTCCTTTCAAACCAAACATGCAAACTGTCATCTTCATTGAGAACAAGCATCTCTGATAAATTGCAGCAGCCTTTTGATCATCCATCTTTATGGAGATTTATCCCATATGTTACAACATTAACACACACACACACACACACACACACACACACCTCACTAATGGATGGACGTGGACCTACACTAGGAGGTATTTGTATTCAGTGTGGGGTGGGTTCAGGCTGGGGGAGTGGAGAGGAGTGGACTTGTTTAGGCCTCCTGTCAACATCAGTGCACATGGACATTGATCAGTCAACGGCTGTGCTTCCACAAGCCAAGGGGATGAGATCTTTAACTCTTCAGTCTCCAGATCTTTCCACATGGCTGTGAGGGAGAAATCAAGAGTCCATGGGTGGATCCTATCTGTGGCGTTAAAAAATAGTTTGTCTTCCAGTGGCAACTGAGGTTTATAAAAAGACTAACAGCCAGACAAAGAGACTCTGCAGTGGAGAGCGTGGCGAGGCATGGATAGTCTGCATGCCTCCGTTCTGCTACTCTCTGCTCTCTGTCACCGACTGATATGACACAGTAGTGATTCAACTTATACCCAGTTCAGGTAGGTCTTTTCTGGGAAATATCCTCTGGCACACAGGAAGCGATGCGTTGGACATCCAGGCTATTAATGGAACGTACCAGGGCGGTGCTCCTTAAAATATGGCTCCAGAAACTAAACGGGACAAGGGATTGTTCCTAGTGGGTCCCCACTAGGGTTGCACTGATAAAAGCCTTTTATTATGAATTGGATCTGGTCCAGTCTGTGTCATACCCCTCTGATATGATGGATATGATGCAGTTTGTTTGATTACATATTTATTGCAGAATTGATCAATACTACACTGGTTGTCAATGGGCCCTTAACCTGAATGGATTCTAATGTGACATTTCGGATTCCTAAATGTCCTAAATTTAGTTTCAGAGGCTTTTCCACCCTGACCAGAATACAATTCTGGAGGAAACACTGAACATTGA